>OX578146.1:135788369-136290804 GCA_951213105.1 Amaurobius ferox | reverse complement strand
TATAAATATATATATAAATATATATATAAATATATATATATATAAATATATATATATATAAATATATATATATATATATATATATATATATAAATATATATATATATATATATATATATATATATATAAATATATATATATATATATATATATATATATATAAATATATATATATATATATATATATATATATATATAAATATATATATATATATATATATATATATATATATAAATATATATATATATATATATATATATATATATATATATATATATATATATATATATATATATATATATATATATATATATATATATATATATATATATATATATATATATATATATATATATATATATTTATATATATATATATATATATAAATATATATATATATATATATAAATATATATATATATATATATATATATATATATATATATATTTATATATATATTTATATATATATATATTTATATAAACACATATATATATTCATATATATATATATATATATATATATATATATATATAAATATAAATATGTATATATATATATATATATATTGACAAGCATTGTAGGGAATTGAAATTATTAATCATTCACGAAATATGTTTATAATGTGCAGTATCAAGCCATGAAAGACAATCTATGATATAACGCTGATCATTTCTTACATTTTTTTTACATTAAATCCGTAATTTAGATCCTACACAGTACATGAAAATCGTCCACCTTACCAGTACACTTGAATAATAAATATTTTTATATATTGGCGTCGAAAATATTCTTTACATGCAGAAAAAAAAAAAAAAAAAAAAAAAAAAAAAACTCTTCACCAACTATTCAATAAAATTGAAAGAAATTTTTTAGGATAATACATAGCATCATAACACATAAATAGAAACTGAAAAATCGAATATGAGTGCATACTCTTGCGAACCCTCAATATTCCCTTTGGCGCCTCGCCTTTCATCTGTTTCGAAGGTCAGGCGAAGAAAACAGGGTACATGACATCAGTATGACGTGGGGATGACAATTTGGCGACTTCCGGATTGTTCCAGAAATTTCTCGATAGAACGATTATTTTTTTGAGATTTAGAGATTTCCAGAAGTTTCTATGGGGAGACTATAAAAAGGTCTCACCCTTCTGTTGCAGGGGAGTTGATGAGTTGACAATATATGAGCTACAGTGGATTGTGTCTTTTGTCAATGTTATGAGAATAGTAGCTATTGTCTTGAAAAATTATTTTCGACAGACAGTGTTTTGACAGAAACTTATCGATAGAACGATTATTCTTTGAGATATATAGATTTCCAGAAGTTTCTATGGAGAGACTAAAAGTAGTAGTCATCACTGAGTTGGAGAGTTCAGTTGATGAGTGGACAATATACGAGCTACAGTGGACTGTGGCTTTTGTCACTGTTTTGAAAACAGTAGCCGTTGTTTTGTATATTATCAGAATTTTCAGAATATTATCGCTTATTTTGTGTAATGAGTGGAGCATTTAAGTGCTGTTTGAGTATATATTATTTCATTTTACTTTGTGCTTATGAATAAACGTAGGTTATCCAGAAACTGGACTCGTTCTTGTATCTTGCGTATACATTCACGATTCTGGAGGATACTTTCGTAACAATACGATACAAAACTAATTATAAAATAATTTGCCACTTCCATCATTTTCTGCCCAGTTAGTAAACGGTCGACAGCTTGCCACTTCAAAGATTCTTTAAACATGCTACTTCGGAGCCATAAAAACTGTTTTGAGTCGATAAGTACCGGAAGCAAATCTTGAATTGCAAAAGTTTGCAGGCAAAACATATTTCGTGCACAGCGCTTGCTGTTCTTATATTTTTATATATGTAAAAATAATTATAGACACCAGTGGAGATAACAATAACAGTATTATTACGTTGTTACACAAGACGATATGTCTTTCTTCAGATAAAGTTCCAGGGCACGCTAAAGTGTGTAAGCGTCATGTTATTTCTATGAGTGTGTTAATTTAACGTATGTTTATTTAAAATCTAGACAACCCCTGGGACGGTAAACTTCAATGACAGAAGCCGTTACCCGTAGTACAGTAAAGAATAGTTATAGCAAATTAGAAAAATAAATTAAAATTGGATTTGCATGAGTTTATAAATACATTCTTTTTTCAGGGCAATAAAATGTTAAATATTCAAAAATTATTTACAGAATTTTGCTGCATTGGGGACGAGAAATGTAAATTAGAGAGAAACTTGATGTTTTCAAGTCATTCTATGGACCATTAGGATAATATTTTCGTTATATTAAAAGTTTGAATGTGAAAGAGGGGGAATCAATACATTTGACCTCTCTGGACATACCTTTTATATCAATACACCAGTCCGAGTATACGTAATGAATTTATGGATAAAGAATTATTTTATTTTTCCTACTCGAACCTGAACTGCATAATAATACTTAATTAAGTATATTTTTTATTAAATATTGGTAGAAACTGTCAACTTCATTTTTTTACAACAGAATTCTTAGATCGCAACATTTTACATAAAACACTTAATTTCTTATGAAGAAATGAGTGGGTAGGCTTTGTTACCGAATTACAAAAGCTGGATGATAGAATATGTTATCGATCATTTCATAAAAAATGTTATGTCCGGAAATAACGTATGGCCTTCACTTCCGCTCTGTGAACATCATTTACAGAACATCAACTTAATTTTTACTTAGATTTTTTTCATCACCCATTTGTTTATGAAGTCGTCAACTGCAGGTGACACCTTTATCTTTAAAGCCGCCGTAATGATTTATAGCGAATAATAATGTTCGACGCCTAAAACTAGGATTTTTTGCGTTTGCTCGAACAAAGACGTATTAATGAATATATCTGTCAGCCAAAAATTTTAGAAATGCATATATAACATAACAGTTTGATAAACTTATTGTAAATAATGATATGTAAAAAAAGCTTTATATATTTCATGCTTCCTAACCACATTTCTTTTTTTTTTCAATATTCATATTGTGCTTCCAAAGGAATATATATATTTTTCCTAAAGCTTATATTGCCATATATTGCTTTTTATTTACAAGATACTTGTGTGCTATATCGATCTCGAAATATTTATAGCATAAAAAGACGAATAACCAATTATGATATCTGATAATTTCAGCATGTGATGTCATACTATACTTCCAGTCTAAATCACTATTTTCTGCATGTGACGTCATCATTCTATGCTAGTTTCCTAAAAGTTAAATAATTCAAAAGTAAGTTTTTCAAATATAAATGATTAAAAAATAAACTAAAACTTTCTTTTAATTTAAACTATTAAAAGTAAACTATAGGTTTTCAGAATCCATACTACTGACAAGTAAATATTTCTGAAGTTTAAATTCCCGAAAAATAAAGCAAAATAATTTTAATAGTTAAAATTAATATATGGTCTGCCAAACCACTTAGGTGAGCAGGCAGACACATCTCGCCATTCGTTGGTAGGATGCCACTAACATGGTTGGATCGCTCCTTTAAACTCTCGCTTTTTGATGCCAGCTCGGTTTTAATCCACTTCTTGTTCTTTGCTTGTTCCTCTCTTGTGTATTTTTAGACGGCTGACCGTCAGCCGTCCAAGACCGTTTCCACCCTGACCAACTCGCAGCAGATTGTGGTTCGAAGTGCAGTAACCCACCTGCAAGTACAGTAACTATAAAATCGACATATTGTTATTTACTGATGTGGGGATAAGTATCGGTGACGCAGGAACACCGCATTTATTCGTCTTGGCTTTATGAAATGTAATGTAGTCAAAAGTAAACACATTTATTAAATGCAAGTTAATAGAGTAAAAATGTGGAATTTGGAAATCACCCTCATTACCGATAACAGCATCCATGGTCTGATTTTGCACTTATCATAAGCTCATCAGCATGAAACGAATCACTATTACTATCCTACGAAACATTTCAAGAAAACATGAAAATATTAAGATATATATATTAATGAATATAGAAACATAATTATTTGAATATTTTCCATTTCGTTTATTATTTTAAAGCTTGAATTTCATATTTACATTTATAATAGTGTTACTTCGTATTGTCTGGATTTTAGTATATCCCTCGTAGTCTCACGATAGAAGAATGAGTTTGAATTAAATAGAGGGCAATAAGCATGGACAGGAAATTATCGTTTATAATACTTTGCTATCTAACAAAATTTCAAAAGAAAAGTAAAATACAATGAAATTGAAATAAATGCTCAACTAACTCATGATAAAGAATATCGTATTCTCAAAACACTGTATTAATAAATCATTATCACTCGTACTAAGACTGATATAAGACTGATATCTGCATACTGAGCATCCTTATATATATTCCAATGAAAATCCTTACATTCTTTCAGGACTTCTTTCTCGAACATTCAAATACTCGCCAAACTTATTCAATTTAATAATTCTTCGTCAATGTCGTCAAATTTGTCGCCAAGTTCAAGCGACGAAAACTTTGAAGTAATGGCAGTAGGCACTTTTCTTCCGTCATTATTCATCCCTGCTTATGTAGTTAGGTTACGTAGTAAATAGCTAGGGTGGAAATAGAATAATTATACAAATAATGCATTACAGATAGACAGTCTGCTTTTTACACTATTTGTCCTCTCGGACTGTCTAACAATCAAAAATCCAATCTTTCTGTGAAATGATTAAATTTAAATGTAATAATAGAACATTTATTAAAATTTTAATAGGATTAATGTTAAGCTTTACTGGTCTAATTGTAATCTTCATAATAAATTGCTTTATTCTTCAAGAACGTCAAATATTTGAAAACGTGACTTTAATTGAACAAACTTAGAATTATTAAAAGTAATATATTCTTAAATATTAGTGGAAGATGATATGAATTATATATATTCTAAAATGTGTACTTCTTTGCAGAGAACACTTACTCTGTTACAAATTTACGAAACTTTTATCACTGGATTACAAAAGCTGTATGACAGAATATATCATCGATCACTCCCTAAAAATGTTAGAAACAACACATCCAGCTTTTACTTTCGGTTTATGAACATCATAAGGGGAACATCAACTTAACTTTTTTATTGAGTTTTTATCACCTGTATGTTTATGAAGTCGTCAAATGCAGGTGGCATCTTTATCTTTAAAGCCGGTGTAATGATTTATAACGAATGCTAATGTGAGACGCCTGAAGCGGGATATTTTTTCTAGCTCTGGCTGTTTGAACAAAGACACGCGGTCCCGAAGATGATTATGACCAATGGCATACATTTTTGTAATGCAGTTTTGACATGACAGCTATTACATCCTTATATTAATATATTGATATTTTGAAAATATTGGAAGTGCGTGTCTCCACTGTATTTTCTCAATCATGCCTATCCCATAGTGTTTATTTCTATTTGTTAGTTATACAATCATTATCAGAATGAAGAAAAAAAATGTTTTTTTTCAGATTTTATACCTAAGTTATTTTAACATATTTCGTAAAGTTTCTTTTTCCAGTTGGCAACAGCTTAGTCATGGCGATGGATGTATTTGACTTGTGTTGGTACGATTAGAAATCATAGCGAAGTTTAATATAATATAGAGAACATAATCGTCTGTTTTAATAAATAAGTCGAACATTTAATAGATGTTTTTTCGTACCTGACACATCTTTTAGAACCTTCTACACATAATGGTTGGTGATTTAAATAAAGTCATTATTTTTCCAGATATTTGGACACATCATTGTATCCTGCGTATAAACATGCGATTTCAACGGACTCGGTAAAAACAGCAAATTGTTTCAGACAGTGTATTGTGTAACAAATAAAAAGTGTTAAAGCTGATACTTTGAAATCGTATTTCTATAAAATTTCGTGGTTGAAAATCGATGGATTTTATACATTTTACTAGCACTTTATTCAAATACTATTCAACTTTACTTAAGTGTGGAGTTACTATTATTTTTTAATTTACATTAAATTTATTTGCACTAGAGGATGATAAAAAAATAACTTTTAAGTGCTGTATAATGTCTCCTAGTGTTCGTCTGTCAAATCTAACATAATTTTAGTATTATTTCTCGACCCTGAAGCACTTTCCGTAAATACTAAATGTGTGTTTATTTATTGTAATAAATAATAAATAAGACTTGTGAATTTCCCAATAAATTTTAAAAAATTGTTGAATCTCAATTGTAGCACTTATGGGGTAACTATGAACACCCTGAGATAGTCTGAATGAACGAGCTCATTTCAAAAGAAAGAACACTGTGAAAGAAAACATTTCAAAGTCGCACGAAACGAACGTCTAACAGTTTCTACCAGTTTCGGAGACAAAAAAGAGCTTCCTTCAACGGGATAAATTAAATAGAGCAGCAAAAGCAGGTACATTTCGATCAACAGGAAACTTCTCACATTGCCAATTCGAAAGTAATAAAAATAAAAGAAAAACAAGAAAGATCAATCATGCATAAAACATTGATTATGAAACACTTTCCGACAGAAATGCAATTTTACTTAAACATCTAAAATGCGATACATTCAGCGGTGATATGTTTTAAATTATCATAGAACAACAATAATTTATTTTACTTTTAAACCAAAAAATGAATTTTATTCAAATGACGTCATCGAAATATGAATCGCTGGCTCTCTATGTAAATATAGTGAATACTTCATTCATACACTGTTATTCCAGACTCCAAAGTTAAATAATTTTGCGTCAAAAACTTTCAGCAATTCTTGTACAACACATCTTACAGTCGTGTGCTTACATTCTGCATTCATTAAAATTAGGCTTCATTGTAAAATTAATCAAAATTTGAAGATCATTGAAACTAAAAAGTATTGCAATTGCGTTGGCGCAGAAAAATAGATGCACAGGAAATACGCAAGAATAAAGCGGTTTTATGACGAATTCAACACTACATATAAATTTAAAAGAACTTAAAAAATCACGGTTTTGACACTGGGAAAAAAGATGGATGCCCTATTTAATTTTCACGTAGGTCACGTGATTTCTTCATATAATATGGGTGTCATTATTTTAATTATTATTTTAATTTTTATTGAAAAAACTACCAGACGTATTTTGCTAAAACTTTTTTTATATATTTTATGCGATAATTTGACTATTTTCTAAAAGTTTCAAAGCAATTTGTAAATTCTAACGGCTTACAAAATGTTTGAAAAATTAGGTTGCTTTGGGTTCAATGTATTTCACTTTTTGAACCAGGGTTCAATCCAAAACTAATTGGGTGATATTATTCATTTACATTCCATATATTCCACAGACCGTCAGAATAATATACTAAAATTTCAATCTGATAATGTCATTTATGCTGCAGTTATCGTGCGAACGGGCAGACAGACAGACAGACAGACAGAATGAACATAGTCATAAAAACTTTCAACTATGTTGTAAAGTGTTAAAAAACACAAAAATACAAACACTTCTCAACAAACACTGAAAGCGTAACTGAGAATATGAAAGATAACGAATTTTAGCAGAATCTAACACACAATGAAGGAAACAGCCGTTTATGAAAATAAATTGTAAATAAACTATAAGGAAGATGCATAGATATACTTGATGAACGTAATAACTTATGATAAATGCCATTGCCAGCTTGCGGATAAAAAATTTCTACAAATATGTGAGCAAAGGTGCATAATTATGAAGATAATGAAAATACAGCGTCAAATATTGACTAATGCATTTTTAACCAGACGATATTCAGTTGGTTATGATAACGTACATTGAAAGGACAAAAATCAGAAATAATGTGAAACGTAAAATATTCCTATACATACTGCATTATATACTTTAACAAACTTATCCTCTAGAACCTTAGGTGCATATGCAATTTATAAGAACTAATCCAAGTTTCTGGATAACTTAAACTAGGTAACTTCAGAAGCTTAAAACAAACAGGGTCAGTATACAATCAAACAGCACTTAAAAGCTTCACTTATTTCACAGAATAAGAGATATTATTTACAGAATGTTGACGAAAGTTATTCCACAAAGCAGCTGCTACTATTCTCAAATCATTGACAAAAATCGCAGTCCAAGGTTGCTCGTGTCACGTCCATTCGTCAATTCTACTCCAACGGAGTTGTGGGTTCTTTTAATAATATCCCCATAGAAACTTCTGGAAATATCTATATCTCAAAGAATAATTGTTCTATCGAGAAGTTCTTGGAACATTATGAAGTCGCCAAATGTCGTTAAATTGGTAATAAATCGCCAAATCTGGCAACCATTTATCTAACTGGGAAATCCTAGCAACCCTGCGACACGTCATCCTCACGTCATGCACTGTATTTTCTTCGACTAGCCTTCCAAACAGACGAAAGACAAGACGCCAAACGGAACATCGCCGTTCGCAACAATACCTTCATAATTACTAAAGTGATACAATCTCAAGGAATATCTATTCTCTACAGGCATACCTCTAGTGTGGGAAAGAAGAATATAATATTTCTTACAGAAGAAACATACGAGATAGACAGATTACGTTTACTAGAATGTCGCATCGGGTTATCTATTTTGTACGACCTGGTGTACTTACTGTTCGCTAAAGGGGCTTAAAAAAGGCATGTGATAGAAGTTCAGAATTGTTGTAAGATCTGGTTTATTTTACTCGCAGATTAGAGACTCTGTTTATAAAACATATCATGTGATTAGAAGTTTCTTATTATAAAGGGAACCTAAACCACATGTATCAAAAAATTCCTTTTTTAACACTTTCCAACTTAATTGATAAGTGTTTATGGCTTTGTTCATTCTGTCTGTCTGTCTGTCTGTCAGTTCGCACGATAACTGCCCTAAAAATGACTATCAAAATGAAATTTTAGTATGTTGCTGAGACGGTCTGTGAAACATATGGGAATGTAAATGAATAATATCACTCAATTAGTTTTTTGGATTGAACTCGGGTTGAAAAAGTGAAATACATTGAACCCTATGGGACCTAATTATTCAAACATATTTTAGGCGAAGTTGAAATTCACAAATTTGGAAAATTTTAGGAAATATTCAAATTATCTCATAAAATATATAAAAGAAAATTCAGCAAAATAGGTGCGGTAGATTTTTAAATGAAAATTAAAACAATAATTATACCCATGGTATATGGAGGGCGCGATAACCCAGTGGTTAGCGTGCGGGAGTTGCACTCGGTAGGTCTGGGTTCGATTCCCTCCACTACCAAAACTGCCGCCGTGTTCACTGGGAGTACGATCAAGTTAAACATGTGGTCCGTAAGTCCTTCCGAGAGGTTGGTGGTAGGGGAAGGAGTGTACGGTCTCTGTGGATGCCTCCCCCACTGGATTCTGGTCTAAATTGGGTGGCTCTTCCCGGCCGTCCAAACAGTTACCTTACCATTTCTGGTAGGTCGGACGGTCCGGGTCTCAACAACAACCACCCATGTTATATGAAGAGATCACGTGACACACTACAGAATGAAATAGGACAACCATATCTTTTCCCCAGTGATAAAATATTGATTTTTAAAGTTACATTCATATTTAGTGTTGCATACGTCCTAAAACTGCTTTATTTTTGCGTATTTCCTGTACATCTATATACTGTGTCAACGCAAATACCTTATTTTTATCATTTAAGATCATCAAACGTCATTATTGCTACAACTAAGCCTAATTTTAATGAATGCAAAATGTAAACAAGTGATTGTACGATGAGTTGTATAGGAATTGCTGAATTTTTTTCAAGTAAAATTATTTAGGTCTGGAGTTTGGAATAAAAATGATATGAATGAAATAGTTATTGCTTTTACATATCGAGGCAGGCGATTTATATTTCGATGACGTCATTTGAATAAAATTCATTTTCTTTTTCAATGAATTTAAGTTTTCAAATATAATAAATTATTGTAGTACTGTGATAATTTAAAACATATCAACTCTGAATGTATAGCATTTAGGCAATGTTTAAATAAAATTGCATTGCAGTTGGAAAGTGTTTCATAATTAATGATTTATGCATGATTGATCTTTCTTGTTTTTAATTTAATGATTGATTTAAATGCTTGGAAAGTTTTCCTTCCAACGATGGATGAACAAATTCTATCCTTGGCTTCTTTTTTTCTACAGCACTGTCCTCATCGGAGAAAGAAGAGTCGCCATTTAAATAACAGTGTCCTAGATGCGAAGCATAAGTGGATTTCTCAACCGTGTTATCATTTCATCTTAAAGTTATGGTAGTACGCCTGTGTGGCTGCAGTCTAACACAAGCAGGGACGAGGCAGTTATTAGAGTACATATAAGCGCTCGTTTTAGTGCATTTATAATTTATATTAATGAGGGTTTTGTTTAATTTTTGGTTTTGTACAGTTTAAGAATAAACAAAAGGATGTGTGGGTAGCACATGACTTCCCCCTTATGTAACATAATGAATTTACTTCTTTCTCAGAGGAGAAATGCTAGAAATTAGATAGAAATACGGCAATATTGGAGGTAATGCCCAATTGTACATTGGACTCTTTTCCGGATGACAACATGGGAAACAGTTTCGAAAGTACCCAATTTAACTTATATTTTTGTGCAACTCTAAATTGATAATTATCTATAATGATAGATTCCGCAATAAGCATAATAAAGAGTCCATATTTTAAAATATTTTAATCATTCATTCATCGATTTACTTTATTTTTATTAACTTTTGTAATTTTAACGATATGTTTCTAAATCTGGTGCGAAATAGTGCTATTTGGCGATATTTTGCTGAATGAATCGCAAAGTGCGCCAAATTCATCGACAAGAGTTACAGGCAAACGGAGAGCAGAGAGAGCATTTCTCATAACTGTTGGAGAACTGTTAAACGCCAAAATACAAAACTACTGCACAAAATATCTTCTCTTGTAAATGAAATGACTAAATTATGAACTAAATACACGAGAAAAATGTCAACAATGTTCTATCGAATAATACACAGACACACATCACCTCAGAAATGGTCGATTTCAGTTCAAGGGTGCTTGACTCGAATTGGAATTTTCGACCCCCGTCACAATACTATCTCAATACATTATATTATGTATATAGGGAAAGTAAAACTGAGGATGTGTGTTTCATTCAAGACCTCATAGTGTCACATTAGTTAATCATAATCTAAAAGTTGAAAACTTTTCTTTGTATACCACCATCAAAGTCTGGGGAATTAAAATGTTTTTCCTTTTACATTTCTCAGAATGTGTATTTGTAATGTTTATGTGTTTTTTTTGCAACTTCTGCGCACCTTTGAAATGTTATGGTATATTCAGACCATGTGCATGCACATTTGAATATTTTGGATTGCACATTTTAAGATTTTGGATGTAAGTTGTTTAGGTATTTTCAACAAAGATAAATACTTTAAAACTTTGGTTAAAAACTGTAACCTTGTAGAATACATTTATAATTGGAAAATTGTCTGAAATAATTAAGAATGATCTGCTAAAATATGCAAAATGATTCGTGAAAATTGCTTACTAATAGTATTCATAATTTCCGTAAAAAAAAGCATTGAAATTAAATTAAATAATTTGACATTGGCAATATAAGTCAATTCCAACCCCCTACATATTGACATCTTAACTATAATTATATTATCAGAAAGGAATTATAATGAAGTCTTGATTGAATGGAGTTTCAGAATCCAGTTGAACAAACAGGCCTTAACGTCTGTTAGTAAGGTTTAAACATATATACACAATGTTATCTATATATGGGATTCAAATATTGGTGAAATATAATATATTAAGAACTCTCCTGTTAAGAGCCTTCCCAAAGTTTATAGCTCTGCAATGGGAGCTCGATTACTATCTCTTGGAATGAGTCCCATAGCTGGATTAAGTGATTATGCACTTAGCCATATTGCATCCTCGTTTGTGCATCCTAAGCAAAATCCTTTCAAATCTCGATGTCGACTGTCGGTCACCACACGTTTGCAAAATTGCACCATATAGCAAGCTTCCTTGCTGCCTCTTTAATGTCTTTCGAAACCAGTATAAGGATGCTGGTATCAGCAATAGTATCGGTAATCCCGTTCAATAAATATTAGAATCATTGCAAAATCATAATATTTAATTAGTCAAATATCGGTAGTTAGTTTATTTCGAATGATATCCAGAAGTCTATCATTAATTTGCTTTCAAGTGATATTTTTCCTGTACTATTTAGACTTACAAGAAGTGAGTTATGTCTTTCTTCTTCATTTACTTAGTTCTATAAAAATAATGATCTTATTTCCTTAGTTATTAATAAGTGCTGCCATTACCTGAAAAATACCCCCGCAATTAATTATCTCTAAACATCAGATTGGTGGCAAAACAGCGAGAGGCTGTCAAAAAGTTTGTCATTAGATTAATTAAGTCGATAAGAGAATAAAGGGGGTGATCAGCTGTTTAATTAGTTTCATAGCTGCATCTAAAGAACATCCTAATTGATAAAATATTTATTCTTGCACCTTTTATAGCATAAAATAAACTCTTGCTCGTCGTTTATGTCTTAAAATGTATAAAATAAAAATATAAATTTTTATGGGACGTTACTTAAGGACAAAGTAAATTTTTATCTGCCACAAGATGGCGCACACGTCAGTAAGCGTTAGCCTTAATTCTTCTTGTAAAGAACATAAATCATGCATGGTTTGTTTGATTACTTGGAAACTCCAGATAATTTCCTTAGATATACTACATAAAAATATGGGTCTTTTACAATATTGTGGGAAAGTATTAGCGTATTGTTTAATGAGTACTATAAAACTGAAGTTGTTCTACTCTGCTAAAGTTTATTAACTAATAATATAAACGTTTTAAACGTGCAATAAATGAACGTGGGTCTTTCCCCTTTCCCAACAATACATTATTTATATTTATGTAAAAATAATAAAGTGGGACCGAAAATTAAAAGTTACGTTTACTATGAATTTATACGTTTTGAATGTACTAACCCAAAGTCAACGGCTCTAACGTGCTGAAGACACCGGTTTCCCGTTAGATCACCGAAGTTAAGTAGCATCGGGCGCGGATAGTACTTGGTGGGTGACCACCTGGGAACACCGTGTGCTGTTGGCTCATTTAAGTCGACGTGGTGGCCGAACGGTCAAGGCGAGCGTTTCCAGCGATCGATCGGCCGCCACGTTGTGGGTTCGAGTCGCACGTTAGTCATGGATGCTCTGTGTTGTGGGCGCAGTGTGTTCCGCCCCTCTCTGGTGCGCCTGGGGCAACGTTCTAGGACGGCAAAATGGTTCACGATTTCGGCCGTACATAGGGCAAACGACGTAAGCCGACGTAGAGTCAAGTGCCTGGCCATTGGGGAAAAAAAAGTACTAACCCAGGAATTGATTATATTACCGTGGCATTTTTTTCTCCTCTGTGTCTTGTTCGGTCTAGCCTAAGCGCTTGAGGAAATATTTATCCAAGTTATTCAACAGACTTTAATCAAAGTTTGACAGTTAACTTTTTCACCTTAATAAATATAATTATTGATATGGTCAGTAAAAACCCCAAAATATGTCCAATAAAACATTTCATGTAAAATGTTAGTTTTCTAAAAAAAAGTGTCACCTTAAAAGGTAAGGACACATTTATATACATTTAATAACATTGTTAATGATTTCATATGAATTATTTTTTTGGGATACATTTTAGTTAGAGCCCGTGCCGTTTTACATAATGATAGTAAATTTCGACCATGAGGATATGTGTTAAAGAATATATTATTGCAAGAACTGTCGGTCTTATGCGCTGCTGCTGAGGCGAAGGATGTAAGCTGTACATCTCCTGTGATGTTCTGGCAATCGATGAGTAATCACAACACATATCTATCTCAAGAACAGTGAGGCTTGCTGTATTTTTAATCAAATATATTAAACTAATTACTTCCATAAACCCACAGAGATGGAACTTAATTTCTACAGAAGTTAGACTTAATTTCCTGATTGTTGAATAATTGTTAATTGGCGACATTTTCCAAAAGTAGTCAAATTGACTTTATTGCGCAAAATGCGTGGCTGCATTTGCCACCAAGCGGTATAGACATGCCTGCCAATTGGTAGAGATACTCTTCTTTACTTATAATTTAACAAGTTATTTTATGTGAATAGCATACATGATTGGGGGGGGGGGGCTTTGGCTGAAATCGGAGCGTTACGAAAAATGTAAAATCTTTGGACGCTCATATCTCCGAGCCTAATAGATAAAAATATAAACAATGTTTACCTGTTTGCATTTTTACTTGTTTACATTTCCAACAATTTTTACTTGTTTACAATTTTATTTGTTTACATTTCCAACAGTAATATTTATTTATTTACAATTTTACTTGTTTACATTTCCAACAGTAATATTTATTTATTTACAATTTTACTTGTTTACATTTCCAACAATAATATTTACTTGTTTAACTTTCCTAAAATATGGTTCTATTTATTAATATAAAAAAGCAATTTCAATATTTTAAAGTTTTGAACATTTATTTTTTTTAAACTTAAATGCTTTTCTCCTAACGAGTCTTTGCATCACGTAGTTGAATTTCAATCGGAATATCCTTTAAACTATAAAATATGGGTACAAACAGCAAGCGAGAAAAATGTTCAGTAAGGAATGCATTTTCAAGATTAATAATTTGTTTTCATAAATCTATTAAAATTTTTGTGGACTCGTCTTGTCAAATTCAAGAACAGTGCAAAATTTCCTCCAAGCTAATATAAGTATCTAGATAAAAGGAAACATTTAAAAGCTTTACGAGGATTTATAACGGTTTTGAAATGTAGTGTTTATAATTTCGATGTTTAAAAATTTTTAATTATTTTTAAACAGTAGTTTTTATTTCTTTATTTTTATAGTTTGAACTATTTTGAAATGCCAGTTCTTACTTCGATAGTTTGATATTTTGAACTGTTTTTAAAATGTTTAAAGACAAACCACAGATAAAGAAAAATGTTATAACCATTTGGGCTTCATCGGACTGCTGATTTTGTTTTCATTTTAGAGAATTATTGGGTGTTTTAATCAAATGGACTCAAAAGTCCTATTTTCGTATTCCTGAAAGTTGTGCTCTTCCAGGTGAATTTCGAGTTCTGTATGAACTCAGCAGAAAACTTCATCTAAAACACCCTACGTTATTTGAGTCGAACTTTTCCCGGCTTAAGCCTTTAATGAGCGTAAACGCAACACTTGCAGAAAACTTCTAAATCCCAAGACTTCCGATGCAGCTCCGCAAACACCTTTTAATCTGTAAATGCTACCGAGTTACGTCCTGTGAGGAAATTACCTGGAGTCGGAATGAGACCTGTCTGCAGTTCCAGCAGAAATTCAGTTTTATTTATTTATTTTTTTCCTTTTGCTGAAGTCACCAACAGCGACTGAACCAGATAATGTGAAATGTAAGATGAAAACTGCTGAGAATGGGGAACTTTGGAAATGAATGATTGTATGTGCAGGGTCGACCGTCATTCGGCTGGGCGACACTTAGAGCCGATTCCCTACTCAATTCTAATGTGCAATAACTACACAAATCTGAAGTAGACAACACATAATGTCACTACATATTTAAATTCATTCTGTTTTCTTTCTTTCTTTCATTGTTTATCAAAGTGAGTTTAATTGTACAAAATAACACGTATAATTATTTGAAAGTACATTGAATTTGCAGTTCAAATTCACTTTTCGATTTCATTTTGCGACTGGGCGTATTTTCAAGGACGGCGTTGCAAAAGTGAAAAAAAAATGTAAATATCTCGAGAACGGTTAGTCCTTGAGTAATGAAGTGGGTCTTATTCTTTGTAAAAATTAAGCATAAAACGAACAATTAATGGATACATTTGGGCACATGTAGTTTTTTGTTTCAGATTTTGACAATTTCGGAGAACCATGTCTACTTTTTTTTTTCTTTTCCGAATCGTACCAACATCTAATCAGTACCAGAGTAACCAACAAGTGAATTATTTGCAAAATTTTGTGAAATTTGATTGCTGAGTGTTTGATCTAGAGTAAAAACATATATAGCAGAGAACACACACACACACACACACACACACTCAAACACACACATACGCACACAGACAGACACACACACACACGCTCAGACAAACACACACATACACAGACACACACGCAGACAGAGACACACAGATATACATACAGTTAGACACACATATACAAATATTCATAGACGTATATATAGATAGGCAGACACACATACATAACGTTAAATAGTTATTAATAGTTTTTTAGTGTTCTTGAGTGCTTGAAGCGTGTAAATCCGTCGAAAGCTCGATAGGTGATTTTTGAAGCTATTCTAATATTCCCTGTACATTACCAAGTACTGTAGAAAAAAATGAATTATAATTAAAGTCTAGTTATGATTTATACCATGTGTATTGTGTATTATATTGGCCTATTCTTAATTTATTTTTCTCAAACACCTGTTAAACTGATGTTCAAAGTTGAAACTCTATTAGAAATTAATCTCAAAAATAGTTTAAATTAAACTTTAAAATTAAAGACTACCAAAATTTGGTTTAAAAGTCTTTTAATAAATCTCATTTCCTTGACATACAAAAATGACACGGCCAAAGCGCTTCATCACTATGCCCTTCATCAGTGGCGACGATTTAAACCGATCAAAAATGCCGTTTGGATAAAACACAAATTCTAGCAAAAAATATAAAAGTAAAAACAAATAAAAGTAACATGGAGTTTCGTTTAAATTCCGCTGGATATTTAAAATCAATTCATTCCAACTTGATGTAGCCTAGACTGTTATTTCTCCCGTGCTTACGAGAGCAAGAAGTAAATTCTGCCATGACTGTATTGAGTAAATATTTTCGGAAATATCTGCTAAAATGCCTCTATCAAATAGACTGTTTAGAAGCAAACGTTTAAATAAATAATAAAATGCAGATTTTTGTCTCTGTGCAAACAATCTAGAAATATACTGTCTAAACTCTAGTTTGTTGTTATGTCTGTTATATTTAATCCTCGAAATAAAATAGCAACTAAAAATAAGCAACTGACTCAAATACGTTTCCAAATCTTTGGACTTCCTTTTTAATTTTCTACGCAGACGTTTTTCAATTTTACCGAGTTACTTCCAAGGTAGGATTTCCTGTATTTAGCGAATGGGAGCTATTTGCTTCTAGTCTTCTAGAAAGCTTGCTTCTATTCTTGTTATTCTTTCTGAATTTTGCTTCTTCTCTTCTATCTATTCTTCCAGAAAGAAAATTAATTCGATCCTGCTTTCCACAGATCACAGAAAGCAAAGACACTGGACCTTAAACAATCGACAGTGGAAGAAGAAATAAGGCGGTATGCAGGTTATAAAAGGAATAATATATTTTGAAAATATTTTATAAGAGGTGAAATTCTTTAAATGTACTATACCATTACAGTCCATTTAGTCCAGCTTTATTCGCCCCAAACCGGTTGTTGCTGTTCGACCCAGACCGTCTACCTGAAGGTATAAAGTATCTGTTTAAACGGCCGGGACAGTCTCACATGAGATAGACTGGAACCGAGTGAGGGTGTCATTCACAGGGACCGTTACCCTCCTTCTCCTTCCACCAACCTCTCGGGAGGCCTTACAGACACGCATATTGAACATGCTCGTACTTCGCATGAATACAGGGGCAGTTGGGGCAGAGGCGGCAATCGAATTCGGGTCGTCCGACTTCAATACACGAATTCCAACCACTAGGCTGCCACACTCCGCCCTAAACTGATTGATAACTTTCATCATTTAATTGCTGTTCTTAACAAAGTTTTCTTTTTCTGTTAAATAACTATGTTTTAACTAGTATTTAGGGTCCGCCAAAGACAAGGAAACTTAAGACTCTTTAAATTAAGTTGCAACTCATTTTAAAAACTGTATTTAAAAATATGTGACTTTTAGAGTTTAAAATAGTTGTCATAATCAAAATGTGACTCTCTTATGTTCCGTTTGAAGGTAAATATCATAAGTGAACACAGTTGAAGACTTCTGGGTCCGTGGGGCTTCATTAGGCTTTGGAAAAACTTTCCCGATTCTCCCATTTTGTTCATCTCCGGTGTAGAAATTGAAAATCTGATTTCGTTAAGTTCTGACCCATAGACGTTATTATACTGTGCAAAGATTCAGTCTTCTAGGTCACCAGGCGGAACTCCTGGAGAGTCTGGGAATACTTTTCGGAACTATGTATCTTCTCTGCCCCCCTTCCAGATAAAAATATGCGACTCTGTTCGTTTCTGTTTGTTGTTGATACTATCAGCAAATATTCCGTTTTCTAGGCCACCTGAAGACTTTCGGGGGGTCTGGAAGGACAAAAACGCAATAGACAATTATTACATAGATACATTTCCTATCCATCCTTCCCGAGCCGTTTGATTGTGCTACCATTTCTGCAAAGAGCAACCTTTGAAACAACATGGTCTCAATATTCATTTTGTGTAGCAAGCTCAACCGGTACACTAATTAACATTCAAAGGGACCACTTAGTCTAATGAGGCGTGAGGGGGCAGTATGAGGAGCATTAGAATCACATCACTCAATCGCGTGTGGAAACTCCCTGGCAGACGATGTGAAGAAAGAAAATCATTTCTGCTGAAAGGGCACCCTCAGGAGGGTGGGAACACCTTTTCCAAAGCTTTCTGTTATTACGATTTCCTTCGACAAAGATGGACACATGAATTAAGAATTTATGTCAGTTCAGGACTATTTCCGGGGTATCAGCTCTTGGGAATTGGAGATGTATTAGGATTATTCTGAGTTGGGCGGGATTGGAAGGATTTTAATGAATTAAAAGTTCGTGGAATTATATAATGGGGTTTCATTGCAATATTGTGATTTAGGCGAATAGGAAGACATACGACTTAAGAAACTTAAGAATTTAGACATTCATTAGACGGCGTAAGTAAATTAAATTGATGCCTTTACATCAGAGCATTGTGCAATTCTGCTGCCTATTCTAAATGTTGCATATAACATCCCAGCTGCAATGCCGGGTTTCGGTCGAAGCTTTTGAAGAAGTACACACTTTCTTTTATCTTTTATACAATAACTAGAAGGTATGCCCGTCATATAACGGAATTAAAAGTTTGCAAAGCATTGACTCCTATTTAGCGTCATTTTCATCAATTTGGTGATATTTTTATCAATTTGGCGACATTTTCCTTTATCTGGCAACATTTGAAAAGTCGCCAAATTTGCTATATCCCGTCAAATTTTTGCCAAGCATTACGTACGGACGAAGAAATGGATTATTCTTATGGTTGTATACTTTGTTCTTTCCAAGGTATTAAAAATTCATAAATTAATCGTCCTTTCCATTGATTTATTGTCAATTTTTGAATTTGACAACATTTTCGTCAATTTGGCAACATTTAAAAAAAACTCGCCAAGTTGGCGATATGCCGAAAAAATTGGTCGCCAGAGTATTGCCAAGCGTTACGGCCGGAGGAATAGATTATTCTTATAGTAAATTCTTATATTATTTCCAAGATATTGAATTTTCATCAATTTGTCGTTATTTCTATTGTTTTAGCGTCATTTCTATCAATTCGGCGATATTTTTATCAATCTGATGACAGTTTTATTAATTCGGCGATATTTTTTGTCAATTTTTGTCTAGAATATTATATCCGACTTTTGTTGGAAAAAGCTTGAACTATTTTCAATGTTAAACCAAGGCTTAACTGTATCCCGCGTTCCGTTGATAAGTGAACGCGGGATACAGTTAAGTCTTGGTTAAACATGTTAACGAAATAAGCGTGAAACTCTGAGTTGCGTGGTTTCTTAAATGAAATATAAAAAATGAAAAGAAATTAAATAACATCAGGGTCTCACTTTCAGTATCTGATGCCATACTCTAAGCAAAGGTCCATGGTTATATCATAAACATTGAAATGTTTATCCTTGACTGAAATACGTTTGGCAACATTTTGTAGCAGCCTTACCCAGGATAGACAGATAAATCAAGGTGTTTATATTATTAATGGGTTCTAGCACATAATTTCATCATTTCAAATATTTATTTTAGTATATTCGAAATTATCAATAAATGAAAGTCAAATATTAATGTTTAAACTAATTAAATTAATGTCAATGTTTAAATTACTGTGTATAGATGAGTCTAATTCTTTTCCCAGAGTCATAAATCTACTTGACTATTTACACATTTATTAGCTCTATTCCGCATGAATTAGAGCATAACCTATGGCAGCAAGAAAACATATTATGTGCCGCAGTGTTTCAAACCTCTGTGTTCACCGCCGTCAAATACAATGAACACTACCCATCCGAATTCGAATATAAAGAAAACACAACCTGCGGTACAGGAGACTATATGTTATGAATTCCCAGATAAAGAGAACTTTCAGCAAATTCTAATTAACCCATTACTAAATCACATTACGACTACTAATAACATCATTCCTGGGCTGTTTGTTCGCTTTTTAGTATTTTTAGCACGGAATAACTGATATATTGCAAGCTTTCTTGCTGCTATTTGTAGTTTTCAACTATCCCGTAATGAAGAGTGCCAAAAAGAGCTAAACCAGCCTAGAGATGGTGGTTGTTAGATCTTTAGGCTGCTAGATAGCAGCGGGAACGCGATACTAGTTTGGGGAGCCGACTCCATTAGGTAGGTTTGGCAAGTACGATATTACAGTTGATTGGTACAAAGCACGTTGGCAAAGGTTTAACTAAATTCACCACGAAATGCCAATTTCATGATGTTAGAAGTTAAAAAGAAAGGGGTTTAAGTAATAGCAAGCTAGCCTCGAAACAGCTACGATTTAATCTGCTGTGAAATACAAAACATGATATATTAAGACATAATATTGTTACGAACGTATCTCTAGAATCGTTTGTGTATACGCAAGATGTAAGAACGAGTTCAAGTTTCTGGATAACTAACATCTATTCACAAGCACAAAGTAAACAGGAACACTATACAATCAAACAGCATTAAAATGCTCCACTCATTTTTCAGAATAAGTGATGGTATTCACAGAACGTTGGCGAAAGTAATTTCACGAAACAGCCGCTACTATTCTCAAAGCATTGACAAAAATCACAGTCCAGTATAGCTCGTGTCACGTTCATTCCTCAAGTCCCCAACTGAACTACCCGATTCACTGATGACTCATATTTATAGTCTCGCCATCAAAACATCTGGGAATCTCTATACCTCAAAGAATAACTGTTCCATCGAGACGTTTCTGGAACATTCCGGAAGTCGCTATATATTTCCAATTTAGCGATAAATCGCCAAATCTGGAAATCCTTCCTTTAACTGGAATATCCTGGCAACCAATGTACGTACTAACACAACATAAATTGAAATTAGGAAGTTTTGGAAACGTATGAGTTCAAACAGAATAATTTATTCATGCTCACGTGCCACATTCTCTACAAATGCAATTTATATTTCATTACTATCCCGTAAAATAAATGATTATTGACGAGTGATAAGGCGTTAAAATACAAAATTATCACAAAATAAAATCTTCAATTGTGAGTGAAATGAACTAGATGATGTTAATAGAGTTGTTGCATACTATTGCATATGAAAAGTAAACCTATTGGATGATATTTATTATGTTTTTAATTTTATATCATTCTCTTATACATTATTTGAAAACGTGCAATTTCTTGCGAACGATTTATGCTACCATTCTAAAGTTTGTTTTGTGTCTTTTGTTTTATCACACTAACATTAAAAGGGATGAAGTAATGATTGTTTAAAAAAATATTCGAAATTTGTGTGTGTGAGTCGGGGGGGGGGGCATTTCAAACAGTAGATTATTTTTAACATTAATACGGCTCTAGTATTCAAAACTTGTAACAATCGTACAAAATTATTTTCGAAACACTTAATTTGTTCGTGAGATATCGCGTCCATAACCTCACTCAGTCACACATGCATGCATGCATATACACATACATACGCACATATTAACATACATACACACAGACATCAGCTCAAAAACGTCACACCCACACACATATCTACTACACTAACACAGACATTACACACACTAATATACAGTATATGCACTAGCATACACACACACAGACATACATTACCTGAGAAACGTTCGGTTCGAATTCAGGGATGCTAAAACGGTCGAACGCTTGAATTCGAGTTTTCGACCCTGTCACAATAATTTGCCTATACATTCCACTATGTATATAACAAAAGGAAAAATTAATATTTGTATTCAAATATCTTTAAATTTGAAACTGATTTCACGACAGCTATAAGCAGTATTCGCCAAGGTTCTTTAATATAAGGTTTGACTGTCAGTCCCGCGACGAATCAAAAAGTTCTCATCTTGAGGATATAATTTTGTCATACGTGACGTCACGGAAGGATCAGAGAGGATTTTAAGAGGCTTTGCCAAAACATAGCAAGTTTTCGCATTACTATTACAGTTAATAAATTGTATGCTAATTATGAAGTGCCAACATCCAGACATAAACTAGTTACGTAGAGATTTTAAATTGTGCATTGCAGTGCACACAGGGCTCAGTGACGTCCAAGATTTAATGACTTCAGTGGGGTAGGATGACAGTCGCAGTTAACAAGTCCAGTCCTTGAGTGCCTGAAAACAAAATGCGCGTTCTCCCTATCTTCGTGACATCCTATACGCACTGCGGCAAATAGCAATTTTTCTTGCTACCATTGCAGTTAATGGGTAATCCATATTAATTAGCGTATAATAAGCGCGAAATTGGTCCATGGACACTTTTATCTACCGTTTTCCAAGATGAGCACCCTCTGGTGTTTGCCTTTCAACAGCCATCATGTGACGTCACAAAAGGATCTGCGTACTGAGTGAACGTTACTAAAAAACAATGGCGGCGGAAATTTTCGGTGGTCTGCCACGTTAAGATAGCGAAACACAACCAAAGTGCTTGATGATCCAATGCTTATAACGAATTTTGAACCCAGTATCTTAGGATTCAGATACTATATTTAATGCAGCGAGGTAACATCTATTATTTGATTTAAAATGTAAATGATTATTTTTTTGGAATTATAACTTGTATTTTCTAAATGGTATCCCTTGCATGTAATGTGCTCGAATCATTTTTCTAAATATTTTTTACTATATAGCAATTGTGCAAATGAAAATGAAAATTATGACATGTGTCTTGTCTTGGCCTAGCGTACTGGTTTAGGGTTGTTCAGATTCGAGCACTGGATCGGGTAGAATTCCTCTGACGATTCCAAGTCAGGTCCAACTCGAGCTTAGTTTATTTTTTTTTAATTGGAATGGGCCAGACGTATTTAGTGCTTGACAAAATAAAAACTAAATTTAATAGTGTACGTGAGATGCTTTTTATTGATTTCGGTTATGTAAAGGCAAGTGTCTAAAAAAACGTTCAACTTAATTCTGGGCACAAATTCTCCAAATTCTTTTTTCGTAATAATCTGATAAAACGTTGTTTTTGTCCCGACTTGGACCAGGATGGCAATTGGTACGTTCAGTCTGGGTGGGGTAAAAATCGCGAATTTAAAACTAGTAGATAATTTAGTTGCAAACTAGTAGATCAACCTTAGTGTTTCAATGCAATAAATTTGAATTTTGAACCCCGAAATTGGGATTGGATGCTCGGAAATTGAAATTCAATTCCCATTTATTTTATGTTTGAAGAGAGATTGCCCCGCACGATTAAGGGAATTCATGGGGTGTTTACAAACCCACAAGTAAAACTGCAGTTTCTCGTTTTTTAGAACTACCTTATATTTTTCTAATCTCTTTTTAAAACGTTTATATATATCAACGGAGGAAATTAAAAATGAATTCAATTCTATTTTATAGTACATCATGGTAATAAAACCGTTCGATGTGATATATAATTAACTTTTCGAAATGTGACTCAATCAATATAGGTTGGGTAATTCGCTCTGACTCTGAAGGTTAGATCTTCATATCAGATGATATTGAAACTGGCCAATGTTTGAAAAATTCTCAATTAAAACTTAATGAAGAATATGAAATTATTTTGCGATTTCAGCTATGTAAAGATATATTTTAAAAACAATTTGACTCTTAATTCTAAATGTAGAAATTTGGCAAATTCATGTTTATGATACGTTCGGATAGATATGATTTTAGGTAAGACGGGGCCGATAGTCAAGGATCTTGAAATCGAGCCAAATTCGAAACTGGTACAACATTGGCACTGTTAGGATGGTTTGGGTAAAAATATAAAATTTTGTGTCGTGCATATATGTAGGCATGTACTAGTTTTTCTAACTACATATGGTACATTCTGTCTTATAAATTACTTGAATTGAGGTATTTCGAATCATGGTATTCCTCAATCAGAATTATGTAATATCTAAGCCGTACCTAGGAAAATGATTTATTGTTTACATTAAATGAATGTAAGAAACTCAAAGGACTCAAATTATCCGTGAAAATGGGACAATTTTGAGAGACTGGATTTTCGACCTTTATTTCATAATTAATTCCATTTTAAACTTCTGAGTTACTACCATCATAAATGAATTCCCTGTTGATTTATGGCTAAATGATTCGGACATTTTTATTTGAATCTAAAGCTTTATTAAGCTGTATTTACAGTATCTAGGTTTGATTTGGCAATCTTCATCTGTATTGACAATCCTTGTATGTGGTTTTCTAGGTATGCAACATAAATAATATGTAGCTTTTGTGGAATTATTTTCCAGCGTAGTTGTATCAATTCTTTTAAACAAAATATGTCTTTGAACTGTTCAATTTCCTGTCAGATAGTTAGATCTTAAAGAAATATAGCTTATCTCATTCATTTTAATGAAATATGGTAAATTAAGTCACAATAAACGGTTTCAATTATTTGAATGAACGGGGTGATATGTTATGGTTTTGTGACAAGTTACTTAAGGCGCATTTTGCTTTAGAAATTCCTCAGTCAAAGTCAGCCTTATCGGCATGGCTATATCAGGACCATGCCTAATTAAACATGCATTTCCTATACTTATATTGTAAATACAAGCATTTTCTTTTAAAGTACATCAAATATGAAAATTTCAATATTTTTATGTTTTTATTAAGTACATGCTTATATTCTCAAGACTTGAAGCTTGTATATGTAGCAGCAAGCCGACTCTGCTCCTGCCAAGGACATCGGATCAAAGATGTGTACCCGAATTATAAGTTCGGAGTCGAAGCTAGCTTTTGCTCTAAACATATAATGTCGGTCTTGTAAGCACTAGTTCCCGAGTTTGGTCCTGGCGACGCACAATCGCTACATATATTGTTATGCGTGTATTGCGTATTATCACTCGCAGCAAGAGATTTACTATTTTGTAATCCCTTAAGTGGTAATGAGTGTTTTTCATCTTTATGTATTTTTTATAGAAGTTTTTGGAACTTCCATTTCAGTGACAGGAGCTATAAGTGATTGATTAGTTAGCGCACCGGTAAATCTACTGATTACGCGCATATATATTTCATTATTACTGTTAAATAAGACTCTAATACCATGCATAATATTACTTGGATATATTGTTCCTTCCTAGTTTCATTCATCAAATATGCGTGCATACTTATGCATATATTTCCATAAATTAATATCACGCAAATATGTCGCATTGTCAATTCAATTTCTTATCGGTAGAATGCATAATACATTTCACGAAAATGAAGTATGTATATGTTATGTGTATATATTTTTTGAGTATATTTTTATATGTGTATCTATTATAGAACCACGTATTTATTTTCCATATTACTCTCATTAGGGTGTATCTTGGGTAACTCTAAAGGGTAATTTAATTAGTTTGGAACCCTAATATATTATGTATAATCATTTTGTAACCCTTTTCAGCAGCCGGGACCCTAAGCGACACCTTTAGTAACGCGTTCCAAAAATCCGATTACTCGGATAAATTAGTATTTGCTATTAATTACTATTTATTAATATTTATATTATCCGGATATAATATTTTAAATTATATCTATATGTTATGTCAAATAATTTTTGTAGAATATTGCTTCATTTTTATAGTGTAAGATATTATAATTGTATCCCCGTTTTTGTTTAGTTTAATGTTAAAACAGAGTTACATATTTTAAATTTTACGCATACAATACCTAATTTATTAGCTAACTGGGTCAATAAAAAAAGAAAATATTTTTTCTTTTTGTTAATTCTTATTGTAGTGATGCTAAGTGGTTATAGAAGACAGTTATGCAAGTGTATGAAAAATTACAAAATGAAATAGAACAATTAATTTATTTTGAAATAGAAATATATATTCGGTATTTGCATATGTCTAAAATCGCTTATAACAGTAAATTTTTCGAAATAAACTTTATCTCCATGTCTCCATGTAGTAAAATAACCTAATTCCACAGAGACAATGTTATTGTTACATATTAGTGTTATGTATAGTAAAGCAATGGATGATTTTACTACTACAATAATTATACGATCAAATGGATTGCACTGCTGAATTCGACTTAAAGCATAGTTACAGATCAAAATTGCATCGTTTCGTATGTTAAAACTAATTTGCAAATTTGAGTATTACTTGTAAAAAGTTAGCAATGCATTAAAAGACACATGAATTAACAATGCAGCACTCAAATGTTTGCAAAAATATATGCTGGATTTCCTTCGTCACTGCTAGACAGATCAACATACACGTTCCATTGTCATATGATCAAAATTACCCGAGACATAAGCGATTAAATTTTTTCACTGATAATTTACAAGCTAGTACTGTTATAGAACTGTTACCAAAGATAGATACGCATGCACGTTTTCGAATGGAAATTGCATCAAAAATTATCAATTTTTGTACCATCTCGTCATCATCTGAAAGTCTACCTTATTGGAAAGGTGTGTTTCCGACTAATCCTTTGAAATACATTAAATCGCGAAATCTTTTAGAAAAACCCAATATGTATATATTCTTTTCTTCAAAGGACAGCGCAATCCAATACTGTTCATATTTTCACTCACCCAGACTTTTGTCAATTAGCTAAAAGAAGCGGATGCGAAGTTAAACATGGAAGCCCATTCCCTCGAATTTGATAATTACTCAACCGTAAATGGCAATATTCCGTGAAATGTATCGATATGCATATTCCGTAGCGAGCTCAACTGGTGCTTTAATTAGCATTCAAAGGTACCCTTTGACTCAATGGGGCGTATAGGGAAACATTAGAAGCATTAGTCACTGTATCCTCCCGGCAAATGTAGAAATGGAATCCTTTTGGTGAAGTACACTCTCCATGGAACGAATAACGCCCTTTCGAATATGTACCTTCATCCAAATTCTCGACGACGAAGACTGATGAATTATAATTAGGAATATATGAACTTTAGAAGTAACTGCGAATTAAGATATCTTTGCGAAAAACTAAAAATACGAAATCTAAATTTATATATGACCCTCTGTATACGCAACATGTCCAGCGACTTGAAATATGTGTATAAACTTATATCTAATAATTAGTAAGTTTGGCATCTGTGTATACATTTAAAGCGTGGAAAATAAAACAAAATTGCCGACTAACACCAAAATACCACGCTCTAACCGAACCCTTTTCGAAAGAAATTTAGGAACCCTCCACAAAAGAAATCTTTTAGTGTATCTTGTGTACTTGTTTTTGCTACAAACTACAGTTCCATCAATATACGGACTCTTAAAGCTTGTTTGATGCATATTTCCGTTCTTTCATTGAAAACCGTCCATTTTTTTTTTAATTTACTTCAGATTTTATATAGTATTTTTCAGTAATCGAACTTTCAGCAGCTTGGATCCTAAGCAATGACTTTAATGCTCGTTCCGTCCAAACCTCAGCCGATCACTGGGATAGATCGTTTATTACTATTTATATTACTCGGACATAGTGTTTCAAATATTCTAGATATAGTGTGTAATTATTAATAGGATGATATGGGGTTTTTGCGTAGCCTCATTTTAAAACCATTTTGTCACATCGTAGGCATCTTAAATGTTGTGCATGCGTACTTACTATTTTAGCAAATTGGAACAATACTTCAACATTTAAATTCTTTGTTATTTTTTCTCTTTGAATTTTGAAGTGAAGTGATGCCATGTAGTTACGTAGTCTTCAGCTTCGGGATAAAATTAATTTCTGTCCTGATCTCTAAGATGCTTTTGTTATCAATAATATAGAGCGAATGTTAGAAATATAAAGGAAAAATACACATTATCTTTATTCATTATAAGACTGGTCGGATTTTTTTAAACATCTTGTAAAGCATATGGATGAAACTAATAACTTGAACCGCACAATGGATGTTTATGGAAACAATATATTACTGTCCTTATATATATAGTATAATGTTTAAGGAAAGTACTGTAACGGGGTCGAAAATTAGAATTCGAGTTTTCGACGAGCGCATATTCCATTCGTCTCTGAATAAGAATCAAGAGTTTTTGAGACTATGGGTCTGAGGAATCAATATCTAACGAACAAATGGAGCGATTCGAATAATTATTTTTACAAAAATTACAATCCTTGAATACTGGGAGCTTGTTGCATTTAAACGCAATCGAATGTTTAAAACCCCCTAAACTTCCGCGTGAAATTTTGAAAAAAATATCGAAAATTCAAAACCTTTAATAAAGTTACGTAAATAATTATTTTTATGTAACTTTACAATAGAAAACGATTGATATAAACTTTAGAACGCTAGCATGAACGTTTCTCGAGATATTACACATTTTTCAAATAATTTTTTCAAAACATCACACAAAATTAAAAAAAAAACATTAACTATTGTGACATATGTTCACTTTTCATTTGTAATATCATGCGATCAATTGGGGGACATCATTCTCGTGGATCTAGTTCGTTCCATTCATAAGAAATATACTTTGGGTAATTCTTTTGTATTTGGATGTCAATATAATCATTTATCTGCTATAAGAATAACTTATTTCGCCGTCCATAACGCTTGGCGATATTTTGGCGGAATATCACCAACTTGCCGACTTTTTTAAATGTTGACAAATTAACGAAAATGTCTTCAAATATATAAAAATGACGCTAAATCAATGAGACTGACGATTAATTGATGAACGTTCAATATCTTGGAAAGAACATAATAGACTATAAGAATAACCCATTTCTCCGTCCGTCCGTAACGCTTGGCGAGAAATTTAGCGGGACGCCGTCAACTTGGCGACTATTTTAAATCTTGCCAAAGAGTGAAAAATATCACTAAATTGATAAAAATGACCCCGCAATGTAAGTAACCCTTCGCAAATTCTGATTTGGGTCATATGATTGGCATATCTTCTAGTATATATGAATGACTCTTCTGTCCGTGTGTCTGTAACACTTGTCGATGCATTTGGCGAACTCTGCGAATAATTTAACAAAGTATCGCCAACTTCGTGATATTTTGATTGACAAATGTAGTGTCGAAATTGCAAAAATGACGCTAAATTAATGAAAAAGCCGACTAATGGATAAATTAATTATTAAAATAATACATAGTATAATGTATAAGGGAAGTATTGTGACGGGGTACAAAATTTGAAGTTGACTTTTCGACGGGAGAGCACGTTTCAAGCATTCCTAAATACGAATCAAACGTGTTTGAGGTGATGTGTGTGTGAGGGGGGCGGGAGACGATATATCTCTAATGAATGCAGCGATTC
This sequence comes from Amaurobius ferox, assembly GCA_951213105.1. NCBI lineage: Eukaryota > Metazoa > Arthropoda > Arachnida > Araneae > Amaurobiidae > Amaurobius > Amaurobius ferox. Next base: position 136,261,153 of record OX578146.1, on the reverse strand, counting down.
GAACGAAATTTAGTACAAAAATTACAATCCGTGAGTACTTGAAGCTCATTGTTTTTAAACGCAATCGAACCCTCCTAAATTTTCGAAAAATCATTAAAAATTCAAAACCTCTAATAAATAGTCATGTATTGTGTAATTTTTTATTAGAAAACGATTGACACAATCCCTAGAACGCTAGCATGAACCGTTCTCGAGTGCATATTTTTTTATTAATTGGACATGACATTTTATCAGAACGAAATAATTTTTTTACAGCAAGAATTCTCTAGCTATTCTGATAAGAGCAGTCAATAAAGAGTTTTAGAAAAGTTCATTGAAGTGTTTTAGCAGCGAAATATATACTTCAACAAAGTGTAAAAATTGAAATATTTAATGTTCGCTACTTTTCAAGAACTCTGTATTTAATGAAATTTATTTTCTATTTATACCATTGGATCGAAGTGTACAAGTTTCCCAAACTGCAAATTCTCGCCAAACTGTCATTTGAGATCTCGTAAATCTGCTATGTTAATAGATTTTAGATAAATATTCCAGCAAAAATTTTCTTATCACCGATTAATTTTATAAGATTTATTGATTATGAGTAAAATCAATTGATCATTTAAGAATAAATCCTTTTATTAAAGAAACTCATAGTTCTATATCTGCGTACTGAGGAATATGAAACTCGATGTCATTCAAAACATCGATACAATCCATTTGACTATTGAACATACATATTTTTGAAAGAGGAAAAATAGAATAAAAGTACTGTAAGCGTTTAACAATAAATAAATTTCGAAGAAAGATGATGATCCGAGGTTGTAGAACTTCTCCATTCTAAAACTTTCTTTTTACAGATATATATAAAGTGTCAATCACTAAGGCTAATGTCATTGAACATATCGGATTTCTCATTATACAAATTTTTCTCATTTTTCTTAAAATCATCAATGACATAAACGTAATTTCGTTTGTACTTTAGCATCCGGGAATTAATTTACGCGCTTTAAAGGACAAAGATAGCTGAAGTGAGACGATAACACTTTGTTTACAGATCTTGGTAAAATAATTACATTCATTTTTTTCTGAATGACCTATTATTGAACCTTTGCATCTCGTTACTGGGTCTCGCACGAAGTTAATTGAAGTGATATATAACAGGTGTCGTCTTTACAGCTTCCGTATGCACCCTTATTGTTGCGCTTTTATGGAGGAGCTATAAAGTCGCTAATAAAAAGAAAATCGGGGCCATATAAGGCCCAAAGAATCTTTTATATACGAAACAAAAGAAGCACGTATTGTTTGTAGTATATTGTATGCAGTATAGTTGAGAAAGGGTAAGGGGGTTTGTAGGGTATGCAATATTTAAGCCAGATAATATTTTTATGTGTTTGTTAAGTAATTTTTTATTAATAGTTTTGTATTTCCATTTTTCATACCGTTATACCGAAAAAATATTGTTTATCTGAAAATTTTAGACTTCACGGTTTTGATTCAAAAACACATTTTTAGTCTTCATGAACATATATTATACGCTGGAAAAGAAGTATACCGATCCACGCATGTGTGTTCTTGATGTGGACACGATAACTCATGAACGAAGCATATATTGGCAAAAATACAATGTTTCTAAGAATGTCCTTAACCATCCATATAATGCAAATTTCTAAATATTAAAATGACTATGCTCTATAGAATAAAAGTGGTTGCAGCACCCTCAATGAAAATAAAAGTAAGGAACATGAATTCAGCGACACAGTCCAATAAAAGAAAAATGTCAATTACAAAGTTGTAGAGCATTGTATAATGTGTATGAATGTTTTAAAGAAACCCACAGAACTCCTACATGGAAGGCAGTGAATATCCGCCGTACTTCATCGGTCGATAAATCCTGTAACAAGTTGACATATTCAATGCGTGTCAAAGTACGCGGTTATATTTATCTCGAATTCAAATATGCATTGCTCCTGATGGAGACATTAGATTCCGACTATATATTATATTCCTATGCATGTAAGTGTTATTTATTTTATTATTTGTATATATTATTTCATTTTATTATCTGTATATGTTCATTTTATTATCTGTATTTGTTATTCATTGCATTATCTGTATATGAGGATGTATTATCGCTCTATATAAAAATGTAGTTGCCTCCGTAATGACAAAATTGCTACATTTCGCGTCCCTCGAGTTTCTCAGTTTCGGCCCACATTATTATAGCATACAAAAATATGAAATTATGTACATTTGCAGAAGAATGCTTAAGGTACAGGCTGAAATAAACCGTGTCTCTATTTAAACTGTAATTTTAAGAAATATTTAATGTCGAAAGTCTAAGGAAAATAATTTTAGCTGTGAATTCGCGTCCGGGACAGACTAGCAATAGCAAGACCACGCATTTTTGACAGCAGGTACATAATTGAATTTTTGCAAGAGTGAGTCCTTTCTTTTAATTTTGATTTAGTTTGCGATTTATTCTATTATATATGTTATGCACTACTGAAGTGAAAATTCTTCTTCAGAACGGGCAAAGATTTAATAGGACAAGAGCACGAAAGCAGTCATGTGCTTAAAAAAGCTCGTGATGCTTAAAAGAGCTCGTGAAGTGAGCTTCGCTGGTTAGTGAGTACCAACGAACAAGGGGTGGATCCCCAACGGGCGTATTATATGCTTGCATAAAAAGCGGCATGAAAGATCTCTTGAAGTGTGCTCATATAGCACCAGCGAGTTAAATGGGTTGCTGAACGTAGTGAACAGGTGTCGGAGCCCCCTGGTGTAAAATATTTTAGCGGTATAGAATTGTTTGTAATTTTGTATGAATAACATTAATTATTTGGGATTTAAATATTTCATAGCGTTATTTTTATAGAGCAATAATTATCATCCAGCAACAATAACGCATATAATGAAAAATAATCGTGTTTTCTACGCTTCGGTTATAAAAGGTTTTAAAATTTTATGCTTTAAAAATGCACTCAATTGAAAGACATGATATACTAGTTATTTATTTGATAAAAATCCATGTTCTTAGATTTTTACGCAATTACATTTGAAACATGATTCATAAACGATAAAATAGAGATGCAGTTTATAATGCTGATTATGATACATATAGACTTGTATTATAATCTGGAATGCGAATATTTGAGAAAGTTAAGGGAAGCTTCACACTTTAACATATTTTAGCTCTAATTTTCGAATTTCTAATTCCGATATTTTTACAGTCAAAAATATTATGCAACTGCCTTAAATGGCAAGTTAGGTCTTTCGAATTCTTCACTAAATGTATTGTTCTAATTTTGAGAAAAGTTGTTGATACTTTTTATATTTTAACTATTTGCAATGTTTTGAAGGTAGAGTACCCGGTACTGAAAATTTTTATTTCTTATCAGGTTTCGAGTAAGCCCCAAATCACTTTTTTGGGCTATTTTTTTTAGTATTGTACTGCAAATACCATCTATGGTCTAACTCTTGTAATTGTCAGTCATTTGGAATCTAAAACATCTTTAGAAAAATGGCTGAGTATATGCGTGGACTACGATTCTATTTGCTTTACCAACTTACAGCGCATAGCAAGTTCACTTGCAGCTAGTGCAGACAATGGCTATTCCATGCAAAAAACAATTAAAGAACTTCACCGGGAGATGGATAATTGTATCTGCTAAGGGCGGGGGGGGGGGGGGTCGATTTCACTATATTTGCTTACTTCACGTAGTATGACGTCACCTTCTGTTGAAAACAAATATGCACAAAACAGCTGTGAATACGATTTAGCAACACACCTTGAAAAAGACAAAATGCAAATTAATACTTTATAGCTAGGAATTATTAATTCCACTCATTGATTGGTGTCGAATTTTTCCATTTTACTTTCCCTGCAATACATGGTAATGTATAGGGAAAATATTGGAATCATGCCGAAAATCGCAACTCGAGTTTTCGACGGATCTACATGTTTAGGACCTCTTGAATACGGGAAAAATATTTTTAGCGTGACATCTTTGTGTGCGCCTGTCTTTCTGTGTAATGTATGTATCCACTGCAACTCAACAGATGGACTGAATTTCATAAAATTTGGTAGGTAAGTCACTTGTATATGACCCTGATGCTGTTGAGTTTTGGGTACGATTCGATATAAAGGAACCCCCTCCTTTTTTGCGAAATGACCCGCAAAACTTGCCTTTTTTCACTCACTCTAGCTGAAAAATTAACGGACCGAATTACACAAAATTTAGTAAATAAGTCGCTTGTATGTTACTTGGTTTACTCTGGTGTTGATTAGATTTTGGCATGATTAGGAAAAAAATAACCTGCTTTTTTTGCGAAATGGCCCACAAAAATCGTCAAAATTTGAAATAAAAGACTGCATATGCTCAAATATATTAATTAAATGCCTATTTTATACGTAATTTTTAACGATAAATATATTAAGATCAAGCCCATTAGGACTAGCCGTTCTCGAGGTATTATAAATTTTTCGCATTTTCGCTACGCCACTTTTGACAATAATTCCAGTTACCAAATGAGAACGAAAATTAAATTAAAAGTACAAGTTCTGTATAATTTTAAATAATTATGGTTGGTATTTTGTATAATTAAACTCAAAGTAATGAATTATTGAAGAAATAAAGAGAACGCGATTATGAGTCTGCAGAGAAGGTCATGTGCTGCTCACATCAGATTTTTTCTTTATGCAAAGATCGTAGTTTTTGGATTTTAATTTCTTTGTCTGATTTTTAAATCTACGTTTCTTTGTTCCCTGCATTTTAATTTTCTTGTCTGATTTTTAAATTTACATTTCTATGTCTGTTTCCTGCATTTTAATTTTCTTGTCTGATTTATGAATCTTAATTTCTTTTTCTGAATTAAGAATTTGAATTTCATTTTTGTTTAAAACACATTTTTTATTTCATGGCAAATACATAATAATAAAGCCAAAAACAAGAGAGAGTATTATTCGAGCAAGATTCATCATTTGCGCCATGTTTTTAAGATTCTTTGAGATTGTGGGGAGTATTTATATTCTTATTTCGTGCTCTTAGTATGAAATCAATTGGAAAACGTTACAAAGCATATCTGTAGATTGTCTTTCAGGGTTTTTTTTTTTTTTGGAACATTTCACATAACCATATTTTTGCACATCTTTTTAATCACTGTTATAGTTTTATTAATATGACCAGTCGTGATATTTATCTGCTGCCGGATGTACGTCAATTCCTCTATTCCTTTTTTAACACTTTACAACATAGTTGAAAAGTGTTTATGACTTTGCTCATTCATTCATTCTGTCTGCCTGTCCTTTCGCACTGATAACTGCCGTAAGAATGACTTTATCGAAATGGAATTTTAGTATGTGGTTGCGACGTGCTGTGGGACCTATGGGAATGTAAATGAATAATATCACCCAATTAGTTTTGGATTGAACACGGGCTGAAGAAATGAAATACGTCAAACCCTATGGGACCTCATTTTTTAAACATTTTTTAAGCTAATTTTTTAAGTTAAAATTCAAAAATTGCTTCGAAAATGTTAGGAAATATTCAAATTATCCCCAAAAATATATAACAAAAATTCAGTAAAATGGGTTCCATAGTTTTTAAATAAAAATAAAAATAATGACACTCATATAATATAAAGAGATCACGTGACCCACTTCAAAATAAAATAGGGCATCCATATTTTTTCCAGTGTCAAAATCGCGATTCTTATTCTTGTAAATTTATACTTAACGTTGCATCCGTCCTAAAACCGCTTTATTTTTGCGCATTTACTATCATATATTCTTCGCCAACGCAATTACGATATTTTTGAGTTTAAATGATCAACAAACTTTGATTATTTCTACAAGGAAGCCTAATTTTAATGGATGCAGAATGTCAACAAGTGTTTGTAAGATGAGTTGTATAAGAATTGCTGAATTTTTAACGGAAAATTATTTGACTCTGGTGTCTGTAATAAAAGTGTATGAATGAAATAGTCACTGCTTTTACATAGAGATCCAGACAATTTTATAACATTGCCTTTCTTGATGAAGTTTCCAAGTAAAATAAATTATTGTATTGTGATAATTTTAAAAATATCACCGCTGAATGTATTGCATTTTAGAGATGTTTAAATAAAATTACATTTCATTTGGAAAGTGTTTCATAATCAATGCTTTATGCATGAATGATTGGTCTTGTTTTTCATATGCTAATGAATTGTTCGACAACTTTTAGCAGTATTGTGGCATAGTTGCGCATCTAGGAACTTTTTAATTATAATTATCATTTATTGCATTTTGTATACGTGTTTGGATTATTTCTGTTGCCAATACATATCTATAAAAAGTCCCATCTAGATCGATAAGCCTGTCCTTGCAGGTTCTTATAGTCTGAACCCATCTTCTATAAATCGAAATTCGTCTGTGTAGTACGACTTGTTCACCCCCATAAGTTTGCGAACTTACAGCATATAGCAAGTTCACTAGCAGCTAGTACAGGCAATGGCTATTCCATGCAAAAAAGAACTAACAAGCTTCACCGATAGAAGACTGATTGTAGCGACAGATGATGATTGATTACACTTTATTTGCTCATTTAACGCAGTATGAAGTCACCGTTCGTGACGTCATTGTGCGGGAATCGGCACTTCTCTATAACTGTGCAATTGGCTTTTTTCGTATGTATAGTTTAATTTTCAAATTTGTAATTCTAATTTTTACTTTCCCTGCAATAAATGGTAATGTATAGGGAAAGTATTGGAATCATGCCGAAAATCGCAACACGAGTTTTCGACTGATCTACACGTTTCGAGACCTCTAGAATACGAAAAAACTATTTTTAGCCTGACGTCTGTGTGTGTGTCTGTCTGTCTGTGCAGATTTTGTATCCAATCTAACTAAAAAACTAATGGACCGGATTTCATAAAATTTGGTAGGTAAATCACTTGTGGACGAATCTGATGCTGATTAGTTTTCGGTAAGATTCGGAATAAAAGAGCAGAAAAACTAATCGACCGAATTTTACAAAATTCGGTAGATAAGTCACTTGTGGGACACTCTGGTGCTGACTAGATTTTGGTAGGATTCGAAAAAAAATAATCTGCCATTTTTTGCAAAATGGCCCGCATAAATCGATGAAATCTAAAATAAAAACTACGTATGCTCAAATGTATCCATTAAATGCTTGTTTAATACGTAATTTTTAACGAAGAAAAGAATAAGACCAACCGCATTACACTAGGACTAGCCGTTCTCGAAATATTTTAGTTTTTTCGTATTTTCTCTATTCGTCCACAAAATATAAAAATCTGATGTGGGCAGCACATGACTTACCCTGCAGACTCAAATTCATTTTTCTTTATTTCTTTAAGAACTGATTTGAGTTTAATTGACGTTTTTGTTTAACTAAATTGAGTTTAATTGCGCAAAATGACACTAAATTTGCATTTTTAATTCGATTTCTGCTTTTATTTGATAATTGGAGATTTTTACAAAGGCGGCATAAAAACGAAAATTGAATTTAATTAAAATAAAGAGAACGTGAATATAAGTCTGCAGAGAAAGTCATGTACTGCCCACATCAGAATTTTTAACTTCTTATCCAGAGCTAATGCAGCCACTTTTATTCTATCTAGCGTGGTCACTGGTATGTAGACAGACCTAACGTTTACATTCATGGTTCTTTCCTTACAAAGCTATTGGGATGCTTTATGACTTTCCTCGGGACCTTGTATATATTGGTATACACAGGTGTCACTCTAAAAATAATTAAGTCGTGTTCAAGTGCGTCAAAATGCGAAATTTCATCGTAAATTCCAATTTAAATCTTGACCCCGTTTTATTACTTTCCCTTTACATATCATGTCTGGTAGGGAAAGTAATAATCAAATAAACTCACCTCTGCTTTCCTCCAGTACCACTTACCATTTCAACCATACTTTTATCATTCTTTATAGTTCTGTACTCACTTTTTATCCGCTCTGTCTGTGGGGCTAATTGAAAAGCGATACATCGCATATCTATTTATTGTCTCCAAAGAGCTTTCTTGAAGCATTCTTCCTTATACGCATCTTCTTTGGTACTCAGTTTTATATATTTATTAATCTTGATGCAAGAAGGAACAATAGCCATCTGCTGCTGGATATAACCTGTCTTGTTAGAGAAATATTAACGAGTTCAATAGCAAAATAAATCGACTCCATGTTGGAGTAGAGTAACAGAAACATGAATCATAGAACGTATTGTATCGTACATGTCTGTTCCAATTATGTTGCTCAACGTTCTATGCGAAATTGCTTTTTTCCTAATGCCGGGAGATATTTCGAATGAGCTACACAAAAGGAAAACGTTGCACTCAACAATCAGGATAAGTGCTATTAACTGGAAGCATTCAAGAATGCGGTATTGATATTTTTTAGTAAACATGTTGATTGGGATTTGGTTCTCAATGAAACGTTATAGTTAGTATTTTAATACTGTTCCGAAAGCAAATTTAGGTGAAATAAAATACATTTTATGTGCATCGTATTTGTACGATTTCATTATACTATATTCGTCGCTTACCGTTCTATTTTAGATACATGCAACAAAATCCAATATGTATGTACGCCTGACTGCTACATTGACGATGGATTAGGTACAATAGCTTTAATTTGGTGACGAATTTGGTACAATAGCTTTAACTTGGCGACGAATTTGGTACCATAGCGTCAATTTGGCGACGAATTCGGGCCAATAGCGTCAATTTGGTGACTTGTGTTGTTTCTTTCTGGTTATAGGTTGTTTCTGTAATTATTTCTATTGTTATATTTTATGTTTTTTTAATCCATTTAATAGTATTTTGGTGTCTCTCATTTGATCGCAATTTATTATTTAAACGGAGTTTTAAATATTTCTGCTTTTTTTAACACTTTACAACATAGTTGAAAAGTGTTTATGACTTTGTTCATTCCGTCTGTCTGTCTGTCCATTAGCACGATAACTGCCGTAAAAATGACTTTATCAAAATTAAATTTTAGTATGTTTTTCAGACGGTCTGTGGGACCTATGGGAATATAAATAATATCACCCAATTAGTTTTTTATTGAATCCGGGTTGAAAAAATGAAATACATTGAACCCTATGAGACCTAATTTTTCAAACATTTTTTAGCAAATTTAAAATTCACAAATTGCTTCGAAATTTTTAGGAAATATTCACATTATCCCATAAAATATATAAAAAAAAATTCAATAAAATATGTTGGGTAGTTTTTTAATTAAAAATTATTTAATATAGGGAGAAAAACAAATTCAATTAAATTCTGATTTTTGGCATATCCTCCAGAAAGAAAAAATAGACATATTATATAATTAATATCTTTCCAATAGTTTAATATTTTGTATATGAGAGAAACTTCACGTTTTAAAATAAATTTGGTAGATAACAATTTTTCGAATTTATTTTAAATTTTATATAATTCTTCATGATATATTTATTTGATGGCATTTTAATGCACTTTCCTACGTCCTAGAGAGTTAAAATTTGGTATACAACTTAAATTTGTTGAACATTTTATTCTACAAAAATTTGGTGGATTTTTAAATATAGATCCTACATTTTTTTTTCGAAAAGGCCTGCAAATAATCCCTGTCCACTTCTATATTTCATTGTTGTAATATTGTTAATAATTCTGATGTGGACAGCACATGTCTTTCACTGCAGACTCATATTCACGTTCTCTTTATTTCTTCAATAATAATTTGAGTTTATCTGCACAGAATAACAGCCATAAATATTTTAAATGGCATTAAATTCGCACGTTAAACTTGAATTTGGTTCTCATTTGATAGCATGACTTATTGTTAAAGGTGACGTGGTAGCGAAACGCGAAAAAAACTGGAATATCTCAAGAACGGCTAATCCTAGAGTAATGGGGTTAGTCTTATTCTTTTTGTTGTCAAAAATCACGTATAAAATAGGAATTTAATTGATATAATTGAGCACACGTAGCCTTTAATTTTTATATTTAACGATTTGTCCGGGCCATTTCGCAAAAATAGCCGTTCCTTCTTCCCGAAACGTACTAGAATAACCTACAAATGATTTATATACCAAATTTTGTTAAATTTGGTATATAAATCACTGGTAGGTTATTGGAATATTATACACCAAATTTTGTTAAATTTGTTCCATTAGTATTTAGCTAGAGTGGATAAAGGCAATTTCTGCCGGCCATTTCGCAAAGGAGGCAGATTCTTTTATTACGAATCGTATTATAATCTAATGAACATCAGGTTTTCGCACAAAAAACATACATACTAAATTTTATGAAATTCTGTCCATTAGTTTTCCAGCTAGAGTGGATACAATATCCTCACAGACACACAGAAACACATGCAGATACACCCTTACACACACAGAGGTCTTCCTAAAAATAGTTTTTTGGTGTTCTAGAAGTCGCAAAACGTGTAGATTCTTCGAAAATTCGAGTTCAAATCTTCGGCACGATTCCAACTTTGAATACACTCACACATTATCTGTGTATCTGTGTATTTTCTGTGTATCTGTGTATCTGTGTATTATCTGTGTATCTAAATTCCCTGCCTACGCAATTACAATAGTTGTGATTTTAAATGATCCCTAAACTTTTATTCTTTCTTCAACGAAGCCTGATTTTAACTTATGCAGAATGCAAGTATCTCAAGCGATTGTAAGGTGAGTTACATAATAATTGCTTTATTTTTTTTACACAAAATTATTTAGCTCTGGAGTCTGGAATACAAGTTATATGAATGAAATATTCATTGATTTTGCACAGAGAATCAGATGATTTATATTTCGATACAGTTTTAAATATTTAAGTATAATAATTTACTGTAGTACTGTGATAATGTAAAAGCTATCACCACTGAATGTATCACATTTTGCAAATTTTTAAATGAAATTGCATTTCAGTTGGAAAGTGTTTCATAATCAATGCTTATGCATGATTGATCTTTTTTAACACTTTACAACAAAGTTGAAAAGTGTTTATGACTTTGTTCATTCTGTCTGTCTGTCTGTCTGTCTGTCTGTCCGTTAGCACGATAACTGCCGTAAAAATGACTTAATCAAAATGAAATTTTAGTATGTTGTTCAGACGGTCTGTAGGACCTATGGGAATATAAATAAATAATATCACCCAATTAGTTTTGGATTGAACCCGGGTTGAAAAAATGAAATTCATTGAACCCAATGGGACCAAATTTTTCAAACATTTTTTAAGCGGATTTAAATTTCACAAATTGCTTCGAACATTTTAGGTAATATTCAAATTGTTCCATAAAATATATAAAAAAAAATTCAGCGAAATATATTCAGTAGTTTTTTAAATAAAAATTAAAATAATAATTACATCTCTTACATAAAGCGATCACGTGACCATGATATGAAACGATCACATGACCCACTTCAAAATATAATACAGCATCCATCTTGTCTCAAAATCGTCATTTTTAAAGTTCTTTTTAATTCATATTGAGTGTTGTATTCGTCGTAAAACCTCTTTATTTTCGCTTAAATTCTGTGCATCTACATTCTGAAACAACGCAATGACAATATATTTGAGTTTAAATGAGCATCCAACTTTGATTATTTCTCTAACGAAGCCTATTTTTCACTTATGTGAAATGTAAACAGCAAAATATATAGGATGAGTTGTATAGGAATTGCTGTATTTTTTTAATGCAAAATAATTTAGCTCATGGAGTCTGCATAGCTGATATGAAAGAAATATTCATTGACTTTACCGAGAGAAGGACGATTTTTTGCGATGAAGTTTTAAGCATAGAGTTAAATTACTTATAGCTCCATGGTCTTAATTTTTAAATAAAATAAATTATTATAGTATTGTGATGAATGACATGAATGGGAAATTATTTATGAATGAAATGCTGCTTTTTTAGAGAGAGCCAGGCGTGTTATTTTTTCTATGACGTCATTTGAATGAATTTCAGTTGTTTTCGATGAAGTTTTTAAATATAATAAATTATCGTGGTATTATGATAATTCTAAAATTGTTACCGAGTAATATATCACATTTTAGAGATGTTTAAACCAGGCAATTTATATTTCAATGCCGTCATTTGAATGAAGTTCATTTTTTTGGATGAATGTTTAAGTTTTCAACTATAATAAATCAATGTATTATTGTGAGAAGTTTTAAAATATTACCGAGGAATGTATTACACACATTTTAGACATGTTTAAATAAAATTGCATTGAAATTGGAAAGTGTTTCTTAATCAATGCTTTAAGCATGATTGATCTTTCTTGTTTTTATTTAAAGCGAATTTTATTTGCAATGGGGATTTTAAATTATTTGAATTGACCAAATTTTTTATATGAAACCCATCTGTTTTAAAAGTGTTTTTTTTTTCTTTATATGTTTTCTTTTGTGTTGTTTTCAGTGGCCAAGAAAGCTGAAACCTAGCGCTCTTATGACATTGACTACGTAATAGATCCACTTTTTGATTTAAAACGATTATTTTCGACATTAAGTAACATAATTGCTAAAAAAATAAGATATACTTTAAAACATATTAAAATACATAACTTTGTTTTTAAAAGTGTTAATATTTTCTTTGTTTCCAAGAAGCTTAAATACTAGTATAAAATAGAACTATCATACATATATATATATATTTAACTAACTTAAGGATGAGACTGCACTTAAAATAATTGTATATCGAACAGAAACTGCTATTTTTATTTCAAAACCAAATTTAAGCAAAGACTGCCATCATTAAATCTTATCGACTCCGGCTGCAAAAGAGAAATAGCGATCGCTTAAATCGAGAGAGAGATTGATAGCTGAAACGACAAAACCTAAAACCTTGCGGTAATTTAAAATTTCCTTGGAGTAAACCTCACTATTAATCACACACCTCTCCTAAGAAAAGGCTAAATTAGGGAACAAAGCCTTTCTTCCTGGGTTCTTCATTTTGGTTTTGTAAACTTTTTTTTTTAGTTTCATTCGGAAGCTGTATCCAGAAATTCATTTTAAGATTCATTTCTAGATGCATTCGGTGATTTATTTTGAGAATTCAATTTGGTGATTTATTTGGGTTATTTTCTTGTGTTTCGCGATTTCCATTCTGTAACACTACACATAGTCTAGTCGAATGAAACGGCGCACTTAACAATTCTTACAATCTTCAAAACATGCTTTCGCATTTTTCAAATTTCGTGGTGTCTCTTTTCTCTGCGAACATCGTAAAGAGATCATATATTTACAGTTTAAAACCCATGGCTATAACTGTGATTCATGGGTCATGAACAATGTGACAATTTTGGCGAAATAAAACAAATTTGGAGATTTTTGGCTAGTTCAGTGAATTGAAGAAGTTATATTTTTCGCGAGTTTTTAGAAATTTTTTATAAGCCATATTCAAGTTGCGTGTTCAGTAATGGTGTCAGTTGAAACTTAAGTGATTTTTAAAATGTGATAATTATGTATATTGTAAAGTGTACTGAAAATGTACTTGTATGTCAGTGTACTGAAAAAACGATTTTTATTTCTGATTTCGTTGAGTATGAAATTCCTGTTTCATTAAATACATATTTTTAGGGCAGATAGTTAGAGAATTAACTTTTTAAGGTCTAAGGGGAGCTTGAGCAATGTATATAAACACAAATAAAAAATAGTGCAGCGTGGTGCATACAGCTCTTTCGGGTATACGCTAGATCTCTTTCGTAAGTGCAAGAGAACCAACAAACCCGAAGTCCAAAAGAGAAATGGTCTCAATTGTTTCATATGGAAATTAATGTGGTTGATATAATATCAGAACACACTTATAGGGGTAATCCTAATCGTGCTCCCATTGCAAATAACAGTAGCAGTGAACCGGTTTTATACTTATGTGGTTGTCAGTAGGAAATAGGCGATACCATGAATATAAATACAAATACTGCTATGGGCCATAGTTCGTCAAACTTATATAGAGACTAACAATATCTGATCTTCCACGGTTTCAAATGCCTTAGTCATCTGATCCACACCGGCAATGATCAATTTGCCATTAAAGGTGTGGCTTTCTTTGTATGCAGTCCAATCACATCATTATGACCACCAGCTAATATCCGGAGTAACCGCCGTGTGCAACGCGAACAGCAGCTAGACGGGTTGCGAGTAACTCAATAAGATGTTGAAATATGTTCACAGGTATGTGGAGCAATGTTTTGCATCTGACAGCTGCTGGAGGGAACGTGATGGAGAATCTATAGAGCGAACTACTCAATCGAAATGGTCCTACAAAGGTTCATTTGAGTTTAAGTCTGGGGAATTAGAGGGCCAGGGAAGTACTTTGAAGTCTTCATGATGCTCTTCCAACCACTCTCGGACAGTTCTCACTGGGTGACAATTGCATCGTCATACTGGTAGATCCCATCCCTCCCAGGGAAGACAATCAGCATGCAGGAGTGTACGTGTCTGCAAGGATGGATTCATAACGAATTCAGTTCATAGTTCCTTCCACAGATATAAGTAGACCCAGGTAATGCAACCAAAACATTCTCCAGACCATAACGCTGCATCACAACCGTATGTGTTTTAAGCAATGGTTGCTGAGTGTTTGTTCTTTAATATTTCACGCCTTATACTCCAACGTCCCAACATTCGATTAAACAGAAAGTTTGATTCATCGGAGAAAGCGATCTTTTGACAATCAGTGGAGGTCCAATTCCGATACTGCAGTGCAAATGTAAGCCTTTTCTGCCGACGCACCTTCTTTATCATAGATCCAGTGACCATCCGTTTGCTTCGGAGTCCCACACGGAACAGGGTTCGTTGAACTGTCGTTATGACACACTTCCGGTAGCCCCCAATGAGTTGCTCCATTGTAGCGTGGCGATCGACCCTCACCAACCTTCGGAGCCGACGTTCACCTCTCACATTAATGGCGCATAGTACTCCCCATTTTCTACGTCGTTTATTCGCAATGGTACCATTTCTTTATTGACAATACATTTTAATCACAGTAGCACTTGAACAATTCACAAACCGTACTGTTTTGGAAACACTGCCACCCTTAGCTCGAAACCCGATAATCATCCCTTTTTCCAAATCTGATAAATCGCGCCTTTGAGCCATAACAGCAACGTCTGATATGTTTTCAGAATGCCAACATCACACCTTATATACCTACCAAGACAGCTTACGACAGATGCCTTTCTTTCATTAGCTACACAGTGTTGACGTCAAAAGTAGGAGGTGGTCACAGTAATGTGACTTGACCCTGTGTTTCCCCGGTGCTGTAGTGTCCTATTCCCATTGTGTCACTTGTAGTTCTACGTCGATTGATAGAGAACGCTCTTACAGCTGGGCGGCAAAATCTATGCTAAACATACCATTTATTGATTCACTATTAGAGAACCCTCAAACGATGGACACAGAATCACAAACGACAAGCTTGAAATAGATCCCCTGATGCCCTGTTATTGGATTATTTACAGCAGATTAAAGTTTTCTAATTTAATTTTCCTCATTCATTATAATGGGCTTTGTCGTCTACAAAATATAAAAATAAGTTACTTGAAATTCAATGAAACTTTTCATTTGCAGAAAATTTTCTGCTTTCCTAGCAATACATGGAAATGTATAGGGAAGTATTGGGATTATGCGGAAAATCGCAACTCGAGTTTTCGACGGATCTACATGTTTTGGGATCTCTGGAATACGGAAAATCTATTTTTAGCGCGACGTCTTTATGTGTATCGGTCTGTCTGCGAAATGTATGTATCCACTCTAACTTAAAAACTAATCGATCAAATTTCAGAAAATTTGGTAGGTAAGTCACTTGTGAGTGACCCTGGTGCTGATTAGTTTTTTGGTACGATTCGGGATAAACAGAACCCGCATGTTTTGCGAAATGGCCTGCAAAAATTGCCTGTATCCATTCTAGCTGTGAAACTGATAGGTCAAATTTTACAAAATTTGGTAGATAAATCACCTGTGGGTTGCATTGGTGCTGATTAGATCTTGATACGATTCGGAAAAAAACGACCTGCCTTTTTTTGCGAAATGACTCGTAAAATCCGAGAAAATCTAAAATAAAAAACCACGTATGCTCAAATGTATGCATTAAATGCTTGTTTTAAACATAATTTGTAAAAAATGAAAATAATAAAATAAACTCCATTACACTAGGATTAGCTGTTCTCGAGGTATTTTAGTTCTTTTCTCATTTTCGCTATGCTATCTATGAAAATAAGTCCAATTCCCAAATGAAACGAAAATTAAATTAAAGGTGCAAATTCTGCGTCATTTAAAATAATTCTGGGTATTATTTTGTGCAATTAAGCTCAATATATTGAATTATTGAAGAAATAAAAAGAACGTGAATATGAGTCTGCAGGGAAAGTCTGTGCTGTCCACATCAGATTTTTTCAATTGGTGACTTGGCGATTTTTAATGACTCCAATCTCGCCAAAATTATCGAATAAGACATTAAAATATTGGGGACGATTCAGCTTTGTATAGCGAGAAAAGTCCTACTTTCTTCGAAATTACTTAAAATAGAACCATTTTTCTAATAAAATTTTTGTTTGACTTTATTAATTAAATAAACTCTTTGATAGTAAAACTTTAAAGAAAATTTATTTCACTACATTAATTTTGACAGGAATTTTTGAAAAAGTTCCAGTTCTCGGTTTGATTTGTATTAAAAATATAATCAGCCTTAGTACATGGAAGCGGATAATTCATTTGACTGACAAATTTCAGAAATATTGGAAGAAGCAGTCTATAGCAAAATTGATAAAAACTGACACGCACATTAATAAGGTAAAAAATTGTTGACTATCATTCTACGATTTCAAGAATTCGAGTTTCAATTTTCGACCAAATTACAATACCTTTATTATACAAATTGAAATGTACTGTAGATCAAATGAAAAAAAAATCTGCTGTGGGCAACATATGACTTTCCTCCCATAATTCAATGATTACACGTCTTTTGCAGCAAACTAATGATGTACAATGTTTGAATGTTGTACTACATTTGGATAGTATATTAATATATAACGTTTTTCTGGATGACAATGTGTAACATTATTTCGCAGTATCCAATAAACTTATATTTCCGCAAATCTAACTTGACGATTAGAAAGAAATATTGCTAGCATTAATAAGCAAGCATAAATACTGCTAAGCAAAATAGTATACATATATTAAACGATTTTAATCATTTGAAAATGATGGCAACATTTTCGACAAATAAGCGTTATTGTTGCCGGCGACATTTTTATCAAATTAATAACATTTCAAAAAAGTTTTCAAGTTGGCGAAATTTATCCCCGAGGTCAGTTTTATATAAATGTTTCAATACATTTATCCGAAAACGTGCCATATCTTATACACACACACACACACACACACACACACACACACATACATTACAGCAAAAACTTTCGATTCGAATTCAGGGTTATTTGAACCGTGCTCTTTCTATCAAAACTCGAATTCGAATTTTCGACCCCGTCACAATATATGTATGTAGGGAAAGTAATATTGATGAATACAGACAATTTTTGTTCAACATGCTTTGATTAATATTAAAACGTCAGAATCTATAAGAACTAAGGAGATGTAAGGTTCCATTAAAATCAGATGGTTTACCTACGAATATATTTGACTCAATAATGTTAGATCTGTGTCCTACTTTATGGACCCTAAAATGATTCAAGTATTTTATGTTATTTTTGAGTGCAATTAATGCAGTGCAAAAAGCACTAGTTTGACCCTAGTTCTTGTCGAATGTTGGTTTGATCTCAAAATAAAAATATTTATCTACAGTTAGCGCCCGATATAACATTTAACAATATAGTGGTAGGCATTTGCTTCGATTATCTGCAAGAAGATCTGGATGCCTGGGCGTCCTGGTTCGATTCCTGGTTTTGAGCGATTATTACTCTGATTTGAAATTAAGCATACTATTCTATATGAATTTTACATGCGAATTGCATACAGGCAAACTTGTATGGTCTGCTGATTATAGTCGGCCGGTTGTAACATACATATTTTCTTTATTTTAGTAATTCGATAATAAATAACATTGGATAATATCCCAAACGTCTTTGAAACAAAAATAGTTATTGTTTACTTCTTTGAATATGCTAATCACGAATATGAACTTGAGCATTGCGGTTAAGCTCTCGTTTTTACTTTCCTTATATACATAATGTATAAGGAAAGTATTGTGACGGGGTCGAAAATTCGAATTCGAATTTTCGACAAGAGAGCACGTTTCAAGCATCGCTGATCACGAATCAAACATTTTTGAAGTGGTGTGTGTGTGTGTGTGTGTGTGTCAGTGTCAGTGAGTCTGTGAAGACGATAGCTGACGAACGAATGGACCGATTCGAACCAAATTCGGTACAAAAATCACAATCCGTAAACACTGGAAGCCTATTGTTTTTATACACAATCGAATGTTCAGAACCCCCCAAATTTTCGAATGAAATTTTGAAAAAAATCGTCAAAAAATCAAAACCACTAATAAAGTTACGCAAATAGACATATCTTACGTAATTTCTCATTAGAAAACGATTGACATAAATTTTAGAACGCTAACATGAACCGTTCTCGAGATATTGCACATTTTTCAAAAAAATTATCAAAAAGTCATATAAAATAGAAAAAAAAATATTTCCTATTGAGAAACATGTTCATTTTTCATATGTAATGTCATGCGGTAAATTGGGTGACATCATTCTCGTGGATCTAGCTCGTTCCATTCATGAAAAAAGATACTTTGAGTAATACTTTTGTATTTGAACGCCAATAATCATTTATCTGCTGTAAGAATAACTTATTTCTTCGTCCATAACGCTTGGCGAGATTTTGGCGACGAAATTGGCGGAATGTCGCCAACTTGGCGACTTTTTGAAATGTTGCCAAATTAACGAAAATCTCGCCAAATGGATAAAAATGACGCTAAATCAATGAAAATGACGACTAATTGTCGAAAATTCAATAACTTGAAAAGAATATTAGTATCTACTATAAGAAAACCCTATTTTTTTTTACTGTAAAAGTACATTCATTACATTATATAAGAAAGTCATGTGCTGCCCACATCAGATTTTTTAAGATACGAGCGGTAAAGCTTTTAGTGGAAATGGTGAGTGTCTATTTGCACTGCTTGCAGAAACCTGTTTGTAGCGCTGTGAGAGACTAGGAAACGAGCTTAAGACATTACAAAGCCCGGGAAAATGTACCAAGGAAAATGGAATGCAGCAATTTTTGCAGACTATTATTACACCCTTTAAGTGATATCCCTGAATAACACTACAAACGATTAATTGCTTGCATGAGGAATATAATAGGGCTTGAATATGTGAATGTGGAAAACTAGTTTATAGATATTTCAAAAGCTAATCTAATATGTTGTTGACAAATGCCGGTCGTTTGGCTGCTATGTCATTAGATAGCGAGCTCTCTAGCATTTCTCAATGATTGAATTAAAAGTCACCAATGTAGAGTAGTCGTCCAAATGTTTTCCAGACATGGGCTGTCCTAGGTCACATAAAATACAATCCGGGGAAGCAGCAAATCCAATTCGTGGAGATGAGCCCTGAGATAGTTATGACCAGTTAGAAGTACGAACCTGGCAACTGCTTCTCGCCGAATAGCCTGTGGAATGACAGAAATGTTCTTGCTGAGGTCGCTCCATGACTTTCCTTTAGATGCCCCCACATATTCTGCTTGAATTTCTTAGCTAATCTAAAATTTATAACAGACATTTTCATGTTCAACAGATCAAACAACATAAATATTGTTTATGTGGTGGTTCTTAAAAGGCATGTTCTTTTTTTATAATTTTTGTTTTTACTGGTCTTACTCTCTAAAATTTTTCATTTTGTATAGAAAACTCTGTAGGGAAATCTTCAGCAGAAAAAAAAAATGAAATTTAGAGGTAGCTCAAATGGCTGGAAGTCTAACGTTTTCAATTATATAATTAATTAAAGACAAAAACAGGAAACAAACAAAAAAAATCCTCTAGGGAATTATAGTAATGTTATTTTATTGGATGATTGAATAACAAAAATTATAATTTGTTTGGATGTAGAAATTATAATAAAAATAACAATAATCTATTCATGTTCTGCCATGGATGGGCCTGGACCTAACAGAGCCAGCTTTCGGCTATCTGGATAAGCTTGTCTGTGCCTCTCAACGACTTGCATTAAGAATTGTAGCTGAGGTTCATGGTTAATAATCCACTGAACTCTTGAATAAGAGCAATTTCAAGTTTCACATGATCATTTATGACTGTCATAGTCTTCACAATTTTTAAAGCTTGGTGGAAATCTTGTCGATTTTTCCATGTAATTGGATCAACTTGCAGAAATCCATCTGTAAGTTTCATTTTTTAAAACAGTATAGTTGATCCTTTCGTCACAGAATCATACATTCCCCCCCCCCTAAAGGATTTAAGATCAATACTGACGCATTTTGGAGAATCCTTGTGTTCCTTCACTTCGTGCCTAGCTTTAACCACAAGTCCATTTGTAAAAGAGGTACATCACTGTAAAAAATACTAATGCTACAAGAACTGCTGATAAATACCATAGATGCTTTGCTAGCTTCTCCGATGCAACTTTGGAAATGGCCAAATGTATGGCTGAATAGTCTAGAAGAGATTTCAGCAGCTGAAAATCGTTATAAGGTGCATCAGATGCTATAGGAGCTGTTTTCCAGGCCTTAACATACACTCGAACAATAAATATGCATATGTCACGTAATCTTCTTTCTTCTTTTACAGTGAGCTTGAACTGGGATCAAGAACATCCATAGTTTAATACAATACAAAACTTTCGACATCCACTGAGCATGATGCATAGCCTCTGGTGTCAAAAATCTTATACTTTGAACAGGAATTCCCGAAGAAAAATAATAACTAGTTCAAGAAGCTCTTTGCAATCATTCACTTCTTAGCTGAATATGCTTTAAGTACTGTTATGAAAACTCTGGTATAGTGTCCTTGCACAAAGCTTGCAACTGTTTCATTATCTGTTCCAGCCTGGAATTTTTCTCTATCGATAATCTCCTTAGAAGCTCGAAATTGTTTAAAAAGCAGAACTTCAGGAGCGGATGACGATCCCATGCATACATAAAAAAGTGCCCTTATAACTAATTCCATAATATGATGACGACAAGCCAAATACAAAAGTTCTTTTCCAATTTTTTTCCCAAGAAACAGAGAGCAGTTTAACAACTTCTTTTCCGGAAACTAAAACTGGTAGACTGTGAACTTTTTCCTTTCCAGTTAGGTCTGGTAGAAATTATGGGAAAGGTTCTAGAAAAGAGAACTTAAAGTTAAATTTTTATCTTAATTATTATTAACATATAATATATCTATATATATCTTAACATGGCCGTAAATTGCTCGTATTAGTGGACTTATTTATTATGTAGGAATTAAATTGTATAATTAAAGGAATTAGTAATTACTGTAATACAAAATTGATTGCACCTTTTAAACTTTAACAATAAAACATTTATTAATAACATAAAAATCTTAATTATTTAATTACAACAATTCTTCGTATTAATTATTTCGGCGGTGGGACCATGTGAGACCACTTAAATTGCCTAATATATGTATTAGACCTGGTTTTTCAATGGGCACATACCTTCAAGTCTGTATTGAACATAGACAATAATGCTTGCATCAGTAACTTGTACCGGGTAACTCAAGGTGTTAGGCTCCGTCTCGTACTTCTGATTTGCACTGCACACATCAATAGATTTAGCCATTATTTTGGAACATCTACGGAACACTCTACATCTCTAGTCGTCGTGCTATATTTTCAAAGTCATCGTTCTTATTGTCAAGATATCGAACTCGTATATCTAAGTCATCATGTCGAACTCGTATATTTCATCGTCGTTATATCATAATG
Organism: Amaurobius ferox; assembly: GCA_951213105.1. Lineage (NCBI taxonomy): Eukaryota > Metazoa > Arthropoda > Arachnida > Araneae > Amaurobiidae > Amaurobius > Amaurobius ferox. The sequence continues at coordinate 136,239,261 of OX578146.1, read as the reverse complement.
TAGCACGCCTATATCTAGTATATTCTACAAGTGTCGTTCTTAAGTCACAGGCTGTGGCTTTTTTCCTCGAGGCTGTTACTCCCCCTTTTCTTTCATTTACAGCATTCATAGTGACGCAACAAGCACTTTTTCCATTGGTTAATCTTTTATCCAATGTCGTAACTTCCATTTTCGTAAGAATTCGTTCGGCCCTCTCTGTCTTGACACTCCTGGTTTATGGTTTTATCTGACCTTTGGGTTCACCTGCTGTAAAACCTGGCGTCATTCAGATTGAAAGTATTGTTTGCCGTTTCATACACAATAAATAATGTACATAAAACCGTCTCACCAAAGTGTGAGATCTATTTCTTGTCTCACAGAAGTTTCCCTTCCCAGTGCACCATTAAAGGAAACTTCCTTCAAACTCGCCTTTGTGTTACGAAATTGTTCAGCACGATGTTTCCTCTTTAGTCTTTGCGCTTATGTTTACAGCAATTTCTTCCATGTTGTGGCCTAAGCTCTTTGCGGTTTCTGCGATGACAAGTAATGCTTTCAGATCTGACGCTTTCGTTCGTCTAATGCTGATGCCAGTTCTGGTGTTAGGATACTTGTTCGTCCTCTTCTAGGTTGAGATGGGCATGGATGGTTTGCCATTGATTCTTCTCTGTTTTTAATATTAGTCTTTAGTGCTTTCAACTATATCATCATTAGACTATTCTAATATGGCATTTATTTCCTCATCCTTTCTTAATTTTTTCTTTCTGCAATTTTCTTTCCATGAGATTTTTTCTCTCGGCTGCTTCTTGTTTCCTTTTAGCAAGATTGTTGCCTTTTTCCCTTTTAGCAAGAAAGTTTCGGTTTTCGGAAATTTTTATCGTACGAGTGCATTGGCATGTGCAATATCAAAGAGATTGTCTGATTTGGAGACTAAAGTATTCTATCTGGCCTTCTGTGCAGCTGATTGCCTTTTTCTGTTCTTTTTAAGAGATCGCCATCCTTTAAAAATCTTTTTGAGTTTTGTCTGGCAGTTTTGAAAATCCTGCATTGGTATTCTGGCTTGCTGCCAAAATTCTGCAACCACCTTTATTGTAATTGCTGATGATTCTTGAGTAGTTGTATTAAAATTAGTATGATGATGGAGGAAAAGACCTAAAGTCATTCGTAAAGATAGCAGTTTTGTGTCTGTCAATGCAGCCACAGTGGAACCAAGGAGGTAGACTTTTGCTTGGATCTCGTTTCCATTTCCTTTCTAACCAATTTCAGGTTTAAATTAGTTTTAATTATTTCAATTACTTTTTCATATTTCACTTTTAGACACTAAAATATTAATTCATGTGTGGTTTACAGATGCACAGATAACACCTAAAAAATATGAATTTTCTCTAGAAAACCTGCAAGAACTAAAAGCCAAAGTATATTTCAAAAGTTTAAAAGCCTAATTTAGTTTTAGGTATATATGAACACAATGGGGGCGGGACGGGGTAAGATAAACAAAATTTTAAATTTCAAAAATAAGGGCCACCCTAATAAACAATTTGATTTACTGTCGGAGATTCACAAGAAGTCAACATGTGTTGTCTAGTGTAATTATCCCAACAAATAAAAGAAACAAAATGAGTACAATATATTTCTAGATAGTTGATTATAGGCAGTATGTTTCTCTCTATATTCTTTATAAGAAGCAGCACAGATTTATCCGCTGTCAGTTTTGGGGCAATTATCTGTTGAAAACTGGTCTCGAAGCTAAATTTTTACCCACCTAGTAAAAAGAGAACTAGAAATTAATTATTTAAATGGAAAAGGTATCGATCTCTGAAACAATTATACTTAAAACTTCGTTGTAATTGAACATTTCATCGAAGAATACATATCATCAATCAACGCTGTCCGCGTTAAAAACTGTAGTTTGCAACATAAAATATGCAATTTGAGAAATTTTAGTATCGATTTTATCTAAATCTAAGTTTGATATCTTAGTCAGCTTTATACATAAATTTTAGTATCGTGGCGATTTCTAAGCAGCATATTCTGCGTATTATTTATTTTTTTTGTTACATAAAAAGGGGAAATTAGTTTGGCAGATGCTCTATAGCAAAAGCTAAATGTGAAAGAGAAATTTTGAATTTAATTTGACACAAGACTTTAAAATATCTTTCTTCGATAGAAACTAAATACTTAGATCGAAACTTCTGCGATTAAGTTTGATATAGGGTATTGATACGTAACGATATAGATACCTACCCCCGATTTGAAAACCCTGCCAAAGGTGGAAGAATGAATGTTGTTAAACGAAATAAACATTAAATCAGGAAAAAGTTAATTAAGATACATTTGTGCATAGATAATCTTCAAAGTTTCAAGTTATACTGCAAAAGTAAAATAAAAGTAACAAACGTTGATTTGAAAAAATGGTATCTAATGTGGAACACATAAAAATTTATTCAAACACAAGAATAATTTTATATCAAAAAAATATATTTATTTACTCATAAATTACGAAGAAATAAATACATTTCTTGTTTTTAAATTTTTAATTATATCAAACTAATTTTATTCGTTGGACACACCACATTCTTTATGCTCCCACTGGTGGTTAAATCAGATTTCTAAATAAGAGTAACTGACTTTTCCTGAAGAAGTCTGGATTATGTTTTTAAATAAAAAAATTACATTAAATTACCGTCTATATAAATCCTCAATAGAAATACTTTTTTGAAACACCATAAAAGTTGGTTAACAGTATCAACCTATTTCAGATACAAAAACATATTCCTTCTCCAAGATAGAAAGGCAAAGCTTTCGCACCAGCAATGACAAGGATGCTCTGGCTTTCTCTCCTGGATAAGAGTTTGTTTTTTGCTCGCAAAACCTTTTAATATTTTGAGTCAACGTTTTATGCTCATAAGCTGATAATAACGAAGTACTTTTTTTGTTGCATAAATTTCATCCATTTCACGGATTTCATCCATTTCTTTTGTGTGTCTAATGTTTTGGGTGATTTGTCTATCTGTAGCATTATAAAGACTCCAAGATTGATTTTAATGTTTTAAACATTTAACATAACGAAAATTAAAATCTTCCTTATATAGGATCCACGTGTTTTATAGCAGTGTTGCGCACTAGCTGTGAAACAGTATTAACTCTTCTGAAAGGGCCGTCCACACTAAACTTTGAGCTCCCGATTGCAAATGGCACAACTCCGGTTGACCTTCTCCCTCCTTCCTTTTTACTCTCGTACACAAGGCCGTGATTTGAGGAGTACAACTCTATTCCCTTAAATTTTCTCTTTATTTCAAGAGGATAATTTTTACTCCTCTATTCAAAATTAAGGAACTTGAGGGGCCTTGAATTTAGAATCGTTCTATTTCAAACCCAAGAGCAGTGCTATGACATTCTTATCTGTACTTATGCTACAATCTTTTATTCTGATTTTCTAATCCATTTTTAGAATGGAGATTCAAGGCAACACCTTGGTAGTTCTTAGTGATTTCCATGTGATCCTGGAGAATAATTATTGTCAAGGATAAATTATTAATTATTCTCAATAATTATTGTCGTAGTAGAGTTTAAAGGCAACATCTAAGTACTCCTTAGTGATTTCCTTGAGATCCTTGAGAATAATCATTGTCATGAATGTATGCTATATATTACAAAATGTAATTGAAATTACAAACTTATCGCATACTTTTCACTGCACCTGCTTTTGAAAACTTAATAGGCAAAATAGAATGCTACATAAAAGATACTGATTTGTGGGTCTGTCAGTCACATAACAGAGTATGAGACTGCCGTGGTATTAAGAGATATATTGCGGCGAGCATATCATTTCATGGTACATTTAGTCCTACCAGATCTGCATCAATCATAACCGCAAGTTATATTGAAATGGATTATTTACAGTACATGCATGTATATGATAAATACTATTAGGTTATAAAATTTCGAATTGCATTGCTATACTTCTTATGTATATAATAAAAATAGGTTTGTACTTGGAGATATATTTCCCAAAAACTACGAAAAAAATTAAGAAATTTGCTATAAATGTGAGCTGCTACGTGACAATAACATTGTGTGACAAACTCATGGCGTCCGAAAATCTATATGAATTGTAAATGTTCGTCCTATTTACACCAAACTAAAAATACAAAAATGCTTTGATAGGATCGAAAATGAATTAAGATTTAGTGTGCATGAAAAATTGTTTAAAAAGCAAATTATACCTTATATGTACACTAACGTGCACAACAAGCATGGTAGACAATGTACCACCAACAGGTTTGCTTATGTCATGAGAAATATTAAACAAGCAGACGTACCCATATTGAGTTTTTCAACTCTTTCTCCAAAAGTTGGTCGTCTATCCCCTCCTTGTGAAATAAATTGTCTAACCCGTCCGTAGTCACCAGTGTTACACTGAAAGTTTCCGAGGAAGAATTGGCCATGTGAGTGCCCAAATTAATCAACTGGGACAAATGTTTCTTCGTTTTTAGAAAAGGGAGCTTGTGTTCCCTAGCCGTAAGCTGAAAATCGCTTTCAATTTTTCATCTCTAATGCATTCTAAATGTGCTGATATTCCAAAAATAATGCTATAGAGAATTGATTTTATGCCGCACTAATATTTTATTTTCACCGAATAACTAATTAGATATTTAGTGATGGGATAACTCTCCCACTGCAGGTAATAGCATTTATGGACTGGTTTCTTGCTTGTTCGCTTTCCATAGAATTGGATAGGCAATTGGTGTAATGGCAGAAATAAAAATTCGGTTTATACTCCCAGATTAAGAAATTTCACGAGTTTTCCTAGAATATTTGTCCTCTAGACATCACCCATTTAGTTCGATGCTTATAGAGGACAATCGAACAGACATCAAATTTAAGATTGCGAGAAGAAAATGGAATTCGCTTCTCAGCTGCATTTTTGAATGAACAGCTTTTATTTTCAGTAAAAAGTAATTATCTTTAAATATTCAAAATAGGGTTGTGGATATTTCAATGCGTTGTCTCAAGTTCTGAGGGCTAAAAAATGGTATCCAAGTATTTTCAATGAAAAATTTAAGTTTATTATAGTATATATCCGTCAGAGAGAAAAGTGTTCAACCTAGTATGCGCAGAAATGAGGGGAAAATGGCTGTACTTCAGGTTCTTAAAATATTTTTAAATACTGCAGATAGGAAATAATTACTGTCGACGCTGCAAAAAAGAAAATAATGTGCAGCCAGAATTTAAAAAAGAATTTGAAAATTAAGAAGCAAATTAGCTGATGAACTTGCTAGAAATATGGAATTTTTCCTAAGATACTTTTCGTAAATGAAAATCTGCAACCGTCATTAATGTAGATTTCTATCGTATTTCAAATATTTATTTTATTATTTTGAAGTAGGAACTTTACACTAGCATTTTAAATTAAATATTCTGTATTTAATTTTTAGGAGAACCGCCTGCATTTAGCTAAAATATGTTTGGAAATACAAGCGATTATTTTAATGAATGTTATTGATCGTGCACATTAATTGATCTGAAAAGCTGCTTTTAAGCCCCCTGCATGCAAAGAAATATTAATTTATTATCCCCAATATACGAATTATTGCTATTATACGATTACAATTATACGATTCTAAAATTCCCAATATGGGAATTTATTAATTTTCTTCATTTTTCTGGAACTCATTCTACTTTAAAATGGATATAATAAAATTGCTATACAAAATAAGCGAAAACATGTATATAAGTATTTCAATTTTTAAAATAATTTTTGGATTTAAGGGGAGTTAAACCCCCGCATGCAAATAAATATTAATTTATAATCCCCAATATATACGGTAAAAAATAATATAACTACATATTTTAACAGATACGGTGAAATTTTATCATTTTCATTCAGTATAATTTTCAAAACCCTCAATATTTTAACACTTACGAATGTTTCGGAACAACAGTTATAAATTTCCTGTTTTTGATATAGACGCTTGTAGGTCAGAACTAATATCATTCGAAAACTTGGAAAAACTTTCTAAAAGCAGGTTTTAGAGTTGGTTTTTAATGTTTATTACACTTTTCTAATGTCGCAGGAATTGTGTCCACTTTCTTGGACGTTGGAATCTAGATCCCAGGGCAGCGAATAGCGTCCTGGAAGCAACTTCTCTGAGTTGAGCGCTTTGAATTCGGAACAGTAGATAACTAAATCCACGATAAGATTAACTGGTATTTGATGCAGTCATGTAGCACAGTTAACTTCACATATAAAGATTAATTTCAGATTGTACGGAGCTGCATTTGCAAAATTTATAGTTTTGGAGCTCACTGCCAGTATTTCATATTCGTCGATAGAATGCATAGTGAACCACCGATTACCTAAAATTGACTTCCATGACATCGACAAGATATCGTGTACCGAGACCTTTAGTGCTATTCATCATGGAATTGTCAATATGTGCAGTGGAAACAAGAAAACTTGCAATTTTCTGCAAAAGTCTGTTTTAATAAAGGTGTTCTGTTAAACTCCTGATTCAACTTTGTCATCATCACCATCTGTCGATGCATCGACGGCGAATAAATTCACAAATTGTAATTATCAGTTAGAAGGTTTTTTTTTTTTTTTTTTTTTTTTCAAATGGCACTTTGACCTTCGTCATTCGCCTTTATTACAGCGGCCAGAGTGTGAACCATTTAGCCGCCCATTGACGTTGCCCCAGGCGCACCAGAGGGGGGCGGATCACATTGCGCCCACAACACAAACATCCATGCCTTACGTGGGGCTCGAACCCACAACATGGCGTTATCAGTTAGAAGTAACAGTGCACGAATGTGATTTAAGACAGAAATATGTAAATAAATAAAAACCAATTTCAGATAGTGACGGTTCACTTATCCTGTTTCTGGATTTAATGTTTTTGAGGAAAATAAAAAGCCCCAAATGAAAACGGAAAGATGCAGATATTAAACTAAGCGTACAGTCGTATGCGCGGATTTTTCTGCAATTAAAATTCAGTAACCTCCAGGGAGCGACAGTAAACGAGGCATCACTGACATCACGGCGTATAGTGGGTACATGTGTGCAAACGGTGTTTCATGGCATATGTACAGAAATAATTAAAAATTGCCATGCCTCTGATTTTCGACATATTTTTAAGTAAAGCAGATAATTAACTCTCGGCGCGGGAAAAGTTAATAAGTCTGCAGTCATAATTACAAAAGAAACCGTAAAAAAGAAATCCGAGATTGAACCTGCTGTTAATTTAACATTTTTCCCAAACTATATTTCGCAAATGAAAATCTTCGAGCTTCATTTATGTATGTATTTCCATTTGTATCGCGCTTTCATTTTTTTTCTCAAAATATTTATGAATGTAAAATTTAAGATAGCGTTTTAAAACAAGCATTTTGCATTTTATTTTGACGAGAAGTCCCTGTAATTAGACAAAAAGGCTTGAAAGTACAGTCGATTCGCATAATAAATGTTATTGATTGCGCATAATAATTAATTATCGTATAACACGCACAGAACTATTTCTAAATACTCATTCAGATAGTCATTGATGATTCACAAATCAATGCTTATAAAATTCCAAAATAAGCTTTAATAAATTTAATTCACTTTTACAGAATTATTCACTATACTGCAAAATAAACAAAATTTACTACACTAACATACAAAAAAATCTGATGTGGGCAGCACATGACTTTCCCAGCAGACTTATATCCACATTATCTTTATTTTAATTAAATTTATTTCACTTTTAATTCAATTTTCTTTCTCTTTCGGTAACCGGACTTATTTTCAAAAGTGGCGTAAAGAAAATACGAGAAACTAAAATATCTCGAGAACGGCTAGTCCTAGTGAAACGGGGTTGGTTTTATTATTTTCTTCGTTGAAAATTACGTATTAAACAATCATTTAATGGATATATTTGAGCATACGTAGTTCTTTAGTTTAGATTTTGAGGATTTTTCTGGGCCATTTTGCAAAAAAAAGGCAGGTTATTTTTTGCCGAATCGTACCAAAACCTAATCAGCACCAGGGTGACCACCCACAAGTGACACATCTACCGAATTTTGTGAAATTCGGTCCATTAGTTTTTTAGTTAGAATAGATACAAACTTTTGCGGACCATTTCGTAAAAAAAGGCGGGTTCTTTTATCCCGAATCGTACCCAAAACTAATCAGCACCAGACTCGCCCTCAAGTGACTTACCTACCAAATTTTGTGAAATTCGGTCCATTAGTTTTTTAATTAGAGTGGATACAAAATCTGCACAGACAGACACACACACAGACGTCACGCTGAAAATGGTTTTTTCGTATTCTAGAGGTCTTGAAACGTGTAGATCCGTCGAAAACTCGAGTTGCGATTTTCGACATGATTCCAATACTTTCCCTATACATAGCCATGTATTGCAGTGAAAGTAAAAGTCTGATGTGGACAGCACATAACTTTCTCTGTAGATTTATATTCACGTTCTCTTTATTTTAATTACATTTAATTCACTTTTAATTCTATTCTTTAATTCTATATCTTTTTATTGCCGATATCGATATGAAGCTTTTTAAATTCTTCCCTATGTGTTTTGAGCTCAAATTTATGCTATCGGCCATGACCATTTTACTATAAGATAGAGTTAACGTGTGCATTAATGAAGATTTTTTAACTACGTCATTAGAGTGCCAAAGGATGTTTCTATAAACCTTGAATAAATATTCCAATTTTTGAAAACAATTATCTTTTCCATAGAAAGTTTTATATAATGGAGAATTAAAAAAATTAGGATAACAAAGTCGACGACGAAGATGAGGGAGACAAAGTTGTAGAGCATTATGAGTAGGAATCAATCATTATCTCGCAGGAACTGTCATTTATCTCGTCCAATAGTGTCATTGGCAAATGACTGATCAGAAATGAATTATATTTACATGGACAGAAAATAAATGCACAGCAAATTCAAAATATCATCTACAATGTACATTTGAATTCATGAATGTGTATTACCTCTTACTTTTACAATCACTGCGGGTGCCACAGTGTCCCAGTTCCTGACTGCACGATTTTTTCGACAATTGGCATCCTTTTCCCATCATTGACAATTGGCATTCTCCTTCTATCATTGGCATTCTTCTTCCATCATTGTCAATTGGTATTATCCTATCATTGACATTCTTCTTCCATCATTGTCAATTGGTATTATCCTATCATTGACATTCTTCTTCCATCATTGTCAATTGGTATTACCCTATCATTGACATTGTGGTGAGGTGAAATTTACATAAAAAAACTACTACTACTACATACCCATAGTATCCTCCAGTTGAACCTGTAAAAGTATAGTGGGATCTGAAAAGATCAAAGTACATTTGCGTTTACACTAAAATAACCTATCGATTTTGTGGTCACTAACACATTTATTAAACACATAACATATTCAACATTGATAATAATAATAATACAAATACACTACACTTAAACGTACCAAGCTTGACCTCGGGGTGTACGGACTAATTAATATATTTGATATTAAATTTCTCATTAATTTTTTAAATGCAAGTTTTGCAGCGCGGGAAATTTCCTCAGCTTAAATTTGCACTGACACTTTTATTATATTAACACACAATTAACACATTGCATTACAATTGAACATAAATATTACGATACTTCCTTCCACATGAGATGCCTTGTAATCCAACATTTGATCTGTCACAGATCCAGGTGAAGAGGTCTCGGGTATTCAATAAAACACAGTTCGTAAGGATGCACGGATGGAGATATCGCTTAATTCTGGATACCATCGCGGATTATTACGGATTCGGTGATTACAGTTCGCTACATTCTCCTTCTCCCAATTGTCGGTTTGTCCCAGCGATACCTTGAGATCTAGGAACTACGTGCAGGCCTATGCCAGTTGGATCGCATCCCGTACGAACTTTACGGTGGCATTCCTCACACATGCCGTACCGATGACGGTTGAAGCACTCAGCTGACGGGTGACGCGTGCTGCATAGAGGAGAGCCCAAGGTTGGAACCTCGCAAACGCTCCGCTCATGTCGACGCGGTCGTAAGGTGAGCCCACACTACGCCGTCTGTTTTCAGAACTGTGGGATACTGCGTATCAAAAGTGGAGAAGTCCTCGCTGTTACTATGACCGCCACGGCCTGATGACTGCAAATCTCGATCTGGCTCTGCCCTAGCTCGATTTGGCTTAGAGCAGCCGTGAACTTGGTTGACTGAGAGGTTGCGCCGGACTACGAGCTACACCTGAGTGTACGTGGTTGCAACTGGTAAAAAAGGCGTTGGTTTCCTTGCTGTACGTATATGACTGCCGCGAGAGAGGGGCAGCTAACACCGTGCCGAAAATTGCATCAAAATGCCTATTGTATGGGGCTTCAAAAACAAGTGCACGTACACCCGGCCGTCCAAACAGATACCTTACACCTTTCTGGTAGGTCGGACGGTCTGGGTTTCAACAACAACATACACTTGGGGACCTACTCTCACGCGATCAGAATTGAGTCTGATTTTACATTTTAAAGTCGAGTCCCTTCAGATTTTGAAAAGTGAGGGACAAAATTTAGGGGTGGAAGTCACCTCGTCTTCTCATTCGATATTTCACCTATGTACGAGAAAAGAGCGGTTCTAATTCCGACTAATTTTACTGGCTTGAGCAGTGACGCTCATTTCTTATGCGTCCCAATAGAAAATGAAGACCGTAGGGGTTCCCCCAGCCGGGAGGTCCCGGACCGAGCCTCGATGTGAACAACATCTGACAGGGGCTATATATTTATAGAAATTTGTAGTTTTACAATTTGACATTTGTTACAAGCTCTCTTTTATGAGCATTTACAACCACTGTCATGGGCATTCAAACCATAGCGCCACACAGTCCCTTCCTATCTGTGAGGAGGCATCGCTACAGCAATATACCATACACATTACTTACATTGAGTAATTGCTACGCCCGCCCCCTTTCATTCCTGGGGCTAACCCGGGGCATGAAACATATTTACACTTAAGTGCATATAATATGTTATGCTCCATAACAGACATTCCCCTTCTGTCATTGCCAACTGACCTTCTTCTAACAGTGCTAACTGACCTTCTTCTAACATTGCCAACTGACCTTCTTTTAAAATTGACAACTGACCTTCTAAAATTGACAGCTGACCTTCTTATAAAATTGACAGCTGAACTTTTTATAAAATTGACAACTGACCTTCTAAAATTGACAACTGACCTTCTTCTAAAATTGACAACTGACCTTCTTCTAAAATTGACAACTGACCTTCTTCAAACATTGGTAACTGATTTTCTTCTCTCATTGACAACTGACGTTCTTCTAACATTGACAACTGACTTTATTCTAGCATTTACAACTGACCTTCTTCTCTCATTGACAACTGACCTTCTTCTAACATTGACAACTGACCTTCTTCTAACAGTGACAATTGACCTTCTTCTAATATTGACAACTGACATTTTTGCTTCTAACATTAACAATTGGCATGCTTCATCTAACATTGGCAATTAACATTCTTCTTCTATTATTGACAATTGATATTCTTCTACCATTGGCAATTATCTTCTATCTCGATTGGTTGCGGAGTTCCTGTTAAATTATGTGCTAGGAGTATTGCGAACTCTGTTATTTTGACGAACAAGGTCATTTTACTACATGCTAGACCTAACGTATACACTCGTGGAATATTCCCTACAAAGTTATTGGGTTGCTTAAAGACTTTCGTCGAACCCTGAATAATACTATCGTCATTGTTCCGGTGATTATCCTTTTTTGCATAGGTATTCTACTATATGGATTTTCTTAAAACATGATTATCCATCAAAATCATGAGTTCCAAAAATGTTTGTTTAAACACTTTTTCTATGCAATCGTGAGAGAAAGTTAACATAGTACTGTCTAAAACCAACCAGAAACGGCGCATAACTGATAAATAACTATAAATATAAATGGTACTGCATCTGTACAGAAATAATCAAATTTTGTTATGATTTTGACTTTTGCTAAATATTTAAACTCCAAAAATCGAAAATAATTACTCTCGGCTCGAAAAAAAGTAATAATATAAATATGCAGCCATAAATACAAAAGAAACCGAAAAAATAAATCCGAAGCTGAACCTGCTGTTAATTTAAAGTTTTTTCCCAAGAAAACTTTTCGTAAATGGAAAACTATGCTGCGTTGGAATGAAGTCTTTGGGAACGAATTTTTCATCTTCGAAGTTTTGTTTCGGTTGCAGCTTCTGAAATATTTCGATAAATTCATTTTTTAGATTTTCTATTTGTTTCTGGATCGAAATATCTGAGTTCCAAGACATAATTGCTGAACTTAATTTGATTTTTTTCAAATAGAAATATTTTTGATAAATTTTCAGGCAGGAAAAACTTTTTTAAGTTGTGTCTGATGTTATACAATATTGGTAGCAAAGCCTTTGTGGGCGGCCAAAAATAAATTTTATAACTAGGCTTACCATTCGTCCCAGTTGGACCGGGATTGTTCCTGTTTAAAGGTGCCTCGAAGTCTCGGCTAGTTTGTCTTTTCGTACCAATATGAAATTTATCTTTTGGAATGACTGAATCAACTAGGTCTGATGCAGATGTAATGATAACTTTAAAGTTCTGTAAAATAAGCATAGTTCAAACTATTGCGAAACGTACTTACATAGTTTTACATATATAGTTCTATATAGTTATATATGGTACATATATAGTTATATATAGTTATATATAGAACATATATAGTTATATATAGTACATACATAGTTATATACAGTACATATATAATCATATATAGTACATATAGTTTATATATAGAACATATATAGTTATATATAGTACATATACAGGGTGTCCTAAAAACATTGACCTCGGTTTTTATTCCTTAAATATTGATCTTAAACATATATAATAAATTACAAAGTGACGTAAAAAAAGGTAGAGAATTTTATGAAATCGATAAAAATTTTCAAGGGAATTAAATTTTAAGAAATGCAAAATTTAATTTTTTATATGTCCCCCGTACAAAAACATTTCCATTGAGTAAAATGTGCCCCGTACACTAATAAGGTGATGTACAACATTTCAACATTTTATCATAAAAAGTCCCAGAGATATGAAAAGATAAAAAATGCTGACTTAAACCACTTTTCGATGCATCGATCTGGGTGTTCAGAGGGGAAAAATCATGTCGGCAGATCGCGTTTCAGGGGTCATACACAAAATGTGAAAGAAAACAATGATTAGATAAATAAATAATAATTTTGCTATTTATTGGTACAAAAGTATCTACACTGTGTAGAAATAATAACTTTACACAAAAATTACAAAGTTTGTTCAACATGTTTTTCATCCACGCCAAAGATCCATTAAAGATAAGAGGCAAATATTATTTGTCTATGATGCATTTCTGCGTTGCGTCATTTGCCCTCTTGCTGTAAACATTTACATTTTACTTTGTGATTAATTCCTCACCAAATTTGTTTAAACGTAACTCTGGGACTTTTTATGATGAAATGCTGAAATTTTGTACATCACCTTATTAGTGTATGGGGCACATTTTACTCATGGGAAATGTTTTGTACGGGGGCCTGTATAAAAATTTAAATTTTGTATTTCTTCAAATTTAATGCCTTGAAAATTTTTATCGATTTCACAAATATCTGTACCTTTTTTACGCAATTTTGTAATTTATTATATCTGTCTAAGATCAATATTTAAGGAATAAAAGCCGATGTCAATGTTTTTGGGACACCTTGTGTAATTATATATAGTACATACATAGTTAGTACATATATAGTTATATATTATATAGTTCTACATTGTTACATAGTTCTAGAGTACTTACATAGCTCCAACTTTTATATAAGAATGTTTAAACTTTTATGTAAAAATTGAAAACGACAAGCATTTCGTTATACTATTTATTCACTCTAGCGACAGGTCTACGAATAGTCGAAGTGAAATGATTAATCTCTTATATATAAGTTGATTTCCTCCATTCATTTGTTTTGATTTCCGATACTCAATAGATAATTTTATTTAGTTATTTGATCTTGTTCCGGTTTGGGAAAAGATGTATATGGTATGCCTATGTATAACCACATGCTTATAATTGTAATATTAAACAAGATTGGAATTATATTAAAGTGGTGTATTTATTGAGTACACGTGTTCATTGGAAAATAGTTTACTTTTCAAGTTTAGTAAAAGGAAAATAAAACAACACTAATTTACCTGTATGTTGCATGTTCACAGATCGAAACATATCCGCAATCACACAAAACTATTTTTGACTAATAGAGAGATACAGGGTGTCCACATCAAAACGTTGTTCCAAAATAAGAAATTCCTCGTCGGATATCGACCATTTTTCTGACAACGGTGCCATGGCAATGTTCAATGCAAACTGTTTGTGACCCCAGTAGCGTATTTTGAAATTCAATTTGTGTGTGTGTGTAGGGAGGGGGGTTCAGTTTTAAACATCAATCGCAAGGGGTCCAAGTTAGTCCGTGGACTTAGGCCAGACCTTTAATTAATCCGGATTCGGTTGAGATGGGTCAAAATAAATAGAAGAGCCAATAGGCAGTATTTATTTAAAATTTATCTCTAATATTTTATTTTAATTTTTTTCTGTGATTTAAAATTCAATTATTAGATTCCAATTTTTTAGAAATTACAAAATTTAATTAAATTCTGTTCTTAAAGTAAAACACTTCCTTCGATTTCTTTAAGATAACAAATGTTGAATGAAAATGTATTTCAGCAAACTGTTATAATTTAAAATTAATATATGTATAAAGTGAATTATTGTCCTTGAATTTATTTGTATTTCTAAACATCTACCAATTTTAATTTAATATTATTAAATTTTAAAAATATTCATAACTGTTGTAATCAAAGGAAAAAGACCAATGCTTACATATAAAAATATATAGAAAGTTTAATTGCATTGAAATACTTTTTTTAAAATGCTAGCAATTGTGGCATATGGCATATTTGTCTTGAAGCCACTGCAGTCAAAAATATTTAGTGCTGATGAGTTCTAACAACAGAGCATTGCATTGTTCACTGATAACTTAAATGGGTGAATATGACATTTTTTTAAACATAACCTCAGTGAAGAAGCGTTTTCTCATTTAATTTTTCATTTTATTAAACCAAAATGAAAAATAAAATTACACTTTGCAGTAATGATCATTCTTCATTTGTACAGGTTTTTCAAATTTGGGTTAGTTTTAATTTATTACTATACTTAATGTAATCTGTGATGAATGATTTAAATGCAAATTTGGATCATCATGTGAGGTAACAGGCTTCAATGTACTGCTAAAAAAATTCGGTCCGGTCTGGGTTTAGCTTTGAGTGATTTTAGGATGGATCAAATTTGCAGATTTTATGGTTTTATCGTAAAGGGGAAGAAGATTTTTCCCAATATTGTACTGACGCAGCAGTTGGAGCATTTTTTGTTTTTTAGTTTCTGAAATCTCCTAACTTATTATTTATTTTATTATTATTATTTTCTTTTATTTATTGAAGGTTAAAATGGGTTACTTTTCTAGCTCAAGGACTTCAGAACGACAAACTGAATGGAGATTCAGCCGATTTTTTTAATCACAAGTGTGTTTAGGAAGCATTTTGAAACTTTTAAATGTCGGGGGGGGGGGGTGAATCCCCAACCCCCTTAAATACACCTGTGAGGACCACTCCAATCTACGCATGCGCGATTTTCTATATACCAGCTCACCTTTATTTCAAAACGTAAGAAATGTTTTACGGAGACAAGTTAGCATCGATGGAACCATCGATGGAACCATCGATGGATGGATAATATAATAGTGCCGTATCGTGGGACAACGCGGAATAAAGCGATAAAAAATGGAGGCAAAGAAGGAATAGTTTAATTTACTTTTCATGCTCAATTTACTTTCATCTTCTATTTTATTCTCCTTTCGTCACACTAGGTGGCGTTACGATATTAGATTTGCTGTCATTTTTTCGCATTCATAAAGGACAGTTTTCCAAAATTCATGTCTGCACACTTAAACTTATTTGCGCTGCATTTTACGTTGAGATCTGAATCATTATGAACTAATATTAAAGTATGTATTCTTAAGTACTAATACAACTTTATTATTTAATTACAATCTTCTAAATTTTCCCTATATAAAATGTGTAAAATGAAATTAATTTGAATGAAAAAAATAATTGGATTTCAGAATTTGTGTCTAGAAACTTAAAAATATTAACCATGTGATCAATCCAAAATGTAAGCATAAATATATAGGTAGATTTAAAAAGCAAAACTTCATCGAAACAAAACTGCAACGATGGAAAAATTCATTCCTCAGGATCTCATACCAAAGATGCATAGTTTTTCATTTCCGAAAACTTTTCTTGAGAAAAATTTTAAATTAGCTGCAGGTTCAGCAATAAATTCCTTCTTACATTTTTGTATCTTTTTAATTTTGTCTGCATACTTATCTTTTTCCACCGTCAGGGGTAATTATTTTCTTCTATCTGCTGCATTTAAAAGTATTTCAAAAGTCAGAGCCCTGTTTTAGTTATTTCAACGCACAAACTAGGTTTCCTCTATCACAAGGGTTTTTATCAAAAATGATTATACATGTGCATTGTACACTCATTAAAAATACATGAACATGTTTCGGTTATTTGCTCATTGAACTTCATGTAATGGATACCAAGTTATACCAAGTACGTTTTGGAAGACCGAATTCTTTTAAGTATATGAATGTTCTTCTTTGGAAAGAACATAGGAATTACTTTTTCACTATATATACAAAAAAATATTTCCTGATTTTTTCTTTTAATTCGAGATTTAACAGAACGCACATTTCGAACACATTCAGGACGCTTTTGTAAAGAAGTCCTTATGTTTATTGTTATATGTATTGTTACGACGTATCCGTTAGAATCCTTGGTGTACGTCCAGGATGCAATCATGAATCCAATTTCTGGATAATTAACACATTTATTTACAAGCATAGCGTAAACAAAAACAATATACAGCAAATAGATCCATAACTATGCACTTAACAATTGCCAGATATAATAAAACAGCAACAAAATGCTCTGCTCATTGCACAAATCAGCAGCTACTATTCTCAAAACACTGCTCGCAAACTGAGAGATGGCTTCTTTTATATATGCTTTATGTTAAAACTTGTATCTCGTAAAATAATCGCTATATCGAGAAGGTTCTCGAACAATCGGAAAATCGCCAACTTGGTGACAAATAGCAAAATCTGATGATCCTCATCGAACTTCAGCACATAGCAAATCTAAATTCGGGTCATAGGAATGTCTGCCTGTAAATGTGCTTTTCTCGTCTGCTGATCAAAAGAAACTCCAATGGAGGCATTTTACACGTTCGTAACAGTATTGATACAATGACTAAAGCCCCTATTATACGACAGTAATTTGGGACGTTTGCTTGGGAACGACAGCTTTGGGACGTTTGCTTGGGAACGACAGCTTTGGGACGTTTGCTTGGGGACGACAGCTTTGGGACGTTGGTGACGTCACTCCACGCAGCACAGAACGAAAATGACTTCAGTCCAAGCAGCAAATGAGGAAGCTTACTCTCAACATCCCAAAGGTTTCGTTTGAATTGAATAATTTCAATAAGATCAGCTTCCATTTCTGCATTCCAAAACAGTCTATCGGCCATCTTGGTAGCCATTAAAGCAAGAAATAAATTAACTTGAAAGCACGTGACCTGTGACGTTTCTGATTTACGCACTTCTGATTAGTCGATTTTCGCACAGCTGTTCCCACAACAACAACATTTCCGGGTTAAACTTAAAATGTTGTGGCTAAATTTGCTGTCTCAGCTGTTTTGCGAATAGTTTGTTGTCTCAAATTACTGTCGTATAAAAGGGGCTCTTCGAACAAAGATAATGATACCTTGCTAAGAAAGTGTGCTCATACCTCGTGTGTGTATTCGCAGGAAACAAGGATGAGTCAAAATATGTGGATAATTAAAGCTTGACTAAAAGTACCAGGAAGAGTAAACTGGAATAATTTGGAGCTAATAGTAGGGTAAAATGAAATAGTCAATGGATGTTTAGCTTATTCACAAAAGAGAAAAGGAAGTTGGAAGTTCTCAGCTGATGTGTTTAATTGATGTATTTTACAATTCACTTTCACCGTATCACGTTAGTTCAGTCTACTAAACGATTACCCGCTTATATACCTTCTACGGAAAGATGTCGAAAAAGAAACATAACGCTCAAGTGGCCGATATCTATCCAAATATGTCGGATGTCAAGCAACCCGGACCTTCATATAATGCGATGTTTGCCTGAGAATGTCGTTGTCGGGGACAGACACTATACCGTAAAGGCATTTTAGGTAGTCGTAACAATATGTAGATACAATAAATGTTACCAAATTAATATCTTTATTTGTAGTATTGAAACTGGAATTATCCTACATTTAATATTTTCATAGTGTATTTCCTATGAAAAAACATAACTACTCCATAATGATTCTAGTATGTATACGAAAATTTTTAGTTTGAACCATTCTGTGTACTATATAAATGCTATTAAAGTAGCCTATTTAATCAGAAATCCATATCCAATTCTTCGACGTTACAGAGATGTTATTGACTTAAAGAATACTTAAAATTTTTTTAAGAATATCTCTTAAAAATATAGTGTTTCCTATTCTGTAGCGATAATGCAAAGTCATCAACTTAGTAGTGAAAAGGTTTAATCCCGGAGTCAAAGCGTAGTAGACCAGTATCATAGCGTTGAGCTGAAGACGTCTTCAGCTTAAGGCATTTTGATACTGCCTTATGAGCGTTCGCTTTAGCACTCCCCAGCGACTTATCAGTTGTCGAACGCAGTTGTTGGGATTGCAGATGAGATCTGAGAGCTATCATTGGCAGGTAAGGAGCACGCCGTGATGAGATGTGTTGTCAATCACATATTCGAAGAAAGTGCGGCAGACATTTGAATCTTTCGTTAAACTGCCTCCTGTCTCTATATCATGGGAAGTACATAAAGTTCCTTTTCTAATCCATGTATAATTACCAGAAAGCTGAAAAACTGGAAATAATAAAACTATTGGTATTTCATACTCGACCAATGTTACCAATGCAGCGAGAATGCAAAATGACCAACTTGGCAGTACCGAGGTTCAATTTCATGACGAATATGAGGTGGGTCAACATCATAACATTAAGCTACAGACATCTCCAGCTCAAGACGTTTAATACCTCATGAGTATTCGCTACAAGACATATATTTAAATATATAAAGTATGAATGTGTGCTTGATCTTAGTGTATCAGATACTTTAATGGTTACTCTTCAAAATGAGCATAATTTATAGGAAAAGAGGGTGTTGAGCAAATATAATTTTTAAATAACTAACACTTTCCATTTTACCATATACAAGGCAGAATCAAAAAGTTCGGAGACTGTGCTGATATCTCCAACCCTGATTGGAGGAGAGGGGGACTATCTTACTGTGGTGTAGAGGCACGTCTGACTCGAGATGTGAAAAGAAAGAAGCAGGTTCGCAATGCAGGGTTTTTCCAGACAATGCGTGTCAGTGAACTATAGTCGTTCGCGTTCTTCGAAAATGGAAATAGCGTTTGAAGAACAACGTGTGAATATCAAATTCGGCCAGCGCTTGGAGAAATCGCCAACAGAAACATTGCACTTGCTGAAGCAGGTGCAATGTTTCTGTCGGCGACAGTTCACTGATACTCATTGTCTGGAAAAACACTTTCCTCTTCCTTTTCACATCTTGCGTCACATGTGTCTTTCCTCCTATCAGGGTTGGAGATATCAGCACAGTCTCCGAACTTTTACACCCTACCTTGTAGGATAACGGCTCTACCGTGCTGAAATCACCGGTTCTCGTTAGAACACCGAAGTCATGCTGCATCGGGCGCGGTTAGTACTTGGGTGGGTGACCACCTGGGAACACCGCGTGCGGTTGGCATTTTTCGGGCGCGGTAGCCCAGTGGTTTGCGCGCTGGATTTGCACGCTGCCACAACTGCCGCCGTGTTCATGCGGAGTACGATCACGTTAAACATGTGGATCCTTAAGTCCTTCCGAGAGTTTGGTGGTAGGGGAAGGAGGGTTCGGTCCCTGTGGATGCCTCCACCACTGGGTTCCGGTCTAAATTGGGTGGCACTTCCCGGCCGTCCAAATGGTTACCTTACACCTTTCTGGTAGGTTGGACGGTCTGGGTCTCAACAACAACACCCTACCTTGTATATCTAATTCTAAATATCCCTAGGTATCCAATAAGGAACTACAAATTAGAACATTTCGAAAATAATTGGTACGAGACCGTATTATATAATGTGTGCCACATGATTCATGTTTTTGTTGCGGTACGCTAACGTAACGTTGACGAGTAACCTTTGTTAATATTTTATTAACAATCCAAGTTATACCCAGGGGTAGGTAACGATTGTTTTCTCCCTAGCTGAAGATCAGTAAATATGTTACAATGAAGAACGAATGTGTATGAGCAATATGTGCTCAAAAAATGCTCCGAAAAAGCCCTAGGGAAGCAATGAAGATATATATGTTGTATTTATTTCCAATTATCGTTATATAGTTGAGAAAAGGATAAAAAAGTGAGTGCATAACCATGAAAGATCGTAAAAAAATATGAAGGAAATGATGAATGGTGGGAGAAGAAAACATAAATTTACTTCTTGGAATTTATTCTCAGTATTTTTATGTATTTGTGAAAAATCAATACTGCAAAATTATGCTTTAAATGGGAAACTTCCAAGTCTAGAGTGTTCCAGAACTTTAGATTCAAAACGATGGCTTTAGTTTGTTGGAGAGAACATATAACTATGAATAAAATACAAGAACAAAGAAGTTGAATTTGGTCATAGCGAAGTAAAGGTTTCTAAGATACACACAACAGCCAGAGAGTTGTAATTGTTCTTTGTCATGACATATAAAAGTATTATTTTCTTAAAACCTTTATGAAGTCCGGAGCTTTGTTGAAGAATATTTTTTCTACCTGAACATACTTCCAAACGATTTCTTTGAACATTTTCTGTATGCGCGTATGTATGTATCCGAAATTTCAACACGGTGGTTCAATAACGACGCAACGTATATCTATGAAATTTTCAGGGGTCATCATGTAACAATAGTAGAAGTAGATAGAGGTTTTTGTAATTTCTATAAAAATAATCTTTAAGGAAAATCTAAGATTTTCATGGTATTATTTCCTATGGGAATCAATTAAACCCAGAGAATTAGTGGTGGTATAAGAAATGATAGTTTTAATTAAAGATATGAAAAGCATGAAGTACCTGAAGCATAAAACCATAATTAAAAATGGCGCGATTATTCGGGATTTTGCCTCGTATCTACTAAGATTATTGGGTGCCAGTTAAACCTTTGGGCGGGAAAGGTTTATAGACCTTCTTTGAGTTACATCTGGTTCCACTATGTTCGTTCTGTTTGGCTTGATTGTAACTGATTTTGGTTTAATAATGAATGCTAACGCCATAGTTCATATTTTCAATTTTAATTTTTTGCCTTAGCTTAACCAAGGCACATTTGAAACTCTGACGATATAAAATTATTTATTTAAACTAGTGAGGCCTGCTGGCTTTCTTTCTGTAAGTAATTCGAAAACAGGTTTATTCATGGGATAATTTACTATAATAAAAAACCAACACCTAATCACTATGTGTTACCACAGAACAAAAAATAGGTATTTCAATATCCATTATTGTAAATGTATTAAAATGAGTCTAATGGCCGGCTTCGTTTTCAGCATGAAATATTACATCCAACTGCAACGTAAAACTTCAGAATTCTCTATGGTTGCAAATAGAGTTAAAAATGAATCTTCGTTTTCAGTATCTGAGCCACTCAAAGTAAAATTCCAGAAAACTGTTCTTTATATATATATATGAGTTGATTCTTCTATTTTATCCTGAAGAAGCAGGATTTTGCATTCAAAACCAATTAATACGTTTTATCAAATGCGTGATGTACCGAACTAAGTTTAAGTTTTCAATTTTCAATTATAATCCTATTGTAGAATTTTGGTACAACTGAACCTAACTAATATGGGATGTAAATGTATGACAAAGTTGAGGGCCGCTTTATACTCAAGACATATAATAGTTTGTCTTTCCAAAGAATTTAAATATATTCTCTTTTAGGGGAAGTCAGATGTCCCACACATATTTTATATAAGGAAACTTATTTTATATCATATGTCTCATTTTAATATCCTCAGGCACGGAACAATGAACTAAGATCCAGCGCGAAACATTGCAAAAATAAATGGAACAGTCTGACATACTGCTCACCAGCGCACCATATGAATCCTGTTTTCGTTTCGGCACATTAATACGCAGACGATGAGATAGATGCTCGAGTGACTTTTGTTAGTATTTCGTTAACAATACAAGTTACACCCAAAAGCAGATATTGTTTTCTCCTTAAACGAAGATCGATAAATATACAAAAATGAGGAACGAACAGGATGTATGTGAGAAATATGTGTTAGAAAAAATACTCCTAGAACGCCCTAGGGAAGGCATAAACATATGTACCATATATCGCTTTTCCAATTATTGTCGTATAACGAAGGTGGTGAGAAAAGAAGTGCATAACCATAAAAGGTCATAAAATATATCCCAAATGATAGATGATGGGAGTTTACTTGAGCCCCGTTTCAGTGTTTTTCTATATTTTATATTTGTGAAAACGAATAATGCAAAAGTGTCCATTAAATGAGAATGAAGTTTCAGAGTATTGTATAAATTCAGATTCCGAACATTGGTTTTGGATTGAAGAAAATAACTAGCTAGATAAGCTGAACGTGGACAAAGCGAAGAAAAATATCCTTACCTACACACAGAAGCTAGAACATTCAAATTTTACTTAAAAAACAGAAGGGCAATTATTAGACCTAAGTACATTTCGAACGTTTTCTTAAATGTAGTACTTTTTGTAAACATTACAAATCCATGAAGGAATAATGGTATTAGCTTCAAACTTACAGAATGTGTACATTATGTTGGGACATTGAAATGATTGTAATGTGTTTTCGGAATATCGAACTGTAAACTTTTTTGTTTTGGGTATAAATAGGTGACTCACGTGTTGCAATCAGTACAGAGTCAATATGAAGTCAACAGAGTGTTTTTGTGTCTTACTCTGCCCTATCACCAATGAAGGTCGCATCATGAGCACCTGACAGACTTTGAACGAGGAAATATTATTAGGATGAAAGAATCGGTGTGTCCTACCGTTAAATTGTCACTCGTGTCGGATGAAACGCCAGTACCGTGATGCAAACACGGCATCAATGGACAGAGGTGACTCTGGCAGCGAAATACGAGAACTGGATCACACGAAGGCACAAGATAACAGTAGCATCTACCACATGACAATTTCCGATTGTGTAACAACATCTACGATGATACTGCAGCATTAGAGCACTTCTACAGTTCATGTGTTATACACAAACTGGTCTCGGAGCTCAGCCAAAGGTCAGGAGTTTTCCAAAGTCAAGTCGCTTAACAAAAGACTCTGTACTAGCATCTTATTTCTACGAATATCTTTGGCCCTCAATCACACACGCCTTAAGCTCTGGGGGGGGGGGGGGGTTGGCTTTCGCTAACTCTTTTTCCCGGCCGTCCAAATAGTTGCTCAAGTCCACAGGATGAGTCGGACGGTCTGGGTCTTCAACACGCCTTAAGCTAGAATAGTGCTTCTAACACATGCATTGGTGTGCTGACTGATAGAAAGTAGTGTTTTATAACGAGTCATAATTCAACTAGCCGCATAATTCAACTAGTCGCAGAATTCAACTATCCGCATAATTCAACTAGCCCCATAATTCAACTAGCGTTGTGATGATCGCATAGTACGTCTTCAAAAATAATTAGATTGCAGCGTGCATTTTCCATTGTCATATCGGTTCAACGCCATACGTTATGATTTGAAAAACAGATACGCTTATTAAGATTTGTCCTGACTCTATATTTCAGAAGGAAAGTATTTTCCCACATGTGCTTCGTAATGTCCAAGGCTTCTTTCATCCACGGCAGAGGCCGCTTTTCCAGCCTGCACAGAAGCCAGACCGTCAAGGACCTCCGCCATCTACCACAAATGTACTCCGAACTCGTAAAGGAGCAGCACCCCCCCCCCCCTCCACACGCACACACACCAGAACGGCAACAATAACCTCTCCCATGCAATGACATACCGGAAAGAAGCTGCTATTGCTGTTTGAGATGGTTTTACACAGTACTGAATTTTGGAGCCAAAAAGGGGCTCTGCAAAAGTGATCAGTTATCAACTTTAAGATAAGTAATATGTGAGATAAATTTTATTTAAATGCTTGATTCTTTCTTGGTGCGGCAATTTTTACAAACATTAGTAAATATTTGCGTGCATAAAATGTGTATGTATGATTGCGTCTATAGTATCTTCGGCAAGATAACGTTTGACAACTTCAAACAAAATGAAATAAATTACGAAAAATAAAATAAATTAACTAGAGTGTGGCTTAAGTCGACTTTCTTATACCAGAATACATTTTTAGTAGCTATTGTTTTTCAAATTTTATGAAATTTTTTTTGAAAAATCGGCATTGTGTGTCCAAATGATTATAATTACAGTGTGATACCATTTACTTTAGAGGGCTTGAAAAAAAATCTTGCGATTGATTACATGCTTGATAATGTACCCACGGAAGGGGTAACTTGCCCTTCGTTGAGAGCTAATGACGTCACCAAGAAAAACAATTGTATGGCGATTATTTTTTACAACAATAATTGGACCTATTAAGTTTCATAGTCATTGAGCTGTAAATAAACCTTTTTATGAATGATTATGTCAAATTTTGTCGTATGTTGCCATGTTAAATAGAAAGATTCGAATAAATTTCGAAGTTTTCACTCGAATTAAAATAAATTCTATCCATTTCGAGGTATTTTGAGAACTAAGCCAAATGTAAATTTTCGTGTAAATCCATTAACATGAGTTCGCCGCTATCGTGTACGCAAAAAATCGACATACAGACGGACATCCCTCCCAAAATGGTCAAAACATGTTCAGGACGTCTTAAAATATATATCGACATCAAAATCTTGAAATCAAAAATTTTCATGAAAAATACACTTTCTCAATACTACTTATGAGAAAGTTAAAATCAATCGCATAAATAATTATATTGATTTTTTTAGTATTCTGTTGCTAATTATAATTAAAATTCACCTAAAAACTTAGAATTTATATATATTAGACCGTAAAGTGGACAGTCATATTCGACTCGGATGAATTCTATGTTTCAAACATAAGGTTTTAATATAAAAAAACACGTACTTTTATACCCTATATACCTCCCTCAAAACATCCTCCAGCATCGAATAATGAACTACAACTCAGCGCAGAACGTTGCGAAAATAATTGGAACCATATGATATACTGCGTACTGTATGATTCACGTTTTCGTTGTGGCGCAATAATATGGAGTCGGCGTCGTGTACGAGTCTTTTTCGTAAATATTTTGTTAACAATACAAGTTGTACCCAGGAGCACACGAAAATTGTTTTTTCCCTAAATGAAGACCTATAAATATCTAACAATGAGGAACAATCAAGATATGTATCAGAAATATATACTTGGAAAAATGCTTCGAAAAGGCCCTAGGGAAACAATAAAAATATAGACGCTGTATCTCTTTCCAATTATAGTCGTATAGATAAGAGGGGAATGATGTAAAAATCGAGAACATAACCATAAAGATTGTAAAATATGACGAAAATGATGAATGCCGAAGTAGACAGAAATGAGATTTTTCGAATACGTTTGCAGACGATTTTTTCTTTTTTGTATTTGCGAAAACCAATAACGAAAAACTGCATTACATGAAAAACTTTCCAAGTTGTAGAGCACTTCAGAAATTTTGCTTTAAAACATTGGTTTTCGATTGAAGAAAAGCAGCTAACCATAAAGATCAGGGGGGAGGGAGTAAAACGAACTTGGTAGCAATTGGAAATAGTGACGGATTTATAATTATGGGGGCTCTACGCTAAACATCATCCGGGTCTCAAAAAAATCATTGCATTTTAAAACGCCATCTACAGGTAATTAAATATTTCATTTTGTTTTATTAACATATAGTTCTTCTTTTTTAATTTTATATCAAAAACTATAAATGACTACAACTGATGATAATAATGTCTTATGAATGATGGCGTTTGATATTACATAAATTTTTTTATTATATAGTTATTTTTTTAATTTCAAAAGTTACTTCTCTATTTGAAATTAAAATGATCGATTCATAAACGACTTTACCTTAATCTGGCCTTCTTGGAAATCGGTTAGCCTCTAACGCTCACCAATTGAAATAGTAGTACGCAATTTCTTATGAATTGTCTAATTATTTCGCGAAATATCCTATCCACAGATTTTTTGTTTTAAACAAACCGACGACCTAGCTACTCGAAGATATAAGGTATCTGTTTTGGACGGTCGGGAATGTACCATCGAATTTAGACCGGAACCTACTGAAGGTGGCAACTACAGGGACCATATATATCATCCTTCCCCAAACCCATCATCTCTCGGATAGACTTATGGATCAACAGATTTATCATGCCTATATACTCGGTGTGTACATGGGAAATAGTTATTTACGGCATTGAGAATCGAACTTGTGACCAGAGCCGTAGCCAGGCATGGGCGAGAGGAAGCTCAGTCCCCTAAGAGGTATACCCAGCCCCCCTGATCAAAATATTAGAAGAGATATCAAATGTCATCGAAAGTATCATCCACATTTCGCATAAAACATTCTTTTATATGAAATTCTTTTGTAAATTAAGTCGTTTTAATTTATCTGAATGCGTGGTTATACTATGATCCATTTATTTACATATTTAATTTAATAATTTAAAAAAATTAAGACAAAAGTATTCAGGATACTTTTGTATTATTTCAGGTTTCACTGTTATACATTATAGTTAATATCTACAGATAAGTAGTTAATTAATATTAAGCATTAACTTGTATACATTTTTAGAAAATTTCTCCAAATTAATTTTAACAGTTTTACTACGCATGAATGAGTATATATTTTTATCAATTGTAAATGATATTAAATTGATGTATAATAGCTATATGGATATTAACAATTAACGCTTTGCTTTCAAATAATATATAAATATGCAATTATTTGTTGATAAATTATGGTTTATAAATGCTAATAATTAATTGAATTTTGGGTGAGCTCCCTCATTCGAGACTGTTAAGTTCCCTTGAATTTCACTCAATATCTTGTGTGGCTACGGGCTTGCTTGTGACTACATCGTGCAATCATCCTGCCATAACCTCTGAACTATTCCAGCCGTGGCTGATCTGTCCGAATCTGTGATATCCTAGTTGATAAGTTAAAGTATCGTATGCGCTCCGGTGTTCGAAGATCAACGACGCCCAAAACTGCGCCTGCGCGGAGTATAATCGAGAAATCTGCAAGTCCATCCGAGAGGTGTCACAATCAGCAACCCTCGAATAAAGTAAATTTTTGAATAATTTACGTTTCACACTTATTCAGCAAGTTGAAAATTTTGGTGTGCGGAACCCCCTAAAAAAGAAAATATTGGAAAACTGAAATGGCTCACTTTCTTCTTTTCAAACTATCTACCAGTGCACACAATTTGAAGTCTCTATCTAGTCTCAAAGCATGCTATTTTATCATTTCACTTTTCGAAAGTTTTTCTGTGTAGCACCCATTTAAACGAACATTTTTGAAAAACTTTATTCGTCTTGGGGTTTTGTACCAAATGATTAGCCCAAATGCCAAATTTCAAGACTCTATCAAATTTTAAAGGAGTCGTTTCTAATTTATTCGGCAAATATAATATTTTGATGTGCGGCATCCCCTAAAGTAGCAAATACTGGAAATCTGAAATTGCAAATTTTCTTTCTTTTGAACGATTTACCTGTACCCCAAATTTAAAGTCTCTATCTCAGCGCAAAGCATGCTGTTCCATCATTTCATTTTTCGAACATTTTGGTGTGGAGTATGCACACACTCTACAGATCATTTTCAAAAAATGCTATTTTTCAAGGGGTTTTTATCGAACGATCGAGTCTTGTACCAGATTGCAAGTCTATTTGAAAAGTGCCTAAAACAGCTTAACAGACAGACGGACATTTGGCAATTAGTATATATAGATGGTATGATCCCTGTGTTTGCAATTTCTATAGAATTCCGATCTAAATTAGGGATATTTCTCCCGGTCGTCCAAATTGATACTTTGCACCCTTGGATATGTCAGGGAGGACGGAATAGTGTGACAGACAGTCAGACATACCTACAGCATTAACGACAGGATTGATTTGAATCAAGGATAACTAAAACTTGTAAATGTATTAAAATTTGACAGTGTGTCTGTTACCCCATTAAAATAATTATCTTTTGCATATATATTATGTACAAGGAATGCAAAACAAAAATCCATAATTGCATGAATGTAGTAATTGCATGAATGTTTCATTTATGCAATTATGAATACAATTGTTTCGTAATTACTTTAATAATACGACATTTCGATAAATTGTTCTGCTTAAATTTTTCTGCATGATTAATTCCAAGATTGTGTGTGTCTATATATATTTATATGGTATTTTCTTTTAATGCGTGAAATATCCATTTAAATAAATACCGAAAAGAACTGTTAATGCATCTATAGTTATCACCACATTAAGGAAACCTTTTTTTTTCCCGCTATAACAAAGTCTTAATGTTATTCTGCACGATGTTTTGTATACTTTATTTCCCGAGAGAAATATAAGAAGACCGTTATAACCCTAATAATAGCAGATTAAAGGAACATAAGAATAACATACCATAACCGAATCCTTACATTTTATGAGTCTGATGTTTCTTCAGTAATGCAATAAAGGTAATGGGGGAGTCCTACAGAATAAAGAACACAAAATAAGCCGAAAGTCATGTTTGGGAACTCTTACCATCCCTACATACATTCCATGACGTATATAGAAATGGATTCAAATATTAGAAATCTGCATTTCAATTGTTTGAGATGTTTAGGTATCATGATTCTGAAAACTTCTGGATAACCAACGTTTTTATTTAAAACACCAGTAAGCATAAATAGGAACAATACGCAAATAATTATCCATCTGTGTTACGTAGTTACAAAAGAATCATCATGTGCAATAAAATAGCAATTAAATTATGGATTAGCGAAAAAGACGATTACATTCATAAAACACAGACGTTTTCAGAATTCATTTTTACCAGTATCACGTCATGTCTTAGTAAATTACATAATTATCCGGAGATCCCAGCTAGCTGAGTAATGGCTACCTCAGCAATAGGACAGTCGATATCTGCCAGTACTGTAAAAGAAAAGGCTGCAGTTAACGAACTTTATGTCCGTGTACCACCAATTTGTGCTTCTCAGCATCGAAGTTAGAAGAGCACAATTAAAGTAGCGTTGGCCGCATGCAACTTGGACAGATGCCAAGTGTCTAAAGTACTCTTCACAGACGAGTCACGATTTTTCTTAGATTCAGGCAATAAATGTGCAACAATCTGGAGAGAAAAAAGAATATGCAATCAGCCCAATAACACCGTAGAACACCACGCCTTTAGCCGAGGTAGTGTGTTGCCCTTGGCTTGGTTTCCTTTGGGATATCGCACAGGAATCTTTTTATTCGCACTTCATAACGAATTGCATGTTCCGAAGGAAAAACAACATGTACAATAAGCAATTGCTATTTTTCGAAGATCCAGGTCGTTTGATCTTACAGATCAATTTACTACAAAATTGCCAACTTGGCGACTTTTCGAAACATTTCAAAATTGGTAGTTTGGTTAACAGTTTTCCGCATTGCGTAGATTTTTCGGGACCTTTGAAATAAGAATATATATCTGGAGCTGATGGGAAAAAGCACATAAGTCAAAAACAGGTATTTTGAAATATCGAGGAAAGGAAATTTTGATACTTTCAGGAGAACTTTTTTTAATTTAATTTTTTTTTTTTTGGTTTCAGAATACAAATTTAAATTTCATGAAGTTTGTCATACATTTATGAGCTAAATAAATAATGAATATCTTAATTTATATTTTTATCCCACTGCTATCCGGACAAAATTTAATAAATGTTTAAACATTTTCTTTTTTTAATATCTTAAAAGTCTAATTAATTGACTGTGCTTTTCCTACAACAAAAATCATAAATTTCTTAAATCAAATATGTTATAAAAATAAAAAATTGGAATTGTTGACTTTTTTCTGCCACCTCTAAACTAGATCTGGCTTGAAAAATCACTAAGTCAAAAACAAGGATTTTGAAATATTGAGGAATGGAACTTTTAATACTTTACGGAAACATTTTTCTAAATATTAATTTTTAGTTTTCAGAATACAAATTAAATTTTTATAGTGTTTGTTTTACATAAGCTAAACAAAAAATATTTTTCTTAATTTATATTTTATTATTATCCCACTGATATCCCAGCAAAATCTAATATATGTTTAAGGATTTTCTTTTTTTAACATACATCTTAAAAGCCCAACTCACTTACGTGCTTTTTCCACAACAAAGGTCATAAATTTGTTTAACCAAATATGTGATATAAAAATTTGGAATTTTGGACTTATGTACTTTTTCCCGTCACCTTCAGATATATGATAATAATTATATGTTTTTTTTTGTCCTAACATTCCTTCAGCTGCCAATTGAGAATAAATGGACACACAAAATATACGTTTTTATACCATCTTATAAAAAATATGTTTTTTTTTAAATTTCGCAATGGACTCTTAAGTGTACAATCAACCGTCCTTAAGAAATTTTCCTTCAGAGTTACAGCAGATGGTTTTTATTATATTCTATCAATGAGTTCACTTACATATTTTTATTCCATTCTTGTCCACTAGGGTAACGGATTTCCGTTTCAAAAACCTAAATCGTTTTCAGGCTATTCTTGAAATAAAATTATTGAAAAACAATTCTATTAAAATGAAGTAGTTAGAAGATTAAAAATACTTGAAAATGCTGAAAACAAGGCAACATGCAGTGATTCGACATGAAATGTTGTTTTACATATAACCTTTTCCATTGTGACAGAATTGTAAAATGTGCTTTACTTTATACTTAAATTTGAAACTGCTTTTGATATTTAAACTTTTATCAAGTATGTAGGTGTAAAATTAAGTAATGCCTAATCATTTTGCCGGCGTGGAGCTAGAAATGGCTAGTAATGTATGCAATATATCATAAAGTCTAATAAAATATGTACCTATAGTTTATTTTTCTTTTAGACATGCATCATTTCTCCATTTACACAGGGTGATTAAAAAAAGGTTGGCCAAACTTTGCGAGGTGGTAGTACACACCATACCAAGCATTTTTCGTTATAGTTTACCGGGTCGGAAATGAAACATAAAGACATTACACGGCGCTTTCTCTTCGGTAAGCGGCAGCTCCGCAAACTTCAAATCGTCATTCTGGTTATTATTTTCTGGTTGAAAAAGGAAACCACATATGCAAATTTTATATGGGGAAGAAGACCCCTTATGTAAATTTTCGTAACACTGAATATGCGGCCTTATCAGTTTGCAGCATTTATTCGCAACTCCAACTTTTAAGATGATGGAGGAATTTACAAATAGGGAAAAAGCCGATATACATTTCATCCATGGATCGTGGGTTAGTGGGTATTATCATGGATTAGTGGGTATATCTCAAGTCTCGTCTATGACACTTCCCTTGAATCTCCGGCCACACATTAAGCTATCATTAGCCTCAGGGTTAGTCGTGTGGTCTGGGTCTTCAACTTCCCTTGAACCTGAAGAGGAATTCGTCGCCAAAATTTCGATCGCTGCTGCCGAAGTGAGCGACATACCTGGTCTGTTCGAGAGAGTTCGTCAATCCCTCCATCGCCGCCGTGAGACATCCATTCAGGTTGCGGTCGCTCTTTTGACCCATTACTGCCATTACTGTTTATTAAATGTCATTTTATAACTTCAAAGTCGTTCTTGTGTTTTCGCCTCACGTCATTGGTTTCACTATAAAGAACCCACTGGCGCCTTTGCGTTTCATTTCCGACCCGGTAAACTATGGGGGAAAATGCTTGGATTGGTTGTGCACTACCACCTCGTAAAGTGTAACCCATTTTTTTAATCTCCCTGTATAACTATAAAACAAAGTTATAGATGGGAAATTGAATTTAAAAATTGTTTCTTTAAATAAAAATGTTTATTATACATTTATTTTCCATGAAAACGGATAACAAATTAAACCCTCAACTGCAACAGTAAAATCTTACACGATTCGGAACACATTTAATAGAAAATTTGAGAACGCATATGAGGAAAAAGTAAAAATCTATATAATCCTCTCTACACTTCCACCAGGCTGGAGATCCAGTTTTCTTTGAACCTCAAATATTGACTTTCGAAAATATTGCAGGGCCGATTTTGAAGTTTCCGCTTAGAAAGTTTAGAATCTGGGCTTCTCTTATAATTTGAAGTCGGCGGCGCAAATTGATATTTGATTCAAAACGCTCGCTGTCAAGATTTTACTTTGTTCTTTCTGAAGTTGGCTTAAAGTTTAAATTGGGAAATATTTTTTCAACCAGAAAAACCCCATGGTGTACGATATTTGGTAAAATTTCATGTACTTGAAGTTCTACTTGATTTTTAAAATCTCGTTGAACTGTATCGCTTCGTAGTTTCGTGTCCACTGAATGTAATTTAAACAGTGTATTAAACTCAAATATATATTTTACCTCATTAGATATTAAGATGCGTACAAGTTCTTATGAAATATTGAATGTATAGAAGCACTCACAGTGTGTAGTGAACTTTTTATATTCAGAATTTTTCTGTCTGAAATTTTATAATTATCGTTAAAAGGAAAAATATGATTCATCACGTGATGAGAAAATAGACAGACAAATATAAAAACAACTTACAATTTTATTTCTATAGATACAAATAATTTTACAATTAAACAATATCACCTTTGTAGACTACGTTTGTAGTTTTCTTATTAGTGGCAAAAATAGAGATCTTTCACCATTATAGGTCTTGCCAACGGCCGTACCGTGCTGCAAACACCGGTTCTCGTTAGATCACCGAAGTCAGGAGCATAGGGCGCGGTTAGTACTTGGGTGGTTGACCACCTGGGAACACCGCGTGCTGCTGGCAAATTTCGGGCGCGGTAACCCAGTGGTTTGCGCGTTGGATTTGCACGCTGCCACAAGTGCCGTCGTGCTCATGCGGAGTACGATCACGTTAAACGTGGGTCCGTAAGTCCTTCCGAGAGGTTGGTGGTAGGGGAAGGAGAGTACGGTCCCTGTGGATGCCTCCCCCACTGGGTTCCGGTCTAAATTGGCTGGCACTTCCCGGCCGTCCAAACAGTTACCTTACACCTTTCTGGTAGGTCGGAAGGTCTGGGTTTCTACAACAACTATTATGGCTCTTGAGATTACAAGATTTATTTTCTATTTCTTAAATTTATAAAGCCTCCACATCATTTTAGAGGTGGAGGTATAAACAACGATCTGCTCACGTGATTGGATTTTGAATTGAATTTATTTTTGAGGCTGAAAAAAGATTAAGTCACTAAAAACAGTAGTAATTCAATCAAATGCATAGACAAGCAAATCTGCAATATACAGAAGGTATATTTTCTCGGAAAATTTTGTATTCGATATATTTAAGGTTTTGTACTGTTTGAAACAACACAGATATTCTTCTGCATATATGTGTAAATGCGTCTTAAATTCAAATGAGGAAACTCAAGTGAATGCATGTAAAGATTGGAGTCAGGGAATTTTATCACGCCATAGTTCATCACATCATGAAATTTCGTATATATAAGTTTTCATAAAAGTTTATAATTTTTGTCTTTGTATAACACCAAATGTAATTTAAATTTTAAGGTATGTTTTTCTTATTTATAGAAAATCATCTTATCTGTGTAACGAATAAAATACATGGACAGATGTTGCTGTTTTAGCGCTATTCAGTACAGTTTCTCCGACTATCAACTTAGCCGTGACAGCTTCGTTCTGTCTTAGCTTAATCTCTAATTTTGAAGCTAGTTACGTACTTTGAATTATGTCAGTGACCACTTTGATTCACAAAATTAAGGCACATGTAAGGATTTCTTGATTTCAGTGCAGTAATCGGTTATCTCGTACAGAAAAGCACTGAAAATCATGTCATCGGGCCTCGAATCGAAGTTTCTGCCCTGGGAACGTGTTTCTTAATTATGGGGCCGCTTAGTGTTGGCAGGTTTTGTAACTATGATCGTGCAAATATGAGTATAAGTCGTGATAGAAAAACAAGAAAATAAGTTGATTCACACTCGCCTTAAAACCTAACAATTGTTTATTAAAACAATAAATGAGATATACTACATAAAACAAACGTTATTTGCTCAGAACTAGTTCAAATGGCAAAAAAAAACACTACGTCCCACTGTATAACATTAGCATGCATCTTCTTTAACCTTCTTGCATTGAGCCGCGAAAGCCCGCAAGAGAGCCAGTGACACCATACAGCGAGAACTTCGCCTTCTTGTGTTAGATCCAGTAATTTTCTTCAAAAATCTGCAATTATTATTGTACTAGAACGAAATTCACACCGTTGCTAGACTTTTAAATGGGAGTCCGTGGCTTTAATACATTTGAACACAATTTAAAATGGTTTCGATGCGAAAATTGCATGCACTATTTGCAAAAGCAAAAAATATGAGAATCCCAATTGACCACATATTTAACTCACCATTCATGAAAACGCAAAGACAGTAAATGTCTCAAACCATCCTGCCTATGCTGGGCCCAGCTCCGTAGGGCGTGACTTCATTGGTAAAAATGCCGAGAAAAAGAACACGATTTTCCGGCGAGTAGGGAATAGCTTCAATTGATAGACTAGCTTCGGTAGCAGGGTCCAAAATGTGTTCGGTTCATTAAAAAAAATTATAACATTGCTGGGTTAATATAAATAATCAACGCAGAGATTTATGAAAATATTTTTTCTGAAATGATTCATTCTGTGACATATAAAGGAGTTGTTAAAATATGAATGCTGAATGGCACTTTGATTTTAGTACATAGTAATATAAAAATTCCAAAGGTTAAAGTATATGGAAGATGCCTCTTTCAGTGAGTGGCAAGAGAATAGCAACCCACCATACGATTTTGTTGCGTGTTGTTGCATGATGTGGCTCGTGATATAACGTGCAAAAAAAGACTACAGGTTTAAAACTCAACCATTTAATAACTAGAAACTTTAACATAACAAGAAAGTAGACATGCATTGCATTGCTTAGCTTAAGAATGCCATAGCGTAACTCATTTAATTAGTAGCATGCGTACTAGAGTTAAGTTTACAAACTTGCGAGACTAAAGAGACTCGAGAATTTAACGAGACTAAAGTCGTGGCGATTGTAGCATAAATTGCCTAAATACCTTGCCACAGACATGCGCATTACAGCATTGGTGGGTCAAGCAAAAACTGCGCAGTTCCGCAGCAACGGTGGCACCACAAGTATATATATTTTTGAAATTGGTTAAAATTTGTCTTAGTATGGGCTCTTTTCAAAGTTTGTTTGAAAGATGATTTTTTTATAGTTCCGATGGTGTCAAGATGAAAACTCTGATATTTTAGGTCGCTAAGGAATTGATTTCTGTAAATATCGGCTAAAATCGGGATAAAACATAAAATAATTAAAAACTAATACTAAATTAAAAAATAACTCGGAGGCACACCTGTGTACGACAAGAAGTATCTGTGTACTCAATTTCATGATCATATGAAACTTAAATTTCTCGCTACAGATTGAGCACACACACACACACACACACACACACCTTCCTTTATTAAGTAAGATTAAAATTTTTACTTCCTCTTCTCACGAGAAGGATGCTCTTTTGAAGCTAAAGGAGGGATAAATTAAATCAGCCGTAGAGATTGTTAACCTGCAAGGTGATTAAAAAAATATAGACCAAACTTTACGAGGTGGTAGTACACTCCAAACCAATCATTTTTCGTCGTAGTTTGCTGAGTCGGAAACGAAACTTAAAGACGTTACAGGGCGGTTTCTCGTTGGGAAGTTCCAATAGCTTGGCCTTCACGATCGCCCGATCTGTCGTAGACTTCTTTTTGTGGGGATATCTCAAGAGTCTCGTCTGTGACAGTCAACTTAAATCTAAAGAGAAATTTGTCACCCGAATTTCGGCCGCTGCTGCCGAAGTGCGCTACATGCCTGGTCAGCTGGAGAGAGTTCGCCAATCCCTCCATCGCCGCTGTGAGAAGTGAATCAGGTTGACTGTCGCTCTTCTGACCTATTACTGTAATTATCCAATGTCATTTTATTGCTTCTAAGTAATTCTTGTGTTTTTACCTCACCTCAAAGGTTTTACCATTAAGCGCCAACTGGCGCCTTTACGTTTCATTTCCGACTCTGTAAACTATGACGAAAAATGTTTGGTTTGGTGTGTACTACCACCGCGTGATGTTTGTCCCATTTTTTTAATGACCCTGTATAGGCATTATCTATAAAGAAACTCTAAAAATTAAAGTCCCGGAAATATAAGCTTTAGAAAATGATAGTTTTGACTACTAAGCATGTAAGAAATAAAGCTAAATAGCAAACTCATATACTAACTCATGACCCTAATACATCTATTCCAGCACTTGAGGTATGTGTTGCCATGGTAGTTGCGTTTTGCAATTTTAGAAACTTCAAATCAAATTCCGACAATTTCTGTCGCTTTTATGTTATATTTATACTCGCTTTTAAAATTTTGGAGTAAAAGGATTTAAAAATGTAATCTACATGACTTTCGATTGGTACAAAAAAACAACATCTGGGATAATTATTCTTGAACAAAATTCCGGAACAATTCGGGAAACTTGAGAAGTACTTTTGAAACAACTGACAGTCAAACGGTAATCAACTGAAATCTTGGAAGTCCTAGTATATTTTTTATTCTTATGTAGCGTAGCAAATTAACAGTAATTGATTTATTAAATGTAACATAATAATTACTTTAATTACCTCAAAGTGACTCTAATTATCATATACATTTTTAACTCCTTCTATTTTAAAAGTTATTTCAGTTGCATGTATCTTAACTTGGGCGCCAGAAAGCTTTCTACAACCTATACTACATCAAAGACGAGTCTTCCTTGAATTCGATACTAACCAGAACTCACCTTTAATTATCCATACAAATTCAAACTTTAAGATGCAATAAGAGTCTCAAATATTCACAAATTCAATATTTAAATATTTGAGAAAAAAAATGGTATTTCAATTTCGCTCTTGAAACTTTCTGTGGGTATTGATTTTAAGACTCAAGAATATATTCGCCTTGAGATATTTATTCTTCTATTTATCTTTTCAGCTTTTGCGTCTTGTAAAATTGATTAAAAGGTTTTCGTTTAAGAGTCTTGGTCGAGCTGTTTCACTTTGCTAATATTCATAATATGATTAAGTCCAAGTTTTTAAGGCTATTTAAATATTAATGTGGATTGTTATTTTCAGCGTAGCATAGTACTTCATATCCTCATTTTTACCAAAATGAAATAATTGAAATTTACCCAAATTTATAAAGACAAACAATCTCATTGAGCAGTGAGCAATTCTTGACTACGAAAATAAAAATAAAAGAAAAATTATTGAAAACAACACATTTACACTGCTCACAACTGAAATCTCAACACAAGGAAGAAATTGATGTATACTTATGAAATTTACAGAATGTAAATGCAACATGAAGAAGTGCAAATGATCAAAAAAACCATACCTGGATAATGAAAGCACGGGACTTTATTGACATTAGTTCAATATGGATTAGGCCCACTGCGAGCGATTATTCAGGACTGAGTACGGCGAGGTATCCCGCCAATGAGATGGTCAATGGTGTGCTGAGGGATGTCATTCCACATAGCATACAATTGGACTTGGAACTGAACATGGTTTGCTGGAATTGGGAGTTCTCTTAATCGGCAACCTATGATGTCCCAAATATGCACAACTGGCGACAAATCCAAAGAATATGCTTGCCAAGGCTGAATATCAAAACCTTGTAGACTATTCATAATTACCTATGCAGTATGTGGCCTGGCATTATCCTGCTTTAAAACAGTCTAGGCCTGGTCGAGCGATATGGCTGTACTACAGGTGTCACAATGTAAGAGGTGTATGGTTGTGCAGTGACACTGCCAAAAACGTGGACCAAAGGTGTTCGTCCACCAACTGTTATACCACTTGGGGGGACTGTGTGGCGAGTGATAGCAAAAGCTTCCTGGTGGTGTTGTTGAAAGCGCCTCTATACGCAAGTACGGCCATCTGGCATGCCAAAACAGAATCGTGATTCATCAGTGAACAGAATGCTTCGCCATTCTGTCGACCAATTGCATCTCATTTGATACCACTGGAGGCGACGTAACCGGTGAAGACGTTTAAATGGTAGGTTTTGAAAATGTCGTCTACCTTGGAGTCCTGCATCATGCAAAAAGTTTGAAATTGTTTGTGTCGAAACCACGTTACCTGTAGTGGGGGATAAATGTCTCTGTAACACAGTTGCTGTGGTAAACGGCTCCCGCACAATGCTTCTCAGAAGTATACGATCTTCACGTGGTGTGGTACACCTGGAAGCTCCACTACCTGATCTTCATGGCGTTTCGTTGTCTCCCACGAACCGTAATACACAGCGTTGAACTGTGCTCACATCAAGACCCAATGGTTCAGCGATTATTCGACGGTTCATTCCTCCTTCATGTAAAACAATGATTTGTTGCCATTCCGTTGACGACAACAAAACGTATGCGGTAAGCCGACGTACTTTTGGCATACTGTGACGAATTTTACAACCTGAAACCAATGGCGCTTCAATTGAGCTGTGATATCGCTCCTCCTTGACCTGACGCTTTTATGCTGTTCAGCAAGGTGTTACGTCACTATGCGTAACGAAACTGTGATTAGTTGCATATCTCGCCTTGTTGTTTCCATTACCTGGCTTACATAAAGCTACACCTACAACTTTATGGTGTTGCGATTTCAGTTGTGAGCAGTGTATTAAGATGCAGGTTTCACGTTCTGGAGGTTAAATCATTCGACGGTAAACGTTTCTAAAGTTTCGATGAAATATCCCTCCACTAAAAGCATCTTAAAACAGAGAATGACCCCTTCCGATTCTCAACTTTAGAAACTCCCTATTACTGCCAAGTTTATTTCTATACAAGATCTGACAAAGTACTATGAACACTACATGCCACTGAGATCAAGATGTGAAGATCAGCAAATGCGCATATCATGTGATTTTAAACCCCTTAAGTAATGATTCAAATTGAACATACCGGCTTTTAATACCGGTACAGCGATGGATAACTGTGCTTAAATTAAAGGTATGTTTAGCGGTGCTTGATTAGCAGGTACAGTGATAATAAAAGCAGTGTCACTGCAACATCAAGATGCACAGATCAACAAATGTTGCTGATCATGTGATTTCAAACTACAGCATGAAGAGTCTGTTTTTGATGTTGTAGTGGAGAGATCTGTCACTACAACATCAAGACACACTGCTTCCCAAGTGTTTGCATAATGTAGGATTGGTAAACATCACACATAAAGGATTGCAACTACATAAAACAGTGTTTCAATGAAGCCACGAACACCACTTAGCGAGTGTTGGCGAGAAAATCTAAGAACTACTAATGTATAACGTGGTGAAAGTTCCGCATGGAGGTTTCCCCCTGTTGTTAACAACAATAATAGATCATAAGATGCAACGTCTTAATTTCAGAAAATGTACCTAAATCAGAAAACTTTGCGTTTAAGATCGTAAAAAAGTCGCTTTTAGTGATGCAAATCACTTATGGGAGAGTCTAGAAACGGCAAGAGTGGAGGAGGGGCGCGGTGATTAGTGAGCGAAGATTGCACTCGGACTACCAGAGTTCGATTCCCGCCTTTACCCAAACTATCGCCGTGTTCACGAGGAGTACGGCCAAGTTAAACATGGGACTAAGTCATTCCTAGAGGTTGGTAGTAGGGAAAGGAGGCTACGGTCCCTGTGGATGCCTCTCCCACTGAGTTCCGGTTTAAATTGGGTGGCACTACCAGTCCGTCCAGACAGATACCTTACATTTTCCGCTAGGTTGGACGATCTGGGTCGAAGAAGAAAATAAGTGGGGCGATAAATCGTACTATACTCTTCCACTTACACTGTCAAAGTGTGGTGGCGTCAACCTCAGAAAGCAATGCCTCTAACTTGCATATGTCTACAGCGCAAAGCTTCTGAAGGATCTGTAAGGGGAAGTGTTTTTCGTAGCATGGAATCGATTAATCGTTTGAAAGGGAAATATTTTAATGGCCAATTGCAGCCAATGTAATATCTATGTTTGGTAGGACCCTTGGATCCATTTCCAGTGAATCTGGGAGGTTCGTTCGATTTCCTTCGGGTTGGAATGTTCTCTCCCGATTGCTCAATGTTAGATGAACACCTTCGGGTAGAACAAGCGGCTTGTGTTGCGGAATTTCTATTTTCAGCTGGAAGGGGATTTTAGCAGGATGACAATGCCCAATATATTGATTTTAAGTTGTCAATAGTGGATGTTTGGTAATATGAAAATGAAGCCAAACATATCCCACCCTCAATCTTGTCTTCGGTTTTATATACAATAGAGAACCAGAGGACATCTAAGCACGCTGGATGGGCTTACGTTTTTATTTTGTCATCTTCATTGGTTAAACTAGCAGTTAATTTGACGTCAGACTCTCTTGATACAATAGTGGAGATACGTAGTATGTGTGGGAAGTGTGCAATGATATGTTCAAGCTGTTATAGCAGCTTGGAAGAGGACTAATAAAGTACTAAAAAAATGATATTTTAACTGAAAACGGTATGTAGAGCTGAACGTTGTTGAATTAAAAATCCAGAAAATCATTGCCCAATATAATTTTTACCTTCTCTACTTAGTATAATGTATAGAGATAGTATTATAATGAGGCTGAAAATTCGAATTCGAGATTTTAAGAAATAATACATTTCAAGCATCCTTGATCTCAAATCGAACGT
The DNA here is from genome assembly GCA_951213105.1 of Amaurobius ferox. Lineage (NCBI taxonomy): Eukaryota > Metazoa > Arthropoda > Arachnida > Araneae > Amaurobiidae > Amaurobius > Amaurobius ferox. The sequence continues at coordinate 136,198,161 of OX578146.1, read as the reverse complement.
TTTACAGCTGTCATCAGTCTGTGTGTGCGTGTCTGCGCGCGTGTGTGTATGTGTCCCCGTCCGTCCGTGAGTCTGCAGACACCCTATCTGATAAACGAATGGAGCGTTACGAAAATAATTTGGTACTGTTATGACAATAAGTAAATACTAAAACGCTATTGAATTCAAACGCAATCAAGTATTAAAAAAACCCCGATTTACGAACGAATTTTTAAAAAATAATTTTAAAATAAGGAATTACAGTGATAACAATAAATAGATAAATTTGTCTTGCGTAATGTTTTATTAGAATGAACTGTAAAAACCACCAAGAAAAGAAAAAAAATAGCAGAAAATAAAGACGGGACGGAAAGAAATCATTGCGGTAAGAGAGTGGATAGCTGAACGATTGATTATATTAATTGAATTTTTAGATCTTAAGTTAGATTTTGGACTTCCTTAAAACCTTTTTGTATTGTTTCTTCAGTCAAACTCTATTGTTACCTATCATTATGTCCCCCTCTTTCTTTCTGCTTAGAAATCTTTGGTATAATTTTCCATTCCGGTCTACTTCTTCCAATTTCTACTTTCTTTATATAGATATTATAATGTATAAAGAAAGCATTGTGACGGGGTCGAAAATTCGAAATCGAGTTTTCGATGGGAGAGCACGTCTCAAGCATTCCTTAACACTAAAAAAACGCTTTTGAGATGATGATTTGTGCGTGTGTGGAGAAGATATCTCAAGAAAAATGAAGCGATTCGAACGAAATTGGGTACAAAAATTACAATCGATGAATACTGGAAGCCTATTGTTTTTAAACGCAATCGAATGTTCAAAATACTCCCAAATTTCCGAGTAAAGTTTTGAAAATATCATCAAAAAATCAAAACTTTCAATAAAGTTACAAAAATAATCATTTCTTGTGAAATTTTTCCTTAGAAAACGATTGACATAAATTTCAGAACTCTAGCATAAACCATTCTCGAGATATTGCACATTTTCCATATAAATTTATCAAAAATCACATAAAATAAAACAAAATATTATCTATTGTGAAATATGTTTACTTTTCATATGTAATATCATGCGATAAATTTGGTGACATCATTCTCTTGGATTTAACTCGTTCCATTCTTGAGGAAAGTCATGTGCTACCTACATCAGATTTTTTTTTGGGGGGGGGGGGGGCGGAGGGGTTTGTCTTTCTATATCCGGACTACAGTTCGCAATATTTCTGAAGGTGTACGCTCCTATAAACTTCGAAACCAGTTCCTTCATTTTTGTTTTTTACGTTTATTTCTGTTATTTTGTATCTGTTTTGCTGTTATTTTCTGCGTGGTTGTGTATTTTACACCTGTTCAAACCCCTTCTTCTTTCGTTACTTTTTTAGTGGGTTAATTCATCTTCTAATCAGTTGTTTCTTATCGTTCTGCTCTTATCGCCTCGGTTTCATTTCGTTCATTAGATTTAAGCATGTTTTGATTAGTAAAAATGTTTAACCGTGTATTCTAAATTAAACAATATAGATTTTATGAAACATATATTTTCTACACGTGCATGTAAATTTGAATAATGCATTTTACACGATAAAAGGGAATTGAATTTTTGTGAGATAAACAGTAACATTTGAAACGTCTTTCCCATTATAAACATATTTAATTTTAATACCTTTCCGAAACCAATATTTTCTTCATCACGGTCGCAAACATTCTTTGCAACCATCATAAATCTTACACAGTTAAAAATTTGAAAATTAATATTGTATCCCTTTACTATCAGAATATGTGAAATCCCATTTCGGTCATTTAAAAGACATTAAAACGTGAATGAATTCAAAATTCTGACATCTCATCATTCTCTAATTCGAAAGAATGTTTCTTTGGGCATAAGTATCCTCTTTATGGAGTTCTCAAAACGACTGTTGATCACCTTTCTGAATTCAAACTTCAAAAATGAAGATATTAATAGACTCTTCATCTATTTACATAAAATCCAATAACTGAATTGGAAAAACAGCTTTATCAGACCCAGGAGCTTATAGACGAGGGAATTATTCTTACGTTGTCGCCTAAGGACAATTTTGCGCCAATGTCATATTTTATTTGAATCTATTTGAGTGCTTTTATTACAAAATGTTGATTCGAATATCTTTATTACGAAGTGTTACTCGACTTATACAAATCAATATGACTGTCACTTTGCTTTTAAAATTGTAATCTAGTCAAATCAAACTCTTGGAGTTCTCTACCCAGACTGCACGGCTCGCCTTTACGGCTTGAAGCCACTTAATATAGAGCCGGGAAAATGTTTCCTCTTGAAGTTGGATGAATTTAAACGTTTTGAGTTCCACTAAATGCGATTTATCCATTTTATCCGTGAGCAAGATATCCCGAACAAAATGAGTGAGCCGAATGGAATTTGGACAATTATTTCACACGGTAAGCGTTAGAGCCTTATTTATTTTTAAAAAACATCGAACCAGGGACCCTATTCCAAGCTTGTTGATTATAGTTCCGCGTCGATCAATAGATGGTGCTCCTAGAATTGAGCTATAATTTCTACAGCAGGCACAATAACTTGTGTAGCTTTGCTATAGGTGCGCCCATCAATCAACGTAGAACTAGGAATACAAAGCTTGTAATGGGACTTTTCAACACTATCAATCTTTCGACCCTATGCTTTCCAAAATCGAATGAAAATAGAAGTATAAAAATGGTGTTAAAACGCATTAAAAACATTTGTAATGTAATTATTTATATGGAAATTTAATGCTACAATTTATAAGACACTGCACCATTCTCAAGAACATTTTTGATCTAAAATGAAGCACATCTATCATCAAATCACAGAATTACTTTGCAAGTACTTTTAACAAGAATTGAATGAAAACCATTGTTTTGAAGTTATCACCAGCCGTTCTTGAAGTATTAGCAATTTTACTTTTCGCAAAGAGGGCAATACATTTTATAAGGATCAGGCGCATTTCTTGACATTTTGACTACTTATAATTACTAACAATAATAACCTTGTTAATTCACTGTATATGCATTCAATTATTTTAAAATTTCCCTATGAAAATATATACATTCAATATTTATAAGCTTTTTGGTTGGAATATGCACAATTTGCACGAAATATAAACGTAACAAATTTATTTAAATCGTTAACATTAACGAATGTCGCCTACTTTTTTTTTCAGTACAAGGAGCTAAAAATTCCAGCTTGTTTCGAAAATATTCAGTTCAAAATGAACGAAACTAATCAAATGAGATATAATAGTTTGCAGAGTTCATTTCGACAACAAGAGCTTGCAATTTCGCCCCTATAGCTCAACGGCAGAGCGTCGGCTGGGCATATCGGAGATCCAAGGTTCGATTCACGATTGAGACAGCAAGGTTCTTTACAATGGCGCCCGAACACATTAACCCTGTAGGTTAGTGCAAATATATCTGAGGTCTGAAAGTGACCCTAATACGGATTTACAGGACTCTGGAAAGTTGAGCGCCGATTTCAAATTGAAAAGTTAAATAAATAAAATTGGTATCACGTCTGATTTCAACCAGCAGAAACAACAAGATCACAACTATAATAGAAGGTCTTTATTTCACTTCTTTAAGACGTACAAAACTTTAAAAGGCCAGAGCGCTTTCGAGCGTAAAACACGCTCTTCATCAGTGGCTACATGGAACAAACAGAATATAGCTGCAAGCGAATGATCAAAATCCGATAACAATATAAAAGCAAACCATTTAAAATAGATAAAAAGATTAAAATGGAATAAAAACACAGTTTAAAATCAAAGAAAAGCATAAAATAGCAATTATAGAAACCGGCCAAAATTACAAATTCGTTCTAAGATATAAGGCCAATATTTACAAATAAAATACATATACCAAGAAAATGTTGATTTCAACACATGACAATAGGGTGCAAAGCAATAGGGTGACAATAGGGTGCAAAGCATGACAATAGGGTGAAAAGATAAAGACCACGCAGGATACTAACCTGAGTAAAATTAGTAGTCGCAGGAGGATAACCTGAGGTGAAAATAGCAGTAGGTGATCAGTCAGATTATCAGTGGCTCGCCAATCTGACATTAGAGCGTGGAGACTCTTTACAAATCGAAATATATCCGGCGTTAACTCCGCTCAGAAAATGAAATCGTATTCATCACTCGACTAGAATTATTGCTGAAAACAGTTATAAGCTTCCACAATGGAAATTAATGAAATTACCATTGACTACTAGATAACGCAATTTAGTTCAGAAGACATTACAATATTAATTTTAATTCTTCTGAAATTTCATCATTCTCAAATTCGAAGGAACATTTCCTTGGACAAAAACCCGCTCTTCACGAAGTTCTCAACCCTCTCTTGATTGCTTTTCCGAATTTAAACCTCGAATGGAGGATATCAGCCAACTCCTTTCAACTAGTTACACGAAATCCAATAACTGAATTTGAAAAACAGCTTTTGCAAACTCGGGAGCTTGAAGAGAGGGAAATTGATTTTATGATTTTACGCTGTCGCCCAAGGGCATTTTTCATCAATGTCATATTATTTAAATCAATTTGAGATTTTATTTCAAAAGTTTAATCAATGCCTATATATATATATATAAATATATATATAAATATATATATATATATATAAATATATATAGATATATATATATATATATATATCAAGTGAAAACAATCTAAGTGCAATGATAATAGTAAATATAGAAGCATATATTAATTAGGCGTAGTTGCAGCTCTAAAAATTATTGCCATATACAATTCCAAAAGGATGAAGAAGAGAGAGAGAGAGGTTTTGCTTACGGGGAAGTAGCAAGGTCAAGGGGGATTGTGACCCCTTTTCCTGGTTAAAGCATGCTTTCAGTCCCGGGAAACACTCCCAGAAACCACTAAATGCCCGAAGCAATCACCATCGTGAATGTGGGAAAAGCAGAATCCCTAGAGGAACACTAAGACCAGAAAGCGATATAGAAGTTGTAAATATGAAAATACATTGCTAAAATTGTAAAAAAAACACTTGTCAATACTGTATCACAATACACGTCAAAGTCCAAACAGTATCTAAAATAAACACGTAAGAATAAACGCCATTATAGCGAGTACCGCAGTCACAGTTCATATATATATATTTCATATATATATATATATATATATATAAATAAATATATATATATATATATGTATATATATTCATATATATATATACATTATATATATATATTATATATATATATATATATATATATATATATATATATATATATATATATATATATATATATATATATATATAGTATTAAATAAGTGCTTCTAAATAAACGTTTCAAAGTCATGTATAGGTAACCAATTACACATGGACTATATGCCCGACCGTCCAAACAATTACCTTACACCTTTCTGGTAGGTCGGACGGTCTGGGTTTCAACAACATGGACTATATGCAGGCGCGGTAGCCCAATGGTTAGCGCGCTGGAGTTGCACTCGGTAGGCCCGGGTTCGATTCCAGCCACTGCCAAAACTGCCGTCGTGTTCATGCGGAGTACGATCACGTTAAACATGTGGGTCCGAAAGTCCTTCCGAGAGGTTGGTGGTAGGGGAAGGAGGGTACGGTCCCTGTGGATGCCTCCCCCACTGGGTTCCGGTCTAAATTGGGTGGCACTTCCCGAGCGTCCAAACAGTTACCTTACACCTTTCTGGTAGGTCGGACGGTCTGGGTTTCAACATCAACAACATGGACTATATGCATTTCCAGCTAAGTCTTCAACTTTTCCTAAAGAAGCTTTTCTTAAAACACCCTGCATGAAACGGAAACCTTTACAAGACTGAAAATCCTTCCGTTTGCCTGAAATTCCTATTAAACCAGGTTCGACTAATATATATATACATATATATATATATATATATATATATATATATATATATATATATATATATATATATATATATATATAGTGTGTGTGTCCACTTACTCCCTGGATTGAGTGTCAGTAGACGTTCTAGTTTCCCTCTTAATGCATGGTTTATTTTTCCTCCCTCTGTTCCTGACACTATTTAACTCTTTGTCATTCTATCTCACTTGCTCGTCTGCTAAACACGTGGCTTTAGGAATCCTACCTCATGGTTCATGATAATACTTGATTTCTCAATACTTTTCCACTTTTCAGCCTCTATTTATGCTTGTAGTCTGGTATTTATATGAGCTATCTATTGCCATTTCCGAAACAAGCATTTGTTTGGGTTAATTTAGGTTTAATGCTCACACTGAAGACGAATCTAATCTGTATTAACTTCCTACTTTAGCTTAGTTCCATTTTTTTCTTTGTTTCGGCAAGGTGGTCATGTTTTAACTATTTTGGTTAATTTATTGCTTTGATGGTGTGTCATTAATCACGTGATAATATTTATTTATCCATTTTTTCTAAATTATATATATATTTATATATATATATATATATAGTTACAAATTGTTAACCGACTTTGCTGAATTTATTAATGTTATTTTAGTTTTTACTACTTTCCCAACTAATGCATACTATATGTAAACGATAAGTTTAGAGTCCAAATATTATCCGAAAATATGAAAGAAATAATTATGTGGAAATATATTGAAGAAATAGTTTAACTATTTTTAAAGAATGTTCTATGAAATATGAATATTTGTTATAAAGCGGATGTGTGCGCCCTTCTAGAGAGATATTGCAGGTTCTTATCTCAAATCTAAAAAAATCTAAATAAAAATAATTTCGCACTATAGTTAAATGAGGGAATTGCTTGTAAATATTATTCCCTACCAGAAATGATCGGATGGCTTTCAACCAGGAGTTATTTCAAGCCGTTCCAAAGATATTGAGGATTTTTCTTTTCCACAAGGCACATTATATATATTTTAAAAGTTTAATTGAAATTACTTACAATAAAATCATTACTTACAAGAAAAACCCTATTTGAGTTTCATATTTTTCTGATTATAATAAGAGAATCGGATGAATTTACCTGACATTTATAAGTTTGCCTGACAATTGCGTTTCATGATTAATAAGAATAAACTTGTTGATTTTCATTGTGTTCGGTTATCACATGAGAAGCAGGCAATATCCTTTACATTTAACATTATTTTCAAAACTAACAAGACAAAACCTATTGGTTTTTGATTTTCTTTAAGAAAAGACTATTCAATATTTTTTTAAAAAATCTGGCAAAGAACACATATATTCTATTTTTTACAAATATTTTGGCCGTAGATAATACGCTAAATTTATGTGAAAGTTAGAAGTAACATATTTTTCTTTGCAAAACTTTCCAGTATATAGCCTGTTTCATTACCAAAGGAGAAAATTTCCAGATTTCTGCTGGTTACTATTGTCTCACCTATTTTTTCGGAACCATTCTCGAATTTTTTTTCAATATTCTAAAATAAAAAAGTTTAATTTAAGAAATAGTAATTTCCTTTCTGTTTTCTGAAAATTTTTTCAAAGGATTTGTTGACAGTGTGAGTATTTTCGCTACCAAAATCAGTTATTTACTTCTTTCACTGCTCTACTTATGTTTTTTTTTCTGTTCTACGTATGATTTTTACTGTTCTACTTATGTTTTATTTTTCTGTTTTATTTATGTTTTCTTTTACTGTTCTACTTATGTTATTCTCTTACTGTTCTACTTATGTTCTTCTCTTACTGTTTTACGTATGTTCTTCTCTTACTGTTTTACGTATGTTCTTCTCTACTGTTCTACTTATGTTCCTCTTTACTGCTCTACATATGTTATTTTTTTCTGTTTTACTTTGCGTAGAAACTTGAATTTCTACCACATATTTGGATGACTCGAATAACGTCCAAAACCTATTATTTTCTTTTTTTCAATTTGATATGATATGACACTTATTTTCACTGTTTTACTCACTGAACAAGTGCTATTTCTTTGTTGGGTGTTAAGTCTTTGTTTGCTTTTAGGTATGTTACCGTGTATTCTTAATATACTACCTTTTGTTCTATCCTCCTTTATGTTTTACCTCTTTTTCTCCCATGTCCTGATGAAGAAGCCTGATTTTTTTCTCCGAAACCGGCCGATACTATTTAGTTTGTTCTGTGTGTTGCTTTTAGGTGAAAAGAAAAGGTTCAAAAATTTTGTAGACGTCATGTAAATGCAGTTCACTGGTTTATGATGGAAATCAAATGATGAAATGTTCGTTTACATGTCGAAAATATATTAATAGCTCGAACTGCTACTAATGCAATAAAATCCAAATAACTTCTTTAAAACGACGTTAGCTTTATTACACTAGTAGCAGTTTGAGTTGTACGTGTAATTTTTTCTTACGTATATGAATGCAATATTCTTCATTTAATTTATATGATAAGTTAGTGAACTATATGTTTATGCCATCTTCTGAAATTCGGAAATGTTTCTGCCTGTAAAAGACGCATTCCATTTTAATGCCAACATGAAACTGAAATGTCATTCCATTCTTCACCCATTACACATTGAGATCTAAAACTGTTGAAATCTTTCACAATGAAACTTTCGAAAATTAACATGTAATCTCCTAACTATTGGAATATGTGATTTCTCGTTTCTGTAATTCAAAAGAGATTAAAATGTGAATGAAATCGAATTCCCGACATTTCATTCCTTAATTCGAAAGTATTCTTTGAACGAAGACCTCCTTTTCATAAATCTTTCAAAGCGAACTTGATTGCCTTTCCGAATTTAAACCTCGAAATGGAAGATCAGCAGTCTCTTCATCTATTTGCACAAAATCTAATAACTGAATTAGAAAAACAACGGTTGCAGACCTAGAAGTTTTGAGAGAGTAAAATCGATTTTATGGTGTCGCCTAGGGATATTTTTGTGTCAATGTCATATTCATTTGTTTCAATCGATTTAAGTTCTTTATTTTAATATACCGGGTAGTCCATTTAAATTGAGACATTGAAATATCTCACGAAATACGCATTATACAAAAAAAAAAAATGTTTTAACAAAGTCATCATATTTTCGAGAGGGAAATTGAACACCGCAAAGTTTAACCCACCCCACCCCCTCCGGGACGGAGGGGGTGGGGTGGGCTAAATTTGGCCACTAAATTGGGCCACCCCATCTTTTTTTAATCACTCTGTATATATATTACAAATATATAAAGTGTTTTACTGTGTTTGGCGTCTATATGCGAATAAAACGTAGCTATCCCTTGTTTCTATTCAAGGCCTTTGCAATATCAAGGTAAAAACACCTTTACAGGCAGTTATTATTACTACGTAAATATAGGGTTGCCATATCTTGAGTTGGGTTCACAAGATTTGGCAATTTATCGCCAACTTATCGGCTTTTCGTATGTACTAGAACTGTCTTGAGATAAATAATATTCTGCGAAATACGAGCCTCTTCTGTAAGTTTCTACGGAGATTATATAAAATTAGTCATCGCTCAGTTGGAGAGTTTTTGACGTGATAAGAGCTGAATTTAATTGTAAGATACGTCAGTGTTCTAAGAATAATATCAGGTGTTTTGTGGAATTAAATACGTCAATGCTTTGAGAATCGTAGCGGCGGTTTTGTGAAATGAGTGAAGCATTTAATTGCAACAAAATAATTGTTAAAAATATACATTCTTACGAAATATTTATTAAAAGTAATCTGTGTCGTTGATAGGATAGAATTGTGGGGAATTTTCGAAATATTAGTCGCTTTTTAAATCTAAACAAAAATAATAAATTTAATATCCTCAGTATTATAAAATGTCTATATTTAGTAATTTTACTACAAAACTTTTAACCACAAAACTCACTTTTACCACTAGTACTTTTAACCACACACGTATAGACGTAATTGTTTAGGAGCTATCACTGGCCAGTCTCTAGATACAAGAAAATTTACTTTTCAGCAAGAAATGAAATCTACTATAAAGATATGTCTTGAAATATGTCTTTAAATGGAGTTAAATGAAGCTTTATTCTGAGTTTTGTTGATTGAAAAAGTCCCGTAAAAAACAATAAATATAATAATGTAATGAATGTAACAAAGTAAATGAATATAATAAAATCAACAATATCGATTTAAGAAAATAAAACTCCGTATAATCTGAACAAATGTTTAAAACATTTTTAGTAAATTTTCACTAAGTTAGACAGTCCTGCAATGCCATTATGTAACTACTGTAAATTTGCAACTACTGTGAAAACAAACTGCATTAGAATACCAACATGAAATTGTAATTAATATATATATATATACTCGTGCACAACCTAAAATGTAGCTGGGAACTTTACAAATTTTTCTCACTGAAAATAAAAAAAAAATGTGACTACGAACTTCTGAACTATTGGCAGACGAAACTTTGTTTTGGTAATTCAAAAGTCAGTAAAACGTAATTTGCTGAAAATTACTGAAACTTCTACTTATTCAAAGAAATATATCTTTGGGTAAAAACATCTTTGTCGTAAATATTTCGAACTATTTTTACGAAATAACCCGTTTTCAAATTTGAAACTTTAAAATGAGTTCAATCAAGGCTTTTCATCTACACAAAATCCAATCAATGATCAAGCTCTCATTTCAGATAAAAGTAACCGTGGACCAAATTCGCCCCTATGTAGATAACCACTCCATGTTTTCAGTTGTATGGATTTAAAATGTGAACCGAAATTTATGGGTTTAATGCCGAAATAATTTAAGTGGACGTCTTTTTGACATAACCACTAAGACCCGTGTTCAAACCTCGACGATACTCATAATTATCCGCGTGTCTACGCAGAGTATGTTCACATTAAATCTGTTCGTCTGGAAGTTCACCCGCGAGGTGATGGGTCAAGGAAAGGATGGTATGGTATCTGTATTTGCCAACACCACTGGGTATGTGTAAAGTAGGTGGCTCAACAACGTAATGCGGTCCGTCCCCCGTGGTGCACTGGGTCAACGTGATCTGACGGAAAAAACGTTCACGCGTCAATCGCGCGATTGATTGAGTAATCAAATGTTTTGCCCTAAATGATGAAATACCCCTGTAGGCGGGTTCTGTAAGTACGAACTTGGTCTTTCCGCTCGAGCTTTAAAAACTTAGGAGTTTTACAGTTATCCGTATCGCTCTTGTCTTCAGGTTAATAATACTGATCACTATAAAATTAAGGACAAACCGTCTTTAAAACGAAAGGTCTCTTATTAAAACATCTTTAAAGACGTGCAAAACATTTTTTAAAACCGCCAGAGCGCTTTCGGGCATTAATACGCGTTTCATCAGTGGCTACGTGAATAGTAAAACATGGAATGTTCATATATAGAGACTATTTATACAGCAAATTTGCATAAAAATATAAAATGGTGAATGGACTTAATAACTAGCCGCCTTTGGCGACCTGCCTGTTCGTTACCCTTCAAATTCTAACCGTGGCAAACTCACCGGCTCCTCAAACAATTTTAAAGCAATATAAATAAAATACACTATAAAAGTGTAAATACACTTAACAAGTAATGTTATAAAAAGAGAAAGATAAGTTTATGTTCTTAAAAGAACAATCATGAAGTAAAATAAATTCTTATATTGATAAAGATTACCCGCTCCGAAGACTCTGCTAACACAACAAAGTGAATGGTTTGGGTTGAGTTGTAAGAGAAAATGGCGTTTTCAAAAAATTAATAACTTTCAAGCAAATTGAAATTTAAAATGAAAAGTAATTTATTTCGAAAATAATAATTTATTCCAATAAAATGGTTGATTAATTTATTCATATAAAATGGATGGTTTGTTTTAGTTTAATGACGTACATCCATTATTTGGCAGGCAAAAATATCGAATGTTCCATTCAATTTCGCTATGCGTATCTGACGCAACCTCGTCAGAACCGTGACCTCATAACCTCGCCCACCTCCCCTCCACCATGGAAACACCGTGCGTCTGCGCGCACATGTGGGTGGAAAATCGATCCCTTCTTTCGCTGTTTGGCCCAGAAATTGAAAATCATTACTTCATTAAAATCCGGATCGTGCGGCTACTTTTTCGTATTTCTTGACCAGATTGGGTTTGTAAGAAAGCCTGATCTTTGAGCTTTCTAAAAATGTAAATTATTAGTCGAAATTCTCGGTACTTTTACCGACGCGAGCATTTAAAAACGAAAGTTCGTTTTTTTGAGCCGAAAGTGACTTTTGTTTTAAAATCTTTAAAAATATTAGAATTCGTCCCTGAGATTTGAAATTGATATATTTTTACTGGCAATTGTCTGCTCTTTCCGGTCGTCTGATTTGTTTTTTTCTATGACGTGTGGAGAAAAAAGTGGAAAAATGAGAAAAAACGGTTGAAATCGCATAAAACATTTTATAACAAAAAAAAAAATTCAAGTTTTAGAAATCGGTTTTCGCGTGTCACCTCCCCCCCCCCCCGTCTCCAAATACCAAATTTCGTAGCTCTGCGACGCGCGGTCGCTAAGCTTATAGTGTATAAGACACACAGACAGACATTGCCTTTTATACAGATACAAAATAACCCAAGAAATATACACGGAAAATACAAAAATTACTTTAAACCCATTCAAAATGTAAAAATATTACAAGAAAAGTACTATCAATACAATATTTAGTTACAGGAAAAGCAAAATTTCGGAAGAAACGTCAAGCGTAATTTTCATGAGAATGACGTCATAAATCACTATTAAGAGATTTGAATTGCATAGAGTGGAGAATGAGTCATCAAGCATAACTTAAAATTTGAACGGGATCAAAATTACAACTCGATTCACGGTAAATATAACTAAAGAGAGATTCGTAAAGGAGAATATTACGTGGATTGTTACAACGAACAAAATAGAAAGTTTGTTCAAAAATGGGCATTAACCACATATTTGGCAAGAGCAGTAGAAAGTTTACCATATTTGACATCGCGAGAGTGTTCCGCTAAACGGATGCCAACCGCACGTTTTGAACTACCAATGTAAAATTTATAGTCACCACCAGGAGATAACAGGGGAACTATATACACCCAGCAAAGCTTTTAAAGTCATCAATATTCCTAAGTTTATCAGAACGAATAGGATTAAATAAGGTGGTAATATTAGAGTGAGCAGGTTTGAAACCAAGTTCATGACAGAAATGAATAAAAGGACGGAACATCTTAGGATGGTAATGAGCACTAGATTTATGGGCTAAACGATCTTTAATCGCAACAAGTTTAGTATCAAACTGAGTAATTTTAAGGCGAACATGGGCGGAAATCTTATAAATAAACTCAAAAGAATAAGCAGTCTCATGGCCAAGATTAAAACTACAATTAATTTCATCAGTCGAAGCAGGGATAGAAGAGCTAACATTAAATGCGCGATTAAAATAAGCGTAAGGCTTTTTTAGAGGATGCAGAATGAAAAGAATTAGCGGGGATACAGGAGTTAGTAAAAGTAGATTTATGGAAAATGCAAGTATGAAAACCAAAATGAGAACGGGTGACCAGAACATCAAGGAAAGGCAAAGAACAATTGGATTCATGCTCAACAGAGAAATTAATCGAAGGGTAATAATTATTAACTTTATTCAAAATATGTAGGAGATCATTTAAATCACGATCCCAAATAATAAAAACATCGTCCACGTTACAGCAAAGAATAGGTAATCCTACCATTCTGGATTCTTTTTGCGCGTATATTTATATTCGCCTAATTTATGTCCGTTATGATTTAGAAATTTAAGCATGCTAAAAACTGTTCTGGTTGGACAAACTAGTTAAAATGGTCAAACTAACCACATAAAATACCCTTGCCCTTACCCATTTCTGATTCTTCTATCGGCCAAGCTGTTTTTGTGAGTGATGCCCTTCCTTCTTCTCAGCACCCTGTGTTTAAATATCCCCGCCTTGAAATTCTTGCTTTAAAACCTAAAATGTTTCCACAGCTTAAAATGCCTTTACCTTTTCCTTTCGTAAATTGTACTATCATTGATATTTCCTCTATTCAGCGTAAAACCCTTGAGAGAGGCCCAAAATTTGCCTATCCTTGTGCTAATTCCGATTTTATTAATTTAATTCCCCCTGTGGAAGATGCTCTTCTTAATGTGGACCAAGGCCATACAGATCGTGGCCCTTTTTGTTTTATATCGGTCTATTTCTGCCTTTCAAAAGGATAATAAACTTAAAAGTAAAAATAGGCATTATAGTTATGATATTGCTTTGAATACTGAAATCGCGGAAATTAGGAAACTTAAATATAACCCCGACCGTGTTATTTTATCTGCTGACAAGACTAAGCAACTTGTTCTTACAAATAAAACTGATTATGTTAATTCAATGCAGAAGTGCATTGACGAGATGGACTGCAACCAATTAAAAAAATTCCCGATTACGATGATTAATACTAGGATCGCAAAAATTAAAAAATGCACTGTAAAAATTAACTGACTTTAAAAAGGCACCGTTTTTCGTAGTTCACATCAACTCCCTAAAATTTTTGATCAAATAAAATTTCATAAATTAAATCATCCTATGCGCCCTATTGTTTCCAAATGTACAGGACCTACTTATTTTTTAGAGAAATCCTTTGTCCATTTCTTGAAACCGTATTCTAATAATCATAGTTTTTTCATTAGCTCTACTGAAAATTTCATTAATTTATTTTTTAAACTAAATTTAATTCTAATAGTACTCTGCATAGTTTTGATGTCGTTTCCCTTTTCCGTTTCCCTTTTCCCTAGTTCTCCATTGATATTGATATTATTGCCAAAAAACTCCAGAATCACAAATTTAAAACCCCCATTATCGACGCAATCACTTCTACTTTGAATATTATTGCGGAGACAAATTACTTTGCTTTCCGTGAAGCTATTTACTTGCAAACCTCTGGCACTCTTATGGGTAGCTCATTAACTGGTATTTTGGCCGAGACCGATTTGCAGGAGTTCTAGAATGAAATTTTGCCTTTTTTAACGATTAAACCTATCCTTTGGTGCCTTTACGTGGATGATGTTTTTATTATTTGGGATCGTGATTTCAATGATCTCCTTCACCTTTTGAATAAAGTTAATGATTTTTACCTTTCTATTAATTTTACTGTTGAGCATGAATCCAATTGTTCTTTGCTCTCCTTGATGTTCTGGTCACCCGTTCTGATTTTGGTTTTCATAGTTCTATTTTCCGTAAATCTACTTTTACTAACTCCTGTATCCCTGCTAATTCTTTTCATCCTGTATCTTCTAAAAAAGCCTCTTTTAATGCTTATTTTAATCGCGCATTTAATTTTTGCTCGTCTATCCCTGCTTTAACTGATGGAATTAATTTTATTTTTAATCTTGGCCATGATGCTGCTTATTCTTTTGAGTTTATTTATAAGATTTTCGCCAATATTCGCCTTAAATTTACTCAGTTTGATACTAAACTTGTTGCTATTAAAGATCGTTTAGCCCATAAATCTAGTGTTCCTTACCATCCTAAGATTTTCCGTCCTTTTCAGTCTGCCATGAATTTGGTTTCAAACCTGCTCACTCTAATATTACCACCTTATTTAACCGTATTCGTTCTGATAAACTTGGGAATATTGATGACTTTAAAAGCTTTGCTGGGGAGTATGTAGTTCCCCTTTTATCTCCTGATACTGATTATAAATTTTACATTGGTGGTACAAAACGTACTGCTGGCATCCGTTTAGCGGAACACTCTCTCGATTTCAAATGTGGGAAACTTTCTACCGCTCTTGCTCAATATTTGGTTAATGATAAATTCCTGCCCATTTTTGAAAAACTTTCCTTTTAGTTCGTTGTAACAATCTACGTAATATTTTCCTTTATGAATCCTTCTTTATTTATATTTACCGTGAGTCGATTTGTAATTTTGATCTCGTTCAAATTTTAAGTTATGCTTGCCGACTCATTCTCGATTCTGTGCAATTCAAATCTCTTAATAGTTATTTATGACGTCATTCTCATGAAAATTACGCTTGGCGTTTCTTCCGAAATTTTGTTTTTCATGTAACTAAATAATGCATTGATAGTACTTTCCTTGTAATATTTTTACAATTTGAAAGCGTTTAAAGTAATTTTTGTATTTTCCGTGTATATTTCTTGAATTATTTTGTATTATTAATAGTAAGTCCATTTATCATTTTATATTTTCATGAAAATTTGCTGTATAACTGGTCATTTTATATGAACATTCCATGTTTTACCATTCATGTAGCCACTGATGAAGGGCGTATTAACTCCCGAAAGCGTTCTGGCTGTTTTAAAATATGTTTTGTAAGTCTTTTAAGATGTTTTGACAAAAGATCTTTCGTTTTAAAGACGTTTTGTCCTTAATGTTATTTGTTGAATGCTGACGTGGTACCAATTTCGATTATTGACCGCTGTGTTTATAAATTCATACATACAATTAGTTATCACAATTAATGATCATCATTGTCTAAGTCCAATGATGATAACAAGGGTGTTGTTTTCTAGAATCATTGGAAATGTTAACTCTATTTCTAGGATTAAGGAGTGTATCATAGCCCCTATTATCGTAGCCCAAATGCTTGATTTTGTCACTAGTAATGGCACCGCATAGGGCCACGAAGTATAAGTAAAACCAAAAATAACAATGAAATGCATCCTTTTGTCTCATTCGCTGACCCTATAATTTCCACCTCACGTTCATATTTTATGAATTTTATTATTATTCCTCGCTTTACTTCTTTGCTGACGCTGTAGCTGGTACCACCGAATTAAACAATGTAGCTGACTGTTTTCGATAGCACGATTTGCTTATAGGCGCTTGTTTGCTTTGAATTAGGGATTCCAAATAGTTTTTAAGCGATCGTCTGCATTCATCATTGTTTTCGCGCAGCAATTTATGTTGTGTCTGCTTTATTTAATATTATAAAGAGCGATTTAAAAAAGGTTGCTCAAACTATATGAGGTACACACCAAACCAAGCATTTTTCGTCATAGTTTAACACGCCGGAAATGAAACGTAAAGGTGCCAAGGTGAGCTTAATGGTGAAACCGATCAAGTGAGGCGAAAATACTAAAATGCCCTAGACGTTATAAAATGGCATTTAATAAACAATAATTACAGTAATGGCTCAAAAGAGCGATCGACAACTTGAATGCACATCTCACATCGCCGATGGAGGGAATGTCGAACTCTCTCGAACAGACCAGACATGTCGCGCACTTCGGCAGCAGCGGTCGAAGTTCTAGCGATGAGTTCCTCTTACGATTCAAGGGGAGTATCATAGACGAGATTCTTGAGATATCCCCATAAAAAGAAGTCAAAACACGACAGATCGGGTGATCGTGGGAGCCAAGCTATGGGACCACCTCGCCCAATCCTTCCCCTTGTAACGCCTTTACGTTTCATTTTCGACCCGGTAAACTAAGACGAATAATTCTTGGTTTGGTGTATACTACCACCTCGTAAAGTTTGACCCATATTTTTTGAATCACCCTATACAAGTCAGTGAAAACCTACTATTCTAGAAAAGAAAGATTAAATCCCATTCCTTTCCAATTCTGATTCAGAAATATTACTCCTCATCTATTGAAAACTGTTCCAGAAAATTTTAGAACTGTTTTCCAGTAAAAATTTTTAAAACGTAACACAGAATGTCTTAACTATTGGAAGATAGAAAAATTGTTTCATCGATTAAAGGACGCTAAAGCGTGAATAAATAAGTATTCTGTCATCGCGTCTTCTTGCTTATTCAGAAGAATTTCTTTGCTCGCAAACATCCCCTTTCTAAAGTTCCGGATGCGAACTTGATTGCCTTTTCGTATTTAAACCTCAAAATGAAGAGATCAGGGGAGTATTTTCACTTATATACATGAAATCCAATAATTAAATTCTCAGAAAAGTAGCTCTTGAATCTTTCAGAGTGGAAAATTGATTTCATGATGCCGCCTTCGGATATTTTCGAGAGCTTCTCATATTCATTTATTAAAACCAATGTATTCTATTTTATTTCTCAATAAGAATGAAACGTGAATATGTTTTTAACCAGATGCTTACTTTATTTGGAGAAAATTGTTATACAGCTGACTAGCAGAAATAGTCGCCGTTGCCGAGGATGATTTAAAAATGAAAACAACGTGGTAAAAATGTGAACTATTTAAGGCATGAATGCTTACTAAGCTTGCAGAGTCCACTTCGACGATAAGAGTTTGCAATTTCGTCCCAGTAGCTCAATGGTAGAGTGTCGGTTGGTCAGTTCAGAGATCCAGGGTTCTATTCCCGGTTGAGGCAGCAACGCTCTTCGCAAGCTTATGTCAAGTCAAAATATTGGTCAGTTGGGTGAGTCGTTTTTGAGTTAACGCAGTCGTAACAGACGGACAAAAGCATGCATTTTAATTATACCTGTTTCGCGTAGATGTACAAAAATATTAAACTTATTAAAACACTCCATGGATCCAGTTCCTTACTTTGAAGTTTTACCAAAGTAGATATTACAGGCTTGTTTATTTAGCTTGGGAGCCTATTTTTGAATTCTCACTTTTACATGTTCAAGAGGTGAAAATTAAGAACATTTTAGCCAGAAATATAAATTTTATAAATCTTGACAACATCAACGGCAAAAGTATTCGCATTTTTTCAGACTTTCTGGAGTATAAGTAATCATGACAGGCAAATATTTATAGGCAGACGCATTCTTGCTTATGGTGGTATGATTGCTCCGTCTTTTCTTCTTAGAAAGGAGACTACATGTTGCCTTCGAAACCATTCGATACTTTTAATCAACTGCATGTTGTTATTTGCAATTTTTTTTCGGTCAGATAATTTTTGACGGCAGTTTTATAGTGCGATCGAATTTTATTCGATTTGTTCGACGGAATATTATTTCATATACTTTTAAAGTAAAGGCTCGATATTGAATAGGACAATGAAAACTATTCAATTTATCAATATTCTCATACAAGAACTTTGAACCTCTGCATTATTTGTTTTCAGAAGAATTTAAAATCGGATAAAAAATGAATATCCCCAAACTAAAATGCTAGTGATTAAAATATTATTGAGCAATATTTAACTCAAAACCTGAAAAAATGTATATCGAAACTTTTCACAACATGTGTTTAACTACAGTCAATAATGTGTAAGAAATATTTATTGACAATACCCAGTAATAAATAGAGAATAAAACTTGGGCAACAGCTTATTCTATAAGCTTGCATTCCTATAGATTCTGCAACGTAATCAATACTGTAAGTGTGCAAATATTTAGCTTTCTGGATTTCAGAGGGCGGGCACTACTTCAGGGTCTGGAAAATCAAAAACATTCGGCTTTTTTACCTATCTCTGTTAGCAGTGTTTCATCTGGAGGGCGAAGCGCCCCCTCCCCCCGGGATACATTTTATGTTAACTTAGTTTCTATTCATGTGACGCATCATTTAGCTATATTTATATAGGGCAAAAAAAATGATCCCTCCTCCCCGGCCAAAAAGTCCTAAAAGGAACACTGTCTGCTAGTTACAGAGTTCATTTTGTTATGTTCTGTAGTTTGCCACTAGAGATGTTACATACACGTTCTATCGATAGCGTTTGGCCATTTTTCTACAGGTGTATCCTATTCCCGGTTCGCCACGATACGGTGTTTGAAAGTTACAGGGATAAACGAACTTTCCTAGCTGTATATTAGTGATACCTTCATTACGATGCAATCATCCAGTATAGCAATCTTGCTAGTAATACTACTTACCAGTTAATGGTAATTTAGGTTAATATTTTTTGCTGTTATCCAACAGTTGATTTGACGTAGGTACACGTTCAGTATGGTTTTCGAGGCGATATCTCACATGTACTATGATTAGGTATATTTATATAGGCACAAATTGAACCGATACGCATGGCAAAAATTGAACCGATTAAAATTCCAAAGATTTTAAAAATTGCTCTTGCAGTGGTAATGTTACATTCGAAAAATTTCAGAGACTACAAAGTAAAAAAATTTGATGTGAGCAGCACATGACTTTTCCTGCAGATTAAAATTCATTTTTTCATCATTTCCTAATTAATTCATTAAATTGAGTTTTAATTGCACAAAATTACACTAAATTTGTATTTTTAATTCAATTTCTGTTTTTATTTGGTAATTGGTCATTTTTTCAATGGCGGAATAACAAAAATGCGAAAAATCTCAAATATTTCGAGAAGGGTTGATGTTCTAATGAGTAATAGAGTTGTTCTTATTCTTTTTCTCTTCAAAAATTACGTATAAAACAAGTATTTAATTGATACATTTGAGCATACGTAGTCTTTTTATAGATTTTGACAATTTTTTGCGGGCCATTTCGTAAAAAAAGACTGATTGTTCTTTCTCAAATCTCACCAAAATCGAATCAGCACTAGAGTATCCTACAAATAACTTATCTACAAATTTTGTGAAATTTGATCAATTAGTAATTTATCTAGAGTGGATAAGTGAGATTTTTGAGGCTTATTTCGCAAAAAAAGACGGATTCTTTTTTTCCGAATGCACCCAAAACTAATCCACACCAGGGTCACACCCAAATGACATACTTACCAAATTTTATGAAATTCGATCCATTAGTTTTTGCGTTAGAGTGGGTACATACATTGCGCAGACAGGCACACACAGAGACAGACAGACACACACACACAGACGTCACGCTAAAAATAGTGTTTTTGTTTTCTAGAGGTCCCAAAACGTGTAGATCCGTCGAATACTCGAGTTGCGATTTTCGGCATGATTCCAATTATTTCCCTATACATAGCCATGCATTGCAGTGAAAGTAAAAGTCTGTGTTCAGCATATGCCTTTCCCTGCAGACTCACGCTCTCTTTATTTTAATTAAATTTTATTCACTTTTAATTCAATTTTCGTTCTCATTTGATAACTGGACTTATTCTCAAAGGTAGCATAGAGAGAATACGAAAAAACTAAAATATCTCGGGAAAGGCTAGTCTTAGTGTAAAGGGGTTGGTCCAATTCTTTCCATCGTTAAAAATTACATCGTTGAAACAAGTATTTAATGGATGTATTTGAGTGTACGTAGTTTTTAGCATAGATTTTGACAATTTTTGCGGGACATTTCGCAAAAAAAGGCAGGTTATTTTATTTTGAATCGTACCAAAATCTAATCAGCACTAGAGTGGCCTACAAGCGACTTATTAACCGATTTTTGTGAAATTTGGTCCATTGTTTTTTCAGCTAGAGTGCATATAGGAAATTTTCGCGGTCTATTTCGCAAAAAGAAAAAAATCCGGTTTTTTTTTATTCCGAATTATACCCAAAACAAATCAGCACCAGTGTCGCCCACAAGTGACTTACCTTCCAAATTTGATGAAAGTCGGTCAATTTGTTTTTTTAATTAGAGTGGATGCAAAATCTACACAGACAGACACACAAACACACACACAGATCCACGCTAAAAATGGTTTTATCATATTCTAGAGGTGTTAAAACGTGTAGATCCGTCGAAAACTCGAGTTGCAATTTTCAGTATGATTCCAGTACTTCCTTATACATTGCCTTGTATTGCAGGGAAAGTAAAAATCTGACCTGGGCAGCACATGACTTTCCCTGCCTACTCATATTCATGCTCTCTTCATTTCTTTTATAAGTCATTAAATTGAGTTTAATTGCACAAAATAACACTGCATTTGCATTTCTAATTCATCTTCTGTTTTTATTTGGTAATTGGTCATTTTTCCGAGATCGGCGTAACAAAAATGCAAGAAATCGCAAATATCTCTAAGCGTTCTAAAACGCTTATTCATAAAGCATAAAAGAGTGTGTTTTATTCTTTTTCTCGTCAAAAATTGCGTATAAAACAAGAATTTAATTGATGCATTTTCAGCATAAACTACTTAATCTTTTTTTTTTAGATTTTGACGTTTTTAACGGGCCATTTCATAAAGAAGGCAGGTTGTTCTTTTCCGAATCGTACCAAAACCAATTTAGCATCAAAGTATCCCACAAGTAACTTATCTACCAAATTTTGTGAAATTTGGTCAATTAGTACTTTAGCTAGGGTGGATACATGAATTTTTTACGAGCCATTCCGAAAAAAAAAGCGGGTTCTGTTTTTACGAATCCTACTAAAACTAATCAGCACCAGGGTCTCACCCAAGTGACTTACTTAACAAATTTTATGAAATTCGATCAATTTGTTTTTTAATAAGAGTGGATATAAAATCTACACAGACAAACAGACACACAGACGACTGACACACACACAGACGTCACACTAAAATAGTTTTTTCGTGTTCTAGAGGTCTCGAAACATGTCGATCCGTCGGAAACTCGAATTACGATTTTCGGCATGATTCCAATACTTTCCCTATACATTACCATGTATTGCAGGGAAAGTAAAAATTGATTTATTATCCCTCCCCCCCCCCCAAAATAAAACAACAACAAAATAAAACAATTTCTTAAGAACTTTAGATACTTTTTGAAATGCACAGTCCAACAAAAGCTTAAATGTTTCTTTCTTAAGTATTTGAAAATGTATACCCACACTACTCACCGGCAATACAAAAGACATTAAAACTTGAATTAAAGCCAGTTGCATTATTCTGAGGAATGCTCTGCTCTCTATAAAGTTATCAATGCAATTTTGATTGCCTTTTCAGATTTAAACCTACACAATAAAGATTTCAACCGTGGCTTTTTATCCATTTGTACAAAATTCAATAATTGGATTGGAAAAACAGCTCAAAGACCCTAGAGATTCCGGAAGGAAAAGTTGATTTTATGCTGTCGCTTAAGGACCTTTCTGCAGCACTGGCGCATTAATTTATTGAAATGAATTTCGGACCATTCTTTGGAAAATGAACGGGCTCATTATTATTTAAATGCTTATTTTATTTCCATGAGATTCTTTTTAGTACAGATCAGTGATTCTCCACCAGTGGTAGACGTGAATATTATAGGTGCATAACAGGGTTCCCACTAAGTCAGGAAAAGAGGGGGAGAATTTCTCTCCTTCCAAAAAATTTTGGGAGAGATTTTCTGTTTTAAGGAGAGACACTTAAAATTTCATTTTTTTTTTAACATGCTAATTTAGAAAGTAATAAAAAAGAAAGCATTAACTATAATTCATATTCTTCGACATTTAATTTTTTTAATTCTTAAAACTAACATTCTTTTAACATTCTTACTAACATTCTTTTTAAAAATTAATTAGGAGTCGTTTAAGTATTAAGTAAGCACATTTTTGGTAATTTCATAGCTCCCCCCCCCCCACACTTGTTAGCAAAAATACTCAAATTCCTGACTTCCCCCATGCTTACGTTATGATTTTATTTGCTGACATAAAAACGTCTACATGGGTTATTTTATGTAAAATGACTCACATGCCAATTTACGATTTTTTTGTCTGTAAACTGCAAAAGTCGAGGGCCAACTGTATTTACTTTATATTTTGATTTTTAAAATCATTTTATGATCAATTTTCATGCAGCAATAGCAATTAAAAACTTTAACGATTTTTGATCGCCGAAAACTATTTCACTAGGCAAATAGAATTAGGTAATAAATTTGACTTTATGTTTGAAAATGGATTTTTTTTTTTTTTTTTTTTTTTTACAAAACTTGCAGAACATAAGGATTGCATCATCCTTTTGTTGAATCTCAAGCCAGTCATGTGATTTTAGCCATTTTGTTTGACTCGACTTTTTCTTTTTGTTTTCAAA
Organism: Amaurobius ferox; assembly: GCA_951213105.1. NCBI lineage: Eukaryota > Metazoa > Arthropoda > Arachnida > Araneae > Amaurobiidae > Amaurobius > Amaurobius ferox. The sequence continues at coordinate 136,174,564 of OX578146.1, read as the reverse complement.
ATAGCCCTTTATTTCATAAATAATACGTTTGTAAAATAATTTTTCTGTATGAAACGCGAAACAATTACAAACACTGTAGTCGATGCAAACAGATTGGAAAAGTGGGAAATATTTTTCAAATTAAACGAGGTATGCCGAGGATAGCGTACAAATGCAGATTTTCGTGATGCTGCTGCAAAATAACCTTTCATTTTATTAATAATACGGTAGGAAAATGGTTTGGTTTTTATTATTTGTATATTAAACGACATAATTATAAAAAAATTCAGTCGATGCAAATATATTGTGAAAATGGCAAAAAGATATTCATTGGTCATCTTTCCTCAGAAAATGTGGGAATCGCCGTATGCGAACGCCGTTTTCGCAATCGCGGAGAAACAGATTTTCAGATCATGTAAGAAAGGAATGTCTCTGATAAAAAATTCGTTGCTTTGTTCAAATTTTGTAACATTTTTTGGGCATATATGGCCAATTTCACGACATTTTCGGGATTTTTGTAACCTGTAGACATACTGTGTACGGGGGGAAAGGATTTTCGTCCGCGGAAAGAAGAAAATTTCTCGAGCAAAACACAAAAAATGCGGGAAGTACGCGGAAAGAGCATAATTCAAATCCGTGAAAGAATCCTATACAAAAAAAAGCAAAATTTTATTTGATCGAATTTGCCACCCGCGCAAGCTGAGGGGACACTTACAGTTTTCTATAAAATATCTCTCTAATTAGAAACACGTAGTACTTTAGTGTACCCAAATCGCGATTGACTGCGATTCAGACGTAGCTACGAAATCGCGGTCCGCGACCGCTCGGCAATCGGCCCGCGATTCGCAACAACGAGGCAACTGATCGCGATTTGCGATCGCGAAGCAATCGGCCCGATCTGGATCGGCCGATGCCCGATCGGGATGGGGCACGGATTTCTCGGTATCCAATTTGAAGGAAAAAATAATTTTAGGCCGGAACTGGAGAGAGAGAAATTCTCGCGCAGTCTAAATTTTTACGCGAGATTTTTCATGGATTGCGCGAGAATCTCGCGGGTTCGCGCTGAAATGGGAACCCTGTGCATAATCTGTACCAATATTTCTGTATTTTTTTACTTCCCCTGCAATACATTGTAATATATAGGGAAAATATTGGAATTATGCCGAAAATCGCAACTCGAGTTTTCGACGGATCTACAAGTTTTGAACCCTCTAGAATACGAAAAAACTATTCTTAGTCTGTGTCTGTCCGTTTGTGGCATGTATATATCCATTCTAACTCAAAAACTAAAGGACTGAATTTCATAAAATTTGGTAAACAAGTCACTTGTGGGTTACCCTGGTGTGGATTACATTTTGGTACGATTTGGAAAAAAATAATCAGCTTTTTTGCGAAATGGTTCGCCAAAATCGCCAAAATCTAAATTAAAAAACTAAGCATGCTCAAATATATGCATTAAAAGTTTGTTTTATATATAATGTTTAACAATTAAACGAATAAGATCAACCCCATTACATTAGGACTAGCCGTTCTCGAAATTTTTTAGTTTTTTTGCAATTTCTCTTATACAACTTTTAAAAAAAGTCCAGTTACCAAATGAAAAGTAAAATGAATTAAAAGTGAATTTAATTGAATTAAAATAAAGAGAACGTGAATATAAATCTGCAGGGAAAGCCATGGGGTGCCCACATCAGATTTTTACTTTCCATAGAATACATGGTAATGTATATGGAAAGTATGGAATCGTGCCAAAAATCGCAACTCGAGCTTTCAACGGATCTACACGTTTTGGGACCTCTAGAATACGAAAAACTATTTTTAGAGTGTCGTCTGTGTGTCTGTCTGTGCAATGTATGTATCCACTCTAACTCAAAAACGAATGGACCAAATTTCATAAAATTAGGTGGGTAAGTAATTGAAAAATAAGTTTAAAAACTAATTGATCAAATTTTACAAAATTTGGTAGATTAATCACTTCTGGGTTACTCTGGTGCTGAGTTGATTTTTTTACGATTTGGAAAAAATACGCTGCCTTATTTTGCGAAATGGCCCGCAAAAATCATAAAAAATCTAAAATAAAAAACTACGCATGCTCAAATACATCCATTAAATGCTTGGTTTATACATAATGTTTAACGATGAAAACAGTAAAATCAACCCCATTACATTAGAACTACCCGTTCTCGAGATATATTTGTATTTTCGCATTTTCGCTACGCCTTCTTTGAAAGTAAGTCCAGTTACCAAATCAGAACAAATATTGAATTAAAAGTGCAAACTCAGTGTAATTTTAAATAATTATGGGTATTATTTTGTGTAACTAAACTCAATCTAATGAATTATTGAAAAAAATAAAGAGAACGGGAATATAAGTCTGCAGGGAAAGTCATGTGCTGCCCACATTAGACTTTTATTTTCCCGGCAATACATAGTAATAGGGAAAGTATTGGGATCATACCGAAAGTAACAACTCGAATTTTCGACGGATCTACACGTTTTGCGACTTCTAGAATACGAAAAATCTATTTTTAGCATGACTTATGTCTGTGTGTGTGCCTGTCTGTCTGTCTGTGCAGATTTTGTATCCACTCTAACTAAAAAACTAATTGACCGAAGATACGCATAAGTACGAGTTCTCATACAAGTAATCATTTTCGGAATTAAATTTTCGGTATACTGAATAAATATACATTTTGCTTTTCCTGCAATACATGGTAATGTATAGGGAAAGTATTGGAATCATGTCGAAAATCTCTATTCAAGTTTTCGACGGATCTACACATTTTGGGACCTCTAGAACACGAAAACACTATTTTTAGTATGACGTCTGTGTCTGTTTAGCTTGGGTCAGTGTATCTGCGTGTCTGTATGTGCAATGCATGTATCCGCCCTAAATCAAAAATTAATGGACCAAATTTGATAAAATTTAATATGTAAGTCACTTGTGGTGACCATGGTGCTGATTAGCTTTGGGTACGATTCAGGATAATTTAATCCGCCTTTTTTTGCGAAATGATCCCCAAAACTTGCCTGTATACACTCTAGCGGAAGAACTAATAGATAAAATTATACAAAATTTGGTAGATAAGTAACTTTTGGATTATCCTACACTGATTAGATTTTGGTACGATTCGGAAAAAAGATAACCTGCTTTATTTCTAAAAAATGGCCTGCAAAAACTGTCAAAATCTAAAATAAAAGACTCCATATGCTTAAATATATGAACTAAATTATTGTTTTATAAGTAAGTTTTAACGATAAAAATAATAAGATCAACCCCATTATATAATGACTTGCCGTTCTAGATATATTTAATTTTTTTTTTTTTTGCATTTACACTACGCCACCTTCGAAAATAAGTCCAGTTACCAAATGAGGACGAAAATTAAATTAAAAGTGCAAATTCAGTGTAATTTTAAATAATTATGGGTGTTACATTGTGCATTTAAACTCAATTTAATGAATTATTGAAGAAATAATGAGAATGTGAATATGAGTCTGCACGGAAAGTCATGTGCTGCCCACATCAGATTTTTTCTAAAGTAAAGGAGTCATTTATACTTAATGTGATAGAAATTTAATGTATGCTTCTAAAAGCAACTCTATAGTTAAATCCTGGATTAAACAAAAAAATATTTTAAAGACATTTCAGAGAGAGAGCAATTACGTTTCTAATGTCATTTTGTTCGATGTACTTATATGAAGTAGGACTCTCTTCTGTTTCAAAAACAAATATAGAACAAAAACTAATCTTGAAGACCAATTAACGTTTGTGAAATTAAGGAAAATAGAACCAGATAAAAAGAAACGGATTTCTGTCAAACAAGCACAAGTACTACATTAAAATATTTTTTAATCATATTGTTAATTGATAATTATATATTTGATAATATTCATTGTTTTTGTTCAATTTTTTATTAGAAATGAAATAAAAATATGACTTATGAATCTTTTATCATAATAGTAGTATTAATATATCATAGTTTTCGGTTAATTGATTCAATTTCATATGAAGGGATGTATAAAATTAAGGGGTTTATTTATTTAACATTATTTGATTCAAAATATTACGAGTTCTTATAAAGCAACAGGCATTACCAAAGAAATTAATAATTGGATTGTCAATACTTGGGTCGATATTGAGTTATTGATATTGAATTATAGACCAATTGGCTACATATTCTAAAATTCACCAAATGTTAACCAAATATGTCGCCAATGTCACGAAATTGTCGTTACATATGTGCCAAGACAGACAGAAATAGGAGATTTCCTTATATAGCTTAAGGATTTATGGGTGTTGATAGAAAACTGCGTATAACTTTAAAAAAAAAATAAGATAATTATAGAGAAAATATATAGAGATTATTATTTTAAAAGCATCTTTACTGTTTTACGCATTCTTTCGATACACGTTTATTTAAAAAATGACTTAAAATAAAATATTGAAATAATTTAATTCTAGAGCAAATCTTCTTCACGGTAATGAATTGCTTGCTGTCCCTTTGTGGTTGGGTACTTTCAGCGTAGCTGGATATTTCTTTCTCACCATTAATCAATCTGGTGCACTCTGGATTCAGTGAAGTTTGTGCGGGCTCTCGAACACCACATACAACATAGGTCCATTAACAGTTAACCTCTTGACATGACAAATGTCCCATCCACACCCTTATCTTTCTATTTGTTCGTTTTTGTGCATAAAGTCTTGCTGATCGTCGTATTATTGATGTTGTAACTGTCTATGCTCAATTTTTATGAAACGCTTGTACTTGGATGGATTTTGAATATCTATAAATAAACGAATATTTCAGATAGACTGGAAAACTAACACTCAAGATGTTGCAATTTTTTAATAAGTTTTATTTTGCTTAACAATGTATGGTACTTACGTCGAAAATAATCGTCTTGATCGGAAATGGGCTTCACAGATTTACTTATATGATTGTCATACACAGGTCTTAAAACATGCATGAAACTGTTCCGATAAAAGATTAATTATTTACAGCCCAAGTCTAACATTATACATAGTATACCACTAAAAATCTAACAATGTAACAATTACATAATTTGAGTTGTATAATTATAATAATGTATTTAAGAAAAATGCGATCTAACAGAATACAACATTGCACTACGAGGTAGTAAAGTTTAAATGCACGGCAGATTAAAAGAGGAAACCCATCACGGCAAACTGTGGCTTTATACCGATGTTGAGAAGGGTATCGTGTTTTAATATCTCATTTAGCGAGGTTCCAGCCACAGGGATACGGTCAATAGAACCATTCATCGGGAAGGGTCAGAAAAACACCCACCTAGTTCTAGACCCCAGTCACCGACGGTATTTGGATCAGATTATACTACGGTATAATCAGATTAATTCTGCACCGCCACTCCAAGACGTCTGATACGTCGTAAGGGGAACTGGCACAGAATAGCCAGTGAGTTAACACTAGACCGAAGGAAGCGGTTATTTTGACCGCATAACTGTGTTATGTGGTCAAAATGACCGCTTCCATCGTTCTAGTATTAAACAAAGAATTCTTAGGAGCACGCATGCAGATTAATGCGTACCTTAGGAGATGTGGCTCCTTGACTACATACAGACAAGCTTATTTCTTTCAGGCATATCTCCCGGGGGGGGCGATGCCCCCCCCGGAGACAATTTATATTAATCTAGTTTCTAATTTCCATTTATGTGGGGCAGCATTTAGATATATTTATATAAGGCAAATAGAAAACTCCCCCCCCTAAATTTTCATCTCCCGGGCGAAAAGTCCTGACAGAAACACTGGAGACAAGACACATTCGCACTGAAAGAAGTCCCCCTCCCCCCCGTGAGGGTAAGTAGACCGTGAGGGTTTAGACAGAAGAACAGAAACAGACAGTGGATTGATTTTCCAATATCTTTTATAATCTTCTCTTAGTATTTGTCATGAAGTCAGTCTTATGACGTAGCCAGCATTACATTTTATAAGGAATAAACTAAAGCTGAACGAGGATGTAAAGTCCAGTTTATTCATATTCGCAGCACCCGTAACATATTTTCAGATTTTGGAAATATAATCTAGACTATAATATAAGTAAAGGGAGATTGTATGTTTATTGTATGATAAAATATTCATATTATAAAATAGTAATGTAGTATTTTTGATTGTTTTTATTAAATATTTTTGATTTTGTGATAGATATGACTATTGAATATTCTTTTGAGACCCACAGATATATTTTCAAAATCTTAATTTGTGTATATGAAGCATTATTATTTATTTTCTGGTGCGCAGCTAGAAGGTGACCAGACTTCTTTTTGCGCAACTTATTACTTTCCTTATATACATAATCTATAAGGAAAGTATTGTGACGGGGACGAAAATTCGAATTCGAGTTTTCGCCTGGAGAGCACGTTTCAAGCATCCCTGATCATGAATCGAACATTTTTGAGGTGATGTCTGTGTGTGTGTGAAAGTATATATATGTGTGTGTGTGTGTGTGTGTGTGTAAGTATGTGTGTGTGCGAAAGTATGTGTGTGTGTGTGTGTGTGTGTCAGTGAGTCTGTGGAGACGATAACTGACGAACGAATGGAGCGATTCGAATGAAATTTGATACAAAAATCACAATCTATGAATACTGGAAGCCAATTGTTTTAAACCACAATCGAATGTCCAGAACCCGCCTAAATTTTCGAGTGAAATTTTGAAAAAATCATCAAAAAGCATAACCTTTAATAAAGTTAAGCAAATAGATATTTCTTATGTAATTTTGCCTTAGAAAACGATTGACATAAACTTTAGACCGCTAGCATGAACCGTTCTTTAGATATTGCACACTTTTCAAATAAATTTATCAAAAAAATCCCATAAATTAAAAAAAATATTAACTGTTAAGAAATATGTTTACTTTTCATATGTAATATCATGTGATAAATTGGGTGACATTACTCTCATGGATCTAACTCGTTCCATTCACGAGAAAACATACTTTGATTAATACTTTGGTATTTGAAAGCAAAATAGTCATTTATCTGCTGTAAGAATAACTTATTTCTCCGTCTATAACGCTTGGCGAGATTTTGGCGACGAATTTAGCGGAATGTAGGCAACTTGGCGGCATTTTTAAATGTTGCCAAGTTAATGAAAATCTCGCCAAAAGTATAAATATGACATGCTAAATCAATGAAAATGACGACTAATTGAAGAAAATTCAATATCTTGGAAAGAGTATAAGTATCTACTATAAGAATAACATTTTTTTAACTGTAAAAGTAGTAAATTAATTCATTATATAAGGAAAGTCATGTGATGCCCACATCAGATATTTTTATTTTAGTGTCAGTGGCCAGCAACATTCTTTCGGCTTCAAACAAAAAATTGCATTTAAAATGGACATTTATTTGTCATTGGAACATAAGAATATCTTGCAACCTTATTTCAATTTCAGAAAAATTACAAGAAAGATCAATCATTCATAAAATATTGATTATGAAACACTTTCCAACTGCAATGCAATTTTATTTAAATATCTTCAAAATGCGATACATTCAGTGGTGATATTTTTTAAACTATCTCAGTACTACAATAAATTATTTTACTTGAAAACTTAAAACTTATCGAAAAAATGAACTTTAATCAAATGACGTTATCCAAATATAAATAGTCTCTCTTTGTAAAAGCAGTTAATATTTCATTCATACACTTTTATTAAAGACTCCAGAGTTAAATAATTTTGCGTGAAAATTATTTAACAATTTTTATACAATTCATCTTACAATCATTTGTTTACATTCTGCATCCATTAAAATTTGGCTTCGTCGTAGAAATTCTCAAAGTTGAATGATCATTTAAAGTCAAAAATATTATAATTGGTTTGGCGCAGAATATATATGCACAGAAAATGCTCTAAAAATGAAGAGGTCTTTAGACGAATGCAACACTAAATATAAATTTAAAAGAACTTTAAAAATCACGATTTTGACGCTGGAAAAAATATAGATGCCTTAATTTATTTTGTAGTGGGTCGCGTGATCTCTTCACCTAATATGGGTTGTTGTTGTTGAGACCCAGACCGTCCGACCTACCAGAAAGGTGTAAGGACACCTAATATGGGTGTAATTATTATTTTTATTTTTATTTAAAAACTACCAAACTTATTTTGCTGAATTTTTTTATATATCTTGTGGGGTAATTTGAATATTTCTTAAATTTGTGGAAGCAATTTGTCAATTTTAATTTCGCTTAAAAATGTTCGAAAAATTAGGTCCCTTAGGATTCAATGTACTTCACTTTTTCAACCCAGGTTCAATCCAAAATTAATTGGGTGATATTATTTATTTACATTCCCATATGTCCCACAGACCATCTCAATAACATACTAAAATTTCATTTTGATAAAGTCATTTTTACGGCAGTTATCGTGCGAACGGACAGACAGACAGAATGATCAAAGTTATAAATACTTTTCAACTATTTTGTAAAGTGATAAAAAAGGGACAAATTGGGCATTGTGTTGTATCCTTCTCTGAGCTGATTTCCTTTTAAATGTGATATATATTTTGCCGTTACAGATTAAGATGAGCGTATTGGATTTCATTTGATTATCTTAATTTCTTCAAGAATTATCATATTCACGGAGTAGCAAAGGAATAGACATGGGTGGTGTAACCATGGGATGTAACATAGACACGTCCCTATCAGTTTTTTAAAACTACTTTACCAATATCAATCTATGTTACTGTGATGGACAAAAATGTTGAATAAATGTATAGTAGCTAATCATTGGGGTTTGAATAAAAACATTTAAATATTTAATAATTTTTATGGTAATAAGTAATTTTTAGCAAAATATCTTTTCAGGTAATCTGTCAAGGTTAGTGTACAAGTTGCAACTGTACCAATTGCACTTATTTTATACTTGTACCAGTTAAATAATAAAATAAACGGGGTTGTTTCTCTAAATTGTTACAAATTCGGTATACACATATTCTCATTAGAAAATTCAGAAATAATTTTAAAATGAAAGTAGAATAAAGGTATAAGCCTTTAAGCAACTCAATAACATGGTCCTTTATAACTTTGTTCATTCTGTCTGTCTGTCCGTTCGCACGATAAATGCCGAAAAAATGACTTTATCAAAATGAAATTTTAGTATGTTATTGAGATGGTCTGTGGGACATATGGGAATGTAAATAAATAATATCACCCAATTCTTTGGATTTGCTTCGGAAATTTGAAGATCTTTGCTGTGGTTAATACATTTATTAATCGTTAATTATTCGGTGATGTTAACTTTCATATAATGTATTAATCTATCAATTGATAATAATTAAGTATCATGCTGATAAATTGCAACTAATAATATTTCATGATATTCTCGAAAATATTTTATACCGCCAGTAAAAATTTCTCGTCACCGCAGACAGACACATAAGCAAACACGATCGAAAATTGACTAATTCGTATTCAGGGATGCTAAAAACGTGACAAATCCAAGAATCTGATTATTTTACTTCGTCGCAATTATTTCCTTTTAGATATGTATCTTACGATAGTTCAGCAATGGACTGTATACGTTAAACTTTTTAATATGATTTATTGGAGCACATACAAACTATATACACTATTTACATCTTATTTACAATTCATGCAAAATTATTAATGGTATCTTCGGTCTTATGATATTACCCAGGCTTCAGTGCTGGATGGTATGGCCTATTTAATCAATATCTAAATCATAACTGATTAATTCTTGTCGCGGTAGGCTCAAAACAAACCCGCCAAGAGCGAGTTCGACGCCAAGGCCGGTTTGAGCGCGGACAATATGTTAGATATTGTAGGGAAAGAAAAAAGGCAAAGCGTATCGGTGTAATATTTTTCTTGTGTGGGTTAGACAATGTTAATGGAGAAACGGTCGAGTGTTCGCAATCGCTCACACTTCAGCGAATTGAGAGTGTGCCAAATTGATTAATGGAGCGAATGGAATATCGGACTCCACAGCGACAACCAGACCACACGATATAACAGGAGATATGATGTGTTGTTGCATTACTGTTTAGCGAAAAAAAATACTTGTTTCGGAATTATTTAAGGAAATTAAATTCCCATAATTTCGCAAAAATATAGATTTTATTTACCTGAAATATACTTTGGAACATTTTGATGAAATTTTGAAGTAGCCCATAAGTCCGATATTAATAATTTTATTATTGAGGCACCTTGTAAAGGGCCTTGCTGCCCCAACCGGGAATCGAACCCTGTATCTCCGAACTGTCCCGCCGACTCTCTACCGTTGAGCTATTGCAACGAAATTGCAAGCTCTTTCCACCGAAGCATACTGTGCATCCTCTTTAAAAAACGCTCTACCGTAACTATTTTAACATTATTTTAACACTTGCAGCACTAATTTTATAGTTATTTCTAAGAAACCAGGAGTTACGCTTGCAATTTGACGGTGGAGGGGAGAATGTTATGTAGTATATTTCTTCCATCTGTTCGATTACACACAGTGACCCTGCATCTAATCCGATCAATATTATTTATTTCGATCAATATGCGAACCTCTAAACCAATAAATATATCCCCCTTTAAAAACCCTATTCCACATACTGTGAAAATTACTACGTTATTGTAAACATTCCCACAAAGCGACAGAGAGTATAAAATAAAACTGTATGGAACACGTCAAAATAATTAATAGTTTTAAAAATAATAACAACCAAAAATTTCCATAACTTAAAATATTTTATTAAAATCTCCTTTTACAGCGTATTTAAATTACACAGCCATAGGGCATTATCAGTGGAAAAGTGAAAATAAGTTCTTCCCCTTCCTGAAAATAACTTTAAATTCTACATTGGTAGTACTCAACATACTGTCGGTATTCGTTTAGCTAACATGGTCGCTGTGTTGAAAATGATAAACTATCCACGACTCTAGCCCAGTAGGTTATTAACGATAATTTTCATCCTATGTTTGATGAGACTTTTCTTTTAATTAAACCCCCGTAATATCTTACTTTATGAAGCCCTTTTTATTAACAATTTACAACATAGTTGAAAAGTGTTTATGACTTTGTTTATTCTGTATATCCGTTGCTTCGATAATGGGAATGTAAATGAATAATATCACCCAATTAGTTTTGGATTGAACCCGGGATGAAGAAATGAAACACATTGAATCCTATGGGACCTAAAATTTCAAACATTTTTTAAACGAATTTAAAATTCACAAATTGCTTCGAAAATTTTAGAAAACATTCAAATTATCCCATAAAATATATAAAATAATTTCAACAAAATATGTTCGGTAGTTTTTAAAATAAAAATTAAAATAATAAGTACACCCATCTTATGTGAAAAGATCACATGATCCATTTCAAAATAAAATATGGCATCCATCTTCTGCCAAAATCGTGATTTTTAAAGTTCTTTTTAATTTATATTTAGTGATGCATCCGTCCTAAAATCGCTTTATAATTTTTTATTCTGTGCATCTGTATATTGCTCCGAAGCAATTACAATATTTTGGAGCTTAAATTATCATCAAATTTTCATCATTTCTACAACGAAATCTTACTTTCCCGTATGGATAATGTAAACACATCAAGCTGTAAAATTGCTGAATTTCTTTAATGCAAAATTATTTAGCTCTGGGGTCTGCAATAGAGCTGATATGAATAAAACTTTCATTGATTTTACATAGAGGCGCAGGCGAATCCATATTATTACTTGTTTGATGAAGTTTGATGCATGGAGTTAGAAAGTAATTTTACCTCCATGGTTTTACGTTTTTAAGTAAAATAAATTATTGTGGCATTGTAATAATTTTAAAAATAACGTCGCTGAATGAAAGGAATGGAAAAATTTTATGAATGAAATATTCACGGCTTTTATATAGCGAGCCAGGCATTTTATATGTCGACTTGAATAAAGTTTGTTTTCGATGAAGTTTTCAAATATACTAAATTATTGTAATATTGTGATAATTTAAAAAATATCACCGCTGAATGTAACGCATTTTAGAGATGTTTAAATAAAAGTGCATTGCAGTTGGAAAGTATTTCATTATCAATACTTTATGCATAATTGATCTTTCTTGTTTATCTTTACTGTGAATCTATTTGCAATGTTGATCCCGTTCAGACCCTTAGTTATGCTTGGCGTCTCGTTCTCGACTCACTACTTGTCAAATCTTCATATGATTTTCTGAATATTGAGTAGATGCTTTTATTTGTTTTTGACGACATTCTTATTGGTTAACAGTCAATGTATCAGCCTTTTTCTTTTTATTGTATTTTTGTATTAAATTGTATTTTAAATACACCGTATTTAAAAAAATGTAAAATGATTAATATGTAAATCTTGTCTGGCGGTTAGGCCTGTATTTAAGCACATGTTCCCCACTTATTTTCACTTCGCCACTGATGAAGAGCATAGTCATGCCAGAAAGCGTTATGACTGTGTAATTTTAATACTTCGTAAAAGAAGATTTTAATAAATTACTTTTAATTACTGCCGATTTTTTCGTTCTCCTTAATTTTTAAACTACGGCAGAAAGTATTTATAAAATTCAGTAAAAAATGTCGCTCAAACTGCTGGTAAAATTAATCTGCGAAAAAAAAAATGCTTCGTTGATTTACAGCATAAAATATTGGGGAAAACTATATCGCCCCGTTTTAGGGGAACAAAATAATTATTTGTCCGTTTAAACAGGTAAACCAACCGCAGCTGCTGAAACACGTCTGTCAAATAATTGTATCACGTGAATTTTATAAATATTCACGGGATGAAAACGTATTTACGTGTGAATTTTATTTTCAGAGGTGTCGAATTATTGCCGGATTTACAATATTTCCAAAACTTGCCAAATTGGCGATATTTTACAAAAATTGGCCAAATAGGTAGCCTCTCCAAAAGAATTTGTATCCGCCCTGAATAAACAAATAGTGACTTTCCATATATATATATATATATATATATATATATATATATATATATATATATATATATATATATATATATATATATATATATAATGTTAAATCATATAGACATGCAAAATTAGTAAACTGTGTTTAATTGTGTATCGTTTGCGTTTCATCACTGTAAAAAAAGGAAAATAAAACGCGTTAGAAGATACATAAAGAACCACATAGAAAGTAGAATACGATGAATTTTATATTTTTCAATTCTATATTTTTAAGCATTTGTTTATATGTCAATGTAAAACAATATATAATAGTGACTTGTTTGTTTGACATTAACTCGGCAATATTATAAATAAATATGCATATTATATATTGTCTTAATCATTTCAATTATTTTGTACATCCATGAATTCATTAAAATGGATTTACATACAAAACGAGAATGAGAAAAAATAAACGCTCTACCTTTTGTCCGTTATCATGAGTCTTGAAACATAAATAAAAGCTATAATTATTATTTATTAATAAACGCTATTAATATTATTTATTAATAATCGCTAGTAATATTATTTATTAATAAACGCTATTAATATCATTTATTAATAAGCGCTATTGATATTATTTTCAAGTCCGCACATAATCGGTAATCATTTAATTTTGCATCTATAGTGAATGAATAAAAATAATTAGAAAATTTAAATGTATTCTATAACCTTTTTGAAAGTTATAAAATGCTATCTTTAAATTAAGTAATGCATCTTTAAATTAATTTATGTGAAGTCTATATTTTTTATAGTTAAAATATTTAAGGAAACTGTAAATAAATATTCATCAAATAATTTTAATATTTTCAGTTTTTTTTCTAAAAACAAATTCACAGATATTGAGACGGATTTCAAAAAAAAGAAGTTTCATAATTAAAATATGAGAGTAATTATCAATTTCTGTTTTTACATATATATGTGGTTTCAATGTTCTCTAATAAACTATTTTATTTATCGAAAATCCCATATGTTAAAATATATATTACAAATTAATTTATATTATAAAAAAAAATCAATGCAAAAGAGAAATAGAAGAAAATATTATTAAATCCCACATTTTTTTTTTAAATATTAAATTTTATGAAATAAAAACACTAGTAAATTTAGTTGTCAAAATAATTTTCATATAGTTTTAGTTTTAAATAAGTAGAAAAAATAGTAGTAAATTAATCCCATTTGATTGAACATGTCTTATTATATTCCGCTTGTATGTGTGTCATGTTGAATTCTATTTTGACATTTTACAATGAATTTATAATAATCAAACTCATCTCCACTACGCTCTGATGTTAATAGGCCAAGTATTGAAATACGGACGAAAATTGGAATTTAATTTTTCGATGTATTTACACGTTTAGAGTAATCTATAACGAGAATCCGCTCTTCAGCGCTGCGCTTATCTTTAAGTGTCGAAAGCCCAGAACGACCGACTCGTCCGAAGACATGAGTAGCAAAATGGACGTCCGGTTATCTTTAAGTGTGTACTTTCTATATGTGCACGATATGCATTCACTTTATAACGAAAACTAATGTGTCAAATTTCAAGACATTTTGAAATGTAGTGTTTGGTGACATGCACATTGCAATCATGCTGATGAAATTTTGGTTTAATTCGGAAAAGTACAACTGGTAATTATATAGAAAGCGTCCACCATAAATATGAAAACTAAATTTAAACAATAAAAATACTCAAATATTTTGGTTAAATATGTATTGAAAAGTGCTATATGGTTTATATCCTAGCATTGATTAAAATTTGGTGCGAATAAAATAATCTGATGTGGGAGACATATGACTTTCTTTATATAATGCAATGAATTTATTACTTTTACAGTAAAAAAAAATAGGTTATTCTTATAGTAGATATTTATACTATTTCCAAGATATTGAATTTTAGTCAATGAGTCGTCATTTTCATTGATTTATAGTCATTTTTATATATTTGGCGATATGTTCGTCAATTTGGCAATATTTAGAAAAGTCGCCACGTTGGCGATATTCCGCCAAAACAAAAAATTGCATTTAAAATGGACATTTATTTGTCATTGGAACATAAGAATATCTTGCAACCTTATTTCAATTTCAGAAAAATTACAAGAAAGATCAATCATGCATAAATCATTGATTATGAAACACTTTCCAACTGCAATGCAATTTTATTTAAATATCTTCAAAATGCGATACATTCAGTGGTGACACACATACATCACCTCAAATATGTTCGATTCGTGATCAGGGATGCTTGAAACGTGCTCTCCCGTCGAAAACTCGAATTCGAATTTTCGACTTCACAATAGTTCCCTTATACATTATACTACGTATATAAAGAAAGTAAAAAATAACTGATCCTAAACAACATTATTCGAAAAAGTAAAATAAAAAATATGCACTTTAACGCCTAATCAAATGACTCTGTGTTTTGTAATGTTTTATAATAAACCTAATAAAATACACACTTTACACTATAAAACCTCGTTCTTGAAGTATTTCTGTTTTTATTATTTATTTATTCATTATTTTTGCGTCGTCCAGACATGCAACAAATCGAAAAATGAAATGTGTAAAAGTGCAACACTGTGTCATTTCAAATGCGTTATTGTGTGAGATTTGCGCAATGCGTTTCCATTTCATACGTTATTTTGTGAGATAATATCGAATTGGTATATATTATAAAAGGATGAAAGAAAACTATAAATTTATGTTTTCTGCGAAAATATTAAGCATTTTCACATACTTTTGTGCACTTCTTTCGTACGCTCATACACATTGTTAAAAAAAACAGAAGTGGCATTTCAAAAATTTTAATTGTAAATCTCCCTATCCCATCGGGAATTTGTGCTGTAGATCAGTCATGGTCTATATTCTATACAGGGTGTCCCAAAAAATATTGAAACGCGCTTTAATTTTTTACCTGTTGGAGATGAGTGGGCAATGTAAATTGCAAAAATGTTGAAAGTGAGGTAGGAAATAAGACAACGGTTATGAAATAGACCACCCATTAATTTTCAAAAAGTTACACTTTTTAAATTTTTATACGAACCCCTTAGACACATTTGGTCAATCAGAAAATTGTTATTTTTAATGCAACAAGATCATTAAATAAAACCGCATATTTGTATCTTTAAAATCAACTGAATTATGATAAAATAAAAAATCTGACTTATACCACTTTTCCGCACCATGTGAAAGGCTGTTTCATCAGTGAAAATAGGGATCATAAATAAATGGACGATGGGAATTGTTTAGATCAGAAATACGTTAATATATGTCAAAATTTTGTATCACAAATGTATCTAAATAAAACATTACACAGACAGAGATCATATAAAGCAGTGGTACTCACTACGCGGTTGGTATCCTATGTATTATCATCGAGTTTTATTTTTCGTGATATGTCACAAATTTACATTTCTCATTTGATATTCACAATTTTTAATTAAATATAACTCGCTCAATTTATTTTTCTAAAATTTACACTCAACCTCTGTCCTGTTTCATTCCAACCATGGCTCCGAACTGTTCCATCTCATCTATGAGGAGCATCGTAGCCATAACTTACCATACATATAGCTTACATTGAGTAATTACTATGCCCCCCCCCCCTCTTTCATTCCTGAGGTTTACCCGGGGCAATGAACTTTTGCATTATGTACAAATATGTTATGCTTCATAACAGTTACTCAATGATACCGATTCAACGTTCTGTTGTTGCCAATATTCGTAGAACAGTTACTTTGCATAACATGTTCTGTTGGTCATCCTAATGTGGTTAATCAGTCTCAAGGTCTCAAGGACGGGGTATACGGAGTGCCCAGGAGGGGAAAGGATTCCCCCCTTTAAACTCCGGGCGAAGAGAAAAAAGACGTACTAAGAAGGAGAAGCATAAGTTAAGAGAGACATCAGAGCTTTGCTTGGGGATGTGGTTAATCAATGATATCGATTCAATGTTTTGTTGTTAGTGGTATTCGTAGAACAACTACTTTGTATAACATTTTCTGTTGGTCATAATAATTTGGTAACTCAATGTATATAAACTTACAGGGAAAAGTCCTTAAGTACCCCTAATAACTTTGTAAAGAAAAATTCATGAATGAGGATAGTAAGTCTATCCATAACAACGTGCCATGCTCGATCCAATAAAAGGGATTACAGATTTCCTGGTAGAGTATTACAAAAGTTAGGATAACGGACGCGGTAACAAAGTCAAATAGAGGGGGGGGGGGATCTATTACAAAGTTCTATAGCATTGTTGGATGACATGACTGAATTCTTGCAGAAGGCGTTTATTTGACATAATATAGGGTTACTGGTGAATGGCTTTGCTATTTAGGGATGCTAATATAAACAACACTTAAGTTCACAGGAATCTGTAAACAACACACGAATCTAATGTACAGTCTATTTAAAATGCCTTTCATCAGTAACAATGCACATCTGAAGTTGAAAAATAATATTGCCGTGTACTTTTACATGCATTGCAGGTGTCATCGTCTTACAGTTCCTGATGATACGACTTTTTGACAGGAGTTTATTTCCTTCCATATACGCGTTCCTGATGTCGATTATAACTCATTAGATAATCCTTTATAGCTTTGTAATTGATATTTTTCTTCTATCTGGGTAACTGGCGCTGTTACAGAGTCCTTTATCATAACTTCTTAAATTTTCCGCTGGAGGCACTGCAGTCGCGTATTCGGTCGCACATGGCAACTTTACTACATATAAACCTGAGATGTAGATTCATGAACCTAACCTTAGAGTTATTGGAGTGCTTAATGGCATTCCTAGGATTCCTGTATATATCAGTAAATACGGTATTAAGTAAATAATTATATCTTGCCATTTTTTTTTGTATATGACTAATTACATTTAACGTTGGTAAACACGCCATGTTTTCTTAATGCTTCTTAGGTTCTTTTAATAATTTTAATTATGTTGTTAAGACTCGTTACAGATGCTAAAATTACATTTTCTTGTCTTAATATATATATTTTTTTCACTTATGTTTGATTAGAAATGCTGATGTTTTTAATATAATTGCTTAGCACCCTTAATTTCTCTCATATTTTCTCGTTTCTTTTATACAAGTAATCAATTATAATTGTCAAATATAGCGAACAAATAAAATGCTAAAATTAAAATAAACTAGGTTAATAATGACAAAAATAAGAATTATTGAAAAGAAGCTCCGAAAATATTTTCCTTTCAAATTAAAGAAAAGTATTTTTTGTTAGTAAAATTATTTTTATTAGTCCACTACAATGTGAAATGAAAAATAAACGCGTGCAAGATATCAAGAAAATTAAAAAAGTATTTTACTAGAGATTTTGGGATGCCGTCTAGAAAAATGCTTGAATTGTTTCTCCAATATTAAGTTAACAAATACATACAGAAAAGTAATATTAGGAAAACTCTGAATTCAAGTGTTTTTAATGCGTTAATTTTAATTATCAAATAGGTGGTTTAAATGATAAATGAGTGCACAGCAATGTTTAGGAGTTGCGCTGAACCTTTCTCGAGATATTTGACAATTTGCTTATCTGCAGGGAGCATTATCTCGAATGGACATAGCAATTTTCATGAAATTAGATAAACTCATTTTAAGCTGTAATTATAATGAGCTTATTTAATAGGTCTAATAAGTTTGACAAGCTTATTTATCTTTAGTAAGGTCGAATTATATTAAAAATCTATAATCTAAGTTTTAATTTTACTGCAGTATCTAAATTAGTTAATCTACGTAGAAATCCTTGTAATGGACAGATGAGGTCTTATTATATTATAAACAATTACTATTTAAGATATTTTATCAATTTCATAACTATTATGCTTCTATGTTTATGCTAGTGAAATGCAATAAGATTCGACAGGAAAATCCTGTATTATTCCTGGCTTTCTACGGATGAAATATGTTAAGCTTCTTACTGGCAGTGCTCGCTACATAATTTGCCCCAGAAACAAACGAAACTTGGGTTTTAACTATTTTCATGACGGATATTCAGGAATTTATTTTTTAAAACTTTCAGAGAAAATTGTAAAAAGATTAATAGAACAAAGTACACTTCCGGGTCACATCAACATGTGTGGAAAATTTTAGTTGCAAAAAGGTGACTGCAAAATTCGTGGATCTAAAAATAGGAAGCTACTGACTTGGCATTATATCAATTTGCCCCGGTATGTGTGTATAAATAAGGACCCTGTTGATACCAGCCTATTGCCATCATTGATTAAAAGCCGCCAATGGGATGTAAAGGTTCTGTACACATAGTGATTATACTCTTATTTTTTGGCAGATGATCCACATTAGGTGATTTCATTTTTTTCAACGCTTAATCCATCCCATAGTCTGGCAAGTTCGAATGGAATAGGGGATACAGGCCGAATTAAGAAAAAGTGATGCACCAAAGAATATGTGATTCACATGTACATCAGTGGCAGTCAATCCAATTGTTCAAACTCCTACAATAAACAACTTCATTATATTTACCAAAACGAGCCGAAATGGAAATGATAACAATTCCTCAAATTTTGCTCCCTAAAAATAAAAAAACAGCTATTTAAAAAGAAACAGTTGGCAACTATGGTCAGAAATCTTAAAACGAGGACAGTACTACGAGTCAAACGCTCATTAAAAGCACCCCGTTGAGAGGTGAATATTCCACATAGGAATGAGAATATCGAATCCCGACTCTAAATAAATTACTGTATCGGAACACATAAAGATTTGAAGTTTTTCCTCGAAGGGAAATATTTTGAAAGTGGAGAGTTAGTCCTCCGTACTCGGGGCCTATAAGAAATACTCATATAAAACAAATGAGGAAACATACACTTTTACTACAGTTTTGCATCGCTTAAACTGCAGTTCGAAAGAACAATTTGCTGCAGAAAAAACGTTTTTCTTCTTAATCTTCTGCAGCAACGCTTTAATGTTACTCGGAAGCTCAGTATTTTGACCTCATTCTTGATCAATCTCACGCCCTCTTGACGTCCCGATGAGATGAACAACTCCCCAATAGAAGCATTGTCCATTAACCGCGCACCACCCCTTCTCGGCCGAACGAATAATCATCTTCAATGTTCCTTTCCTTCTTTTCTTCACAATAGAAACAGATAACATGGCTTTTAGACAGGATGTATATCACTGACATCGACGTATTAGGGCAAAATAAATTGTTTCTTGTAATGTCGGATATGAAAATATATTGTACTATTAGTTGATATTTTGCATGTATATATATCCTGTCAATTTTTATATGCTACATATACTAGTCAATTAACTTTGATAAGCTTTAACCGTATGCATATCTAGATTTTTACATTAGTTAATAAAACGATATTTTTAATTTTATAGGTGGAAGTAGCAAGTATCCTACATAATTCGATTTATCTATATTATTAGTATAATATTTGCTTTTAAAGATGCAGTTTAACCATTTAATGCGCCAACTCATTTTATTAACACTTTACAATAAAGTTGAAAAGTTTATGATTTTGTTCATTCTGTCTGTCTGTCCGTTAGCACGAAACTGCCGTAAAAATGACTTAATCAAAATGACATTTTAGTATGTTGTTCAGACGATCTGTAGGACCCACGGGAATATAAATGAATAATATCACCCAATTAGTTTTGGATTAAACCCGGGTTGAAAACATGGAATACATTGAACCCTATGGGACCTAATTTTTCAAACAATTTTTAAGCGGATTTAAAATTCACAAATTGCTTCGAAAATTTTAGGTAATATTCAAATTATTCCATAAAATATATATAAAAATATTCAGCAAAATATATTCAGTAGTTTTTTATTACAATTCGTCAAGTAAATTTACCAAGAATGTATAAGAAGGAAACAATATACGAAACATAATTCGTAAACAGTATAGAGCATATAAGTAGGAAACAGTATTACGAAGACAAGTAAAAAGTAGTATAAGGACGATCATTTGGAAACAGTAAAAGGAACATAAAGATGGAATGTTATAAATAGCATATGAATAAAACAGAATAAGAAAAAATTAATTTAAAGAATATGCGGAGGGATTTAGTATGAGAAGTTTAAGGATGAAATAATATGAGAAGTATAAGGATGAAATAGTATGAATAGTATAAGGATGAAATAGTATGAATAGTATAAGGATGAAATAGTATGAATAGTATAAGGATGAAATAGTATGAATAGTATATGGATGAAATAGTATGAATAGTATAAGGATGAAACAGTATGAGAAGTATTTTAGCTATGTAAATGACTTCTTATTCTGGCGTATTTGATAATTAGGTTCATCTACATCAAAATTATGTTACTGTTCAATAAATAAAGCAGTTCTTTGAAATGTTCTTGATCTCTACTCAATGCAATCGGCAATACAGTTACAAAAGAGTACACTATATATCCGAGTAGTCGACCACTCTTCCCAAAATTCGGTTGATTTTATAAACTCAAGCAGGTGGATATTTTGTATAACGTCACAAGCAAATGCTCAAATGATTCAATTATTAATATGTTTGCACACTTTGCAAGTTGCACTCACGCTAATGTACGAATGGCTGGGTCAGAGCTAAGGATTCAATGTGTAGTAGTGGGAGAAATACTTAGACAAAATCCACACACTATGAGTACAGTTTTCATGGATACCACAGTCACATCAATCTCGTCTGGATTTTTGAAACTGTACACTAAATCAGATTGTCGGCCCTACTTCCTTTCTTAGAGATGTTTTTTGGACAGACATTCCATCCAAGATGGAACCATCGTCATTACAATAATTTTTTAAATGACAAATATTCACACTTTAACGTTCACCAGAAATGGCAATTTTTTACATATGTGTTTTATCGACAGGCTCCTTTGCCTCGTCCTAAACAATGCTATTATCGCTTTTATACTCAGTTACTTCTGGTGTGCTTTCAACTTGAGGGAGCTCTACATCACCAATATTCAGCAGAAACAAGCTGGATACATCAAGAATCTTCAGTCAGGACCCTTGGCTTGGAGCACTCAAGATGAATGCATTGCCGTTGATGGTGGATTGTTATGAAACGGATTTAATTTTGTTTATATTTTGCCTTTTTGCGAAACCTCATAAAATAAAAATTATACTTGAAATGCCTTAATTTTATAGGAATAATTTGCAATAGTTTATAAAGAAAATAAACTATTCTCAAGATTGTAGATACATTTTTTTATCATTATTATTGATATAAATTATGAATTGCCTTATATTTTGTAAGGTTTTCTTTTAGACAGTACTTTAGCATTTACAGCATTTTAAATATAACTGGTCTAATAAGAATAAGTAAATAAAATCTGTATAATAAAATTTATAAAAAATAATACATTAATTTGGTTTTAAGTTGTAATGTTTTGCTGAAATATTAAATTTTCCCTCTTACCCATTTTTAGATTTAAAAGAAATTCAAACTTTGTTTTTTATATTTCATTCCATGTTTTAGCCATATTTTCCTATAAAATGCACATGAAAAAACGCATTTCAAATAATTTGAAAAAATCATCTGCTAAGGTATACGGATACCTAAAAAATCTTTACATAAGGAAAAAGCACAAAGTGTAATTTACTTATAAATTTTTACCTAGTTTTACACATGATCCCTAAATGTAATCTCAAAAGTTTTAAATTTACGTCTGTAAAATGTGTCGTGAAGTGATATGTTACTAACTCTTGTTTTGAGATCCTCGTGAATTTCTGTTTTAAGAATTTTAACTTTTATTTTGTAATTAGTAAAGTGTAAGGGATCTTCTAATTGCACAGTTATTCAGCGAGGCGCGTGAAATAATTATACTATTTTATCACCCACAGAGATCGTTTTCACAAAATTCTGCATCTTATTTTAAGAAACTGCAAATCCAAGTATATTCCTAAAATTGATATTAAGGAAATAGAGCAGATTATAACTTTTTTCGAACCCTCAATTTACGATTCTGTATGTAATCAAGAAAGTTATTAATTCACAAAAGAAAAAATGTCAAGTTGCATTATAATAAAACATTTCTTTCTTTAATATTAGTGGTATCTGTTTCGTTTTTATTAACACTTTACAACATAATTGTAACGTGTTTATGATTTTGTTCATTCTGTCTGTCTGTCCGTTAGCATGATAAGTGCCGTAAAAATGACATTATCAAAATGAAATTTTAGTATATTGTTCAGAGAGTCAGTGTGACCTACGGGAATATGAATGAATAATATCATCCACTTAGTTTTGGATTGAACCCGGGTTGAAAAAATGAAATACATTGAATCCTATGGGACCTAATTTTCAAACATATTTTAAACGGATTTAAAATTCACAAATTGCTTAGAAAGTTTTATGAAATATTCAAATTACCGCATAAAATATATAAAAAAAATTCAGCAAAATATATTTAGTTTTTTAATTATAAATTAAAATAGTTATTATACTCTTTATATGGAGAGATCAAGTGACCAATATGTGAAAAGATCACGTGACCCACTTCAAAATAAAATCTAGCATCCATCTTGTGTCAAAATCGTGATTTTTAAAGTTATTTTTCATTCATATTAATGTTGCATCCGACCTAAAACCACTTTATTTTTGCTTGAATTTTGTGCATCTACATATTGAAACAACGCAATTACAATATAGTTGAGTTTAAATGATCATCCAACTTTGTTTCTAAAACGAAGCCTACTTTTCACTTATGGAGAATGTAAATGCCAAAAGATGGAGAATGAGTTGTATAAGAATTGCTGCATTTCTTTAACGCAAAATTATTCAACTCATAAAGTCTGCAATATAGCTGATGTGAATGAAACATTGATTGAATTTACACAGAGAAGCAAGCGATTTTTCGATGAAGTTTTAAGCATAAAGTTAAATTACTTGTACATCCATGGTTATAAGTTTTTAAATAAAATAAATTATTATAGTATTGTGATGGATGACATGAATGAAAATTTTTTTATGAATGAAATGCTGCTTTTATAGGGAGAGCCAGGCGTGTTATATTTCGATGACGTCATTTGAATACATCTCATTTGTTTACGATGAAGTTTTCAAATATAATATATTTTGGTTGTATTATGATAACTTTAAAAATATTAACCAGCAAGAACTGCAAGAATTATCGCATTTTAGAAATTTTTAAACCAGGCAATTTATATTTCAATACCGTCATTTGAATGAAGTTCATTTTTTTCGATCAAGTTTTATGTTTTCAAGTATAATAAATTAATGTAGTATTGTGATAATTTCAAAAATATTACTGAAGAATATATCGCATTTTAGAGATGTTTAAACAAAATTGCATTAAAATTGGAAAGTGTTTCATAATCAATGTTCTATGCATGATTTAACTTTAAACGTATGTAACTTTAAATAATAACTTTAAACGTATTTTTTAATGTACATTTTATGTTACGTACTTTTTATAAGATCTCAGATTCGATTTCTGCACTTCAGGCCATTTCCTCTAGACAAGAGTGCACGAGCCTCTGTGTCCAGCAGTGTAGAGATGTTGTTAGGGAGATATCCCATAGGGTTTCCTTCCAGTGGGTCCCCTCTCACTACGGAATTCACGGGAATGAAATGGCAGATCAGTTTGCCAAAAAGGGAGCAGAGGTCCCACAAAAACCTACAATGAACAGGAGTTATCATTCAATAAAGCTTCTGACCTCTCTCTTCTATCGACAATTTTTCAAAGACTTTGCCTCTCATGCAAGCACTGGAAAGTCATGTAGTGTGGATCCTTCTGTTGTACCAGACCTCCCGCGGCTATTGCTGCTGCTTCTTTTTGACTTTTGACGGGGCATGATTGTCTACAGGCTCATTTATTCCGTATTGGACTTGTTGATTCACCATCATGTACTTTATGTGACTCTGGAAAACGAACGACGGCAAATCATCTAGACGTGTGCGCTGCACTATCCAATTTTTGTTGTAGATTCTAAAGATACTGGCAAGCTAGAAGTTTGATGGCCTAGCGGCCAATGTAACTGGCATTTGATAAATAAAAAATAAAACTTTTTCTGAGATCTATTCAATATGTATATCAGGTTGAAATTTATATTAAAGAATTGCATTATAGTGTTTTAAAACATAATTTATTCATGCAAAATGTTGTTAAATGCATACGGTAGATTCTGAAAATAAAATATATTTTCATTTCTTTAGCAGATTCTGAGAAAAGAAAAGTGAAAAACAGATCATTTTAAACATAGGCTTCCAACAAAGGGTTCTCTCTCCCCAATTGTGAATTGCAATTATAATAAACATAATATTCTCAGAAATAACATCATCACCATTTTTAACACTTTACAACAGAGTTGAAAAGTGTTTATGACTTTGGTTATTCTGTCTGTCTGTATGTCCGTTTGCACGATAACTGCCGTAAAAATGACTTTATGAAAATGAAATTTTAGTATGTTGTTGAGACGGTCTGTGGGACCTATGGGAAAGTAAATGAATAATATCGCCCAATTAGTTTTGGATTGAACCCGGGTTGAAAAAGTGAAATACACTAAACCCTATAGGTCCTAGTTTTTCAAACATTTTTTAGCGAAGTTAAAATTCACAAATTGCTACGGGATTTAGAAAATATTCAAATTATCCCATAAAATAAATAAAAAAAAAATTCAGTAAAATATGTTTGGTAGTTTTTAAAATAAAAATTAAAATAATAATTACACCCATATTATAAGAAGAGATCACATGACCCACTTCAAATTAAATAGGGCATCCATCTTTTTTCCCAAAGTCAAAATCGTGATTTTTAAACCTCTTTTAAATTTGTATTGAGTGTTTCGTCCATCCTAAAACCGCTTTATTTTTTTGTATTTTCTGTGAATCTATATTCTTCACCAACGCAATTATAATATCCTTGAGTTTAAAGGATCACCAAACTTTGATTATTTCTACAACGAAGTCTAATTTTAATGGATGCAGAATAAAAACAAGTGATTATAAGATGAGTTGTATAAGAATTGCTGAATTTTTTCAAGCAAAAGTATTTAACTCGGGAGTCTAGAATAAAAGTGTATGAATGAAATCCAATGCTTTTACTTAGAGAGCCAGATGATTTCTATTTCGATGACGTCATTTGAATAAAATTCATTTTTTTGTAGGAAGTTTTAAGTTTTCAAGTAAAATAAATTATTGTAGTTCTGTGATCATTAAAACAATATCATCGATGAATGTATCGCATTTTAAAGATGTTTAAATAAAATTGCATTTCAGTAGCTGGAAAGTCTTTCATAATGCTGTATGCTTGACTGATCTTTCTTCTTCTCTTACCATTTTCTTTAGCACTGAAATGTCATCCAAAAGCCCAATATTTTAACCTAATTCTTGATCAATCTCACGCCCACTTGACGTCCTGTTGAGAGGTAGAGATCCCTGATCTAGGCATTGTCCATTAACCGCGTACCACCCCCTCACAGCGGAACAAATACTCCCCTCCAGTGTTCTTTTCTTATTTTTCTAGTGGTAACAGATAACATTTTTTTACATGATGTATTTCTTTGACACTACAGTATTTTGGGTAAATGAAGTTACTGGATCGATGTTAAATTGTTTGTTTCTTCTGCGGCCAAGCGCCACATATAGTTATTAGTACATGTTTCCACTTATTTCTCCAGATTGGGAAATCTGATAAACTAGATATTGGATTTGACAGATATTACATTTGATAAACTAGATACCCAGCCATCATTTAAGGTGTTTGAAAACAGATTGCGTGAAAAAATGTCTTGAATGATGAGTCTTAAAAAAATGGTCACATTTTAAAAGTGTCCGAATTGTGTAGTTTGGTTAAGAATTTCTTAAGTTGCGTCGAGTTTTCTGGAACTTTCCACAGAGTGTATATAAGCTGGTCATTGTTCAGTTAGAAGTGGTTGAATTGATACGAGTGAATTGTGAATAATTTAGTGTTTTGATATTCTAATTTTTGTTAATTAGTTAATCATTTCATTGCCGGTTATTGTAGTTACCACACAGTTATACTGTGACCTTGTAAGATAGATAAAGAATTATTATCTGCATATTATTCCTTATCACGCCTACTGGTGTTTCTAATGAAATGTTAGTCATCCTGAAATTCGAATTCTTCTATCCTACAAATGCAACCTACAATGCTTGTGAATATGTCGGAACAATACGCTCACGTGTTGTAATAGTATACGTTGCAAAATTGTTTTACATGACAATTTTTGAAGATTATAATAGCCAGATATATCTTTGAAATTTTATTTATATAGATATTGCTAATTCCTTCTTTTAATCTACTTTAAAAATCAATTTCTACATTCATCTGCAGAAGAGCTGCGTTCAATTTTCTATACCTTGATGAAATCTAATTAAGAGTTGAGCTCTCATTAGTGCAGAAAAAAATATGAAACGTAATGCTCAAATACCGGCTTAATTAGTAACGCCAATGTAATTAATACAATTTTTCTAGCTGTTCGCAATTTTTACATGAAATCTGCTTTAATAAGTGCAATTACCACGTGTTCATCCTCTCTTCCAGAAAAGAAAACCGTTTTTTATACCTCGTTATACTAAATAATTATAATCACCCCTTTGTCTTCGGATGTCAGGAGTAGAATGATTGGTTGAGATTTTGTTTTATCTCCATTATATAATGTATTACCAGGTGAGTAAAACTTGTGGTGTCAGGGGGAAGCTTTGGGTTGGGATCAAACATCCGATCTTGGAATTCCAATATATCTTCCGGTTTGAGTATCCCTGAATACAAATCAACCATTTTGTCAATGGTCTTGTCTGTTTATGGGTACTATACCTTCCGACAAAATTGATAAATTTGTTGCGACTATTTCAGTCAATAAACGTCCAAGGACAATTTAATTATTTGTTAAATGGCCTTACATATTTCAATATTTTTTTTTCAAAAGGCCAAAATGTAATTAGGTACAAAATCTAACGAAAATATATAATATATATACTCAAATGTGATTTTTTAAATTAAAAGCGAATGCTATCATATATTAAGATACTAACATGCGGCGTTCTCGAAATATGGGACAAAATTCATGCAAAATTAAATAAAATCACGGAGAGTGAATGTTTTTTTACATGCACTTTACCCAAAATAAATGGACATGGTTATTTAGAAAATATCACTACTCATTCTTGATATATTAGGAATTTCATTTTTTTCCCACATAAAGCGATTTATAAAATTATGTAAATCAAATAAAAATTAGATCGATTGTTTCAATGGATAAACATTAGAAGTCTATTTATGGTCAAAGAGATAAAACCGGAAGTATATGTTCAATTTTTCAGTTATTTTTTTCTAAAATTGTAAAAAAAAAAAAGAAAAAGAATATAAGAACAAAATTAGCTAAAAATGTGTTGGGAAAAATAATTATTTTTCTGTAACTTTTATTTAAAAGGACTGAAGTATCATACAGAACGATAATGAGTTCCGTACTCGAGATATTGCGTATATTTAATCAAAAAGATAAAAGTAAACCATAAAAATGTCGTATAAAAATAGAAGTATGTCGTACAAAAATTTGAATTGGTTAAAGAGAAAAAATATATTTTGCATTGCAGAGTGTTTAGTATCAAAAACGTGTAACTGCGAAAAAATTTTATTTGATATCTGAAATGCAGATTTCCAATCAGTATTCACATAAATTAATATTCTAATTTCTTTTACATTCGTATGTATCTCACGATTATTTTTACACTCTGGCCCGGGAAGGAAAAAATGCATCTTTAAATAAGCTTCGGTCTGCAAGTTGTTTTAAACACATTTTTAAAACAGTAGTTGGCAACAAATCTGTCACTTTAATGCATTTCTTGCAATCAGCTAATTTGGTACCTGCGTTTTCATAGCATAGTTTTAACTATAAATTGCCTTCATTGATAATACGACAGCAATTATTCCGAGAATTACATTTCTCTATGGGACAGAACGGTTTGTAAATCTTAACTTTATAACATTCTAATTACAAAAAAATTAAACGAGCATTAGTTTGTCATGAATTGTAACACCATAATATTTTATTTCAATTATTTAACCCTATAATTCCTGTTTTTCTTTTCAGGACGAGAGCATGTAGTTTCTGGCTTTATTGGTGACTCCGCTGTGCTGCCCTGCGAAGTTGACCTTCCCAACTGTGGTAAAGTGTACTTCATCACATGGACAAAAAACGTCTCTAGTGAGTGGAGGCGAGAGTTTCTGTACAGTGATGGAGTAGCCAGGGCCATGGGCGACTTCTCCGGCCCCGAGAGGGCTACTTTCTCACTCAATAACCACTCTGCACATTTAAAGCTTCATGGCTTGACTGTGCAAGACGAAGGGACTTATAAGTGTGATGTAACTTATGTCAGAGGAAAATGCCCGTCTTTATCTTTTACAAGGCTTTACACTCTAAGTAAGTCATTCTAAATCATTATTATATTATACAGTATATGTTTCCTTATTGGTTGTATAAAGTTCAATACATCAAGTGCATTGAATAACTACATCTTTCCAACCTAGATATGTACTAAGACAATGCTTTTCGTAGTGAGGTTCGAGACCCACTAGTCGATCAGTATGATTTTCTAAGTAGATCGCGAACAAATTTTAAATTGCAATGTCAGTGGCAGAAGTATTGTTTTCCTTTACAATACACGCGTATGTCCCCTCTAGTATGTAAACATGCTCAAATGTTGGCATATGTCTAGTGGTACACTAATCAGTAGAAAACCTCACATATTACATTAATAGGAGATTGAGTAATATTTTTATGGTCTGTAAAGGACTAAAACTATCGAAATTCAGAAAACATGACTAAGTATTTTCGTAATTTACCAAATCATTGGTTAGTTTAAGAAACGTTTCTGTCTAATGCTTTATAGTATAGTAAAATTAGCAACATTTGAGGATGGTTGGACACAAACTATTCATGTGCTCCCAGTGGACGGCGAATACTTCGGAGTTACCAATCGAGGATATTACTAGTCTCACTATAGTTTTGAATGTTTAAGAGCCATTGCACTAAAGAATATACTTTGGATATATAGTTATTTCCTTTAAAGAAGCATTCAGATATCATACACACCAAAAATGATAGCTTGATAGTTCCATACATGGTTGTTGATTGAAAAATAGTAGAGTGCCTCATTTTCATTTTTTGACTGTCCAATTTGGAAAAGTAATATTCTCATCGCGGGAAATATAATTTTTTAAGACTTGTTGATTGTCATTCTTAGATGAACGGAAGATTATTGACCATCTCTATTTATCAAACGAATGAGTAATTCGGTTCAAATCGATATATTAAGAATAGACTGGATGGTAATAAAATTTGAGGACATCATTACAACCCGTGAATATTGAATCTATTGATTTTAAACGTCACCGAACAGTGAACATTATTTTGAGAAAATAATTACCTTCAATAATTTTATAAAAACGATAATTTTGGCAAAAAAATTACATAAGAAACCAATTAAAACAATTTTTTGAATGATGGTATGCATTGTTCTTAAAATATTTACCGTTTTTCGAAATGTAATTTATGAAACAACTAATAAAAGCTGAGAAAATTTCTGACGTCAACATTTGCGCAGCAACTCGATAGAGTAATTTTACCTGCGCCATTAAATTGTTATTGTTATTACACTTTCTGTAATGGTGTTGAGTTGCGTCGCAAGGGTGTCAAATTCCAAACTATGTGTGAGTGTAGAATCTCTCTATATTAAAAAAAGTATTTCCGCCGCAGCTGAAGCTGTTGCCGCCTCTGTATAAGAAATTTCTCGTTTCTCGAGATTCTTTGCTTCGTACCGCAAAAACTATTGCATATAAAAATATGAAATTTGGTACACTTGTAGAAAAAGCTTTGTGAAATACGCTGAAATAAACTGTTTTGCGATATATATTGTAGTTTAAGAAATATTTAATATTACATTCAAAGACAAAATATTTCAGATGCGAGTTCGCGTCCTGGATAGACTAACAATGGCAATACCACTAATTTCTGCAGACAGGTACCTACATGGGTGCATTTTCACAGAATGAAGTCCCGTTTTTTTAATTTTGATATAGTTTTTGAGATATTTTACTTTTTAGGCACTTCTGAAGTGACATTATTTTTTCGTGTCGGCACGTCTAGCGATTTCTCTGTCTGGTACAGTAAAAACTATAGCATTCAAAAATGTGAAATTTGGTACATTTATACAGAAATAATAGGGTAATACGATGAAATAAATTATTTATCGATAGGAACAATGAATTCAGTTTTTCAATTCCCTGGGTTAAGAAAAAGTCCCGCTTTTACCTCCTGTGGAAAATAGGTAGGAATAGGAAAATAGATTTTTGAAAGTATAATTTATAGGAGAGATAGATATGAAGTGAGCTCTGCGAGCGCAGCTAGTAGGAGGCAAAGGCTCTCAAAGTGGGCAGACGAAGTGGTAGCTAAATTGATAGATTATTCTCCGTAATATTTTAGTAAAAATGAGTTTCGAATAATCTTTTTAAAAGTGATTTATTAATAAATATAATTCATTTTAGCCGTTGCTCTCTTTGGTGTGAATGAGTATAAATTTTAATAAGGTATAATAGTTCTCATTTCTCGACCACTAATGGAGCAATTTCATGGTATCCTGTGTTAAAAATTAAAAATAAAATAATTTCATTCAGACGCCAACAAAATTTCAGAGTTTTAATTTACGATTTTTTGATTCAGCGTTAGCTCTGTGAATGAGTCTGTTAAATAGGTAAATTGATTTCAACAATAAAGATGTGGAATTGTTTCCCGCGTTAGATTTTTTTAATTCAATTTGTTCATGTGGCATAAATTTAAAGAACGTTTTCCTTTTTATCCGCTGAAGACAACTCTCTTTCAGATTAACCCTTTCATACCATCTGCAGCGTAATCATACCGGAGGGAAATACTTCCTTCACGTATTTCGACACATATATCTGATTCATTTTTTTTTCTGCTTCGCTGTTACTTTCGTATCTGATTCAGTATTCCCTGGGTAAGTTAAGTCGCAATAAAAAAAAAAAACAGTCAGTCGTGTGAAAATCGTCCTTATCTAGAAAAATACCCTCCCTTCTCTTAAGACTCAGCAAAAGTTTGTTCCTCTAACCGATAAAACTAGGCAAAGACCACTTGGACTATGGGTGAGAATTCCATTCAACCCTTTTATTCCGAATTGATTAAAAGACAAGATTAAAAACTTTGAAAGTCAGCTGGAGAATCCAAAAGATCGTGGTGACCCAAGGTGAATCTGAACTACTGCAACACTGAAAAGTCCTTGATGTAGCAGTTGAGAAGTATCCAAGAGCACTTTTAGAGCAAATAATAAATTTTGTTATCTTCGTGTTTGAATCAGCAAATCAGTAATTGTTCTCTTTCGGAGAATTGCCCAGTGATCAAGTTATTTCTTTATCTTAGGTCTTAGAAAATTAGATTAATGGAGAACATTTTTCTTCACTTATTTGTGCCATCTTGTCTAGGTTCGGGAATAGACATTTTAGAGAATGGTCGAATTGGAAAAGTAGGAAAAAGTAATTTATAACCCATGTCGGATGCAGAAATTATTTATAAAGACAGGATGCTGAAGATTCTTATTCGGTAGCTTTTTAAAAAGTTTGAATATTAATAGTTAAAGATTTAAATATTAATAACCCTCATAACTTGTTTTGTATTTAATTTATATCAGTCGAAAGGGGAAAATTTTAACACATGAGGATATAAGTGCATATTTTCGTGTAAAATATATTCATGTAAAAGAAATATTATATGATCAGTTTTAACTTAAATATTTTTATGTTACATTTATAATATACTAAGAGCCTATAGCCTATATGTTTGTCCGCGATGCCGAGCGATATCTACCATACTTACAAATCTGTGGTTTTCACACAGTAATAACTACACCTGAACTATTGCACCTAAAAGGCTTCTTTCAATTTTTTTTACTAGTTTTTTAACTCTATACATTAGCATTTTCACACATCGGTTCTGAATGTCAATGGTCCTACCGTGCTGAAAATACCGGTTCTCCGTAGATCACCGAAGTCAGGCAGCATCAGGCGCGGTTAGTACTTGGGTGGGTGACCACCTGGGAACCCCGCGTGCTGTTGGCACATTTCGGGCGCGGTATCCCGGTGGTTTGCGCGCTAGATTTGCACGCTGCCACAACTGCCGCCGTGTTCATGCGGAGTAAGATCACGTTAAACATGTGGGTCCGTAAGTCCTCCGAGAGGTTGATGGTAAGGGAAGGATGGTACGGTCCCTGTGGATGCCTCCCCTACTGGATTCCGGTCTAAATTAGGTGGCACTTTCCGATCGTCCAAACAGTTACCTTACACCTTTTTGGTAGGTCGGACGGTCTGGGTCTCAACAACAACAACATATCGGTTCTGAGAATTTTATTACATAGTTTCTATCTTGACACCATGGGAAGACCAAATCAATTTTTGCCACAGATGTTTGAACCGAATCTATAAGACAAGTCCTTCATTATTATTTCTGTTTAAAAAGTACATCGAAATTTGCATTTTTTAGGTTATGTGATATTTTTATAATCGTGTTCGAGACACCAAGGCTAGCTCAATTCTAGAGTTTTGCGAAAAGTTTTATCGGATTCTAACAAAAAATGTTCAATATCGTAAGCAATTTAAATTTTGGTGATTTATTAAGCAAGCAAACTGATAAAATGTTCGATGCCATATTCTCTGCTTCGGTCAGTGTATGCAATTTTCACAATCAATTATATAAATAAAAATTATTTATTTTATTTTATTTAGATTAATGAGTTTAGATTAAGATGATAAATAGTACTTAATATGATAAAGAGAACATGGTCTGATTTTATTCGAACGTCTGATTTACTCAGAATTATGAAAAGACGAATCCACAGTATTTGCAAAGATAAATCGGTGACATGTCAAATGTATTGAATATTTTGGGTATTAAACTGCAGAAACATAGAAATATATATACACTCTAAAAGCTTGAGAAAATTTGTATATCCTGGGAATAAATATAATATCTGGTTCTGTAAATTTCGTCCGAAACTCTTGCACTTTTGACGCTCTAGAGTCTGATCCAAACTCAAAGTAGGCTACATACTCAGAAATCATAGGGTAATACTCAAAAGTTTTTGTCTCGCATCCTAGTACAAAACAAACTCTCCGACCAAATACTGATTGATCGGAATACGTCATTTTTATATCGCTTCTTTCTTTGTTCAAATTTTATTTCATGTCTATCAGAGTAAATAAAAGTGTTATCTATAAAACGTGAAGGTTTTTCTGGGTGAGAACTTAAATTTCCACACATACAACATTTTGATACAAGTTCTCTACTATCGAAATTTTCAAACTTTATAAGATATCTTTTTATGTCATTAAGTTTCATTAAAAAAAGCTCTACTCCGCAAATCATCATTTTACGCGAAGGCTGGCTCGTAAGAAGCACATCAACAGCTTTTGTCTTCATTTGTAGCTGAAGATTTTTTTATTAAAACCTCTATAAACAGCGCATATTGTCGAAAATTACAACACGGATAGCGTCATCTTTTCGTGTAAGCAATTATTAAGTGACTCGCAAGGAATCTCATAGAAATTCAATAAAACTATTAGCATTGATTCAACAAAACATTCAAACCGAATGGATTTAAAAGTGCTATCACTTTCCCCGCTATATTATTATTGCGACTTCAAAATTTATATTAATTAACAATTAATTAAAAATAATAAAGTACAATCATGTTAAAAACACAAAGCTCTAACTTCCGGTTTCCTTTTCACTTTGCCTGACGATCTTTATGCGTCAAGAAGCGGCGTCATTGAGATTTCAAAATGAATTTTTTTGTTGCACAACGAACGGTGACAGATTTAGAAAAATGTAATTCATTTCTCATTGTACTTATGTCATTAGTCACGCAAAGATTTTGCTTCGGACTGGGAAGAAATATTTCATTTTAGTTAGTTCTCGTCGTTTATTTCGAGGACTTGAGAAATGGCATGCTCGCCACTTTAATGTTTAAGCTGTTAAGAATTTGGTTCATAAATAGATATTCTTAAATTATATTCAGAATATTTTGTCAAACTTATCAAAAAAATTATGCTAAATGTTTTTTTTCAATAACTTAAATATATTTTTTAATTTTTCACAAATATTGATTGGGCAATTTTTTTAAACATTCAAGGGAATCTTTTGTTGGTACGGAATACAAATTTGAAAAACTCTTTTTAAACGGTCATCCTCGACACAACTTAGAACCAGTTCCACATTTATAACAGCTTTTCATAAATTCAAAATACAAATGAGTCAATTTAGGTTTACTGTTGTTAGCAAAACATTTAATTTTAACCTGAAGGTGTCAAATGCAGTTTATGAGAGAGTTGTGCACAATTTCTTTTGAATGATGGTGCATATTAAATAGTGGTGCCCATTAATTTTAAATAATGATGGACATTTATTTTAAACAGTTGATGTACACTAATATGTTTAACGGGGGTGAAAACCAATTTTTAAAATGTATCTATCACTAATAAAAGATTGTCGCATTTTAATTTTTTTAAAATTGTTTACTAGTTTTTAAATATTGCATATTACATTCTAGTCAGTGGTTGGAGAAACTACTTTATTGTAGTGATCCACAACTATAACTACATTATGACAAATGTAGTTAGCTACAGCTACAACTACTTTTTTTAAAAAGTAGTGACTATAAACTACTTTTAAAATGTAGTTACTACCTAAAAAATTTTATAAGATGAATTTTGCCACAGCTTCAATTTTCACAAAAAGTTGAGGATTTGGGTATACTGCAGTAATTTAATATACTCATTCTGAATAAGTAAAATTTACTGATTCCTAAATTTACTGATCAACATACCAATCTTTACGCTTTTATCCTCTTCTGAAAACAATAAAATAAAACAAAAGTATAAACTTTAAAATCGAAGACAGTCAAAAATAGGTATTAAAGTCCTTTAATAAAATCTCCTTTCCTCGGGTGTAATAATTACACGACCAAAGCGCTTTCGGGCATCATAACCGTCGTGTAATTATTGTACGTCGAGGAAAGGGGATTTTATTAAAGGACTTTTACACCTATATTTGGTTGTCTTTGATTTTAAAGTTTAATTAAAGTTGACGTGTATCCATTTTATTTATTAAAAGTATAAAATAAAATAAAAGTAAACACTATTTATTAAGAAACATGTATGTTCATTTTCAGAAGAATTTGCATCTCAAAATTGAAATCAGATAAGCAGGATCTTTTGGGAAATAACACATCTGAATATATCCATATAAAAATCAACTTCATGAGGCAATGGCCTACCTAACCCTGCAGCATCGAAAATATTATGTAGTTTCTCCTCGTTCTCTCTCAGAAACCGGCATATGCTTTCGACGGCAGAATGCGTTAAGTTCCATATCGTCTTATTTGGTATTATGAGACGGGCACATAGCTCTGAAGATGTCTCGTCAGCTAAAACAATCGACATTTTTTATTTGTTCCCAAGCGCTTGGCACTTTGCAAACCGTACATCGTTGCGCAGAACACTAAATTTCGTACAAATGATGAACGGGAGATCACATGATATGTAGAATGGCACCTTGTTTGCTTACTGAAATAACGTTAAAAGTGGCGTCCAAATTGGATACAAACTAGTGATTTATTGTATCGCGCTACTCGCTACACTACTTATTTTTCAAAGTAGCGCGTTACACTATAAACTATGAGAAAAAGTAGTGATTACTGTATTTTCGCTACTTGTAGCGCGCTACTTCCGACCACTGATTCTGGTAATGTTTATAAATGCGATTGTTACGGTCGTTTTACATTTTCTTTATAACAATACATATAATCACAAAACAATATTCATTCCTCAGCTTAGATGGTGTTGGTTTTTATCGGTCCCCGAAACATTTAACACTTTGACTGCCAAACACGAGTAAAATCATACGTGTAAATTGTAAGGTTTTCTGAGTCAAGATTTTCAGGCCTAGCAATTCCGTTATTAAAAGAGTTCTAATCATTTTTATGACCTGTAGCGGCGCAAGAGCTACATGCTCTGAGAAAAGATTTAAAAGTTGGTCCACCATAACAAATAAAACACAAACTGGAGGCCAGGGTTGAAGTAAAACTGAAATGGTAAGAGATGTTTGAACTGAAGTTGGAGAAATGAGAACTCAGAAGTAAAGAAATAAAAGAATACATTTTAAAAGGGTGTGGTTGGATTAAAGTTGAAACAAATCTTTATAATTTGGTCCATAAGGGGTATGTGCCGCTCATGAAGAGATGCAGTCATACATGCTGAAAAAGTTGGGAAATTTCAAATAGCAATCCTCCGTTTCATCTCACTCCACACTCCAACCAATGCGTGTCAAAATATGCTTTCTTACTCTCTTTCACTTTAAATATTTACTGAAGTTTTTAACGCGCGAAACATAAAAGGAATGTTCCAATAAATAAATCTTTAATGCCATAAAACTAGATACAAGACTAGGGGAGACCGGGGCTAGTTGTAACATTTTTTACATCTCAATTTTTTTTATGCCATGCAAATTGGGAATTAAGAAAAACAAATGCACCACTAAATAGAGTATTTCATTACCTCTTTACCAGTAATAATACAAACGTGGTTTAAATAATAGCATTGCTTAAAAAAATTATTCTGAAAGATTGGAAATGTTACAACCAACCCCTTTATTGGGGTTGGTTGTAACAGTGAATAACTTCCCAAAGGGAATAGTTTGAGCCACGGCTATATTTTCTGAAGTCTTAAGAACTAGCCTACTACTGGTTACTTTACTCGTCAGCTGTGTCACCAGAGTTGAATTTATGACAAATGTAGAAAACATTTCCGTCTGTGCATTTTTTGTGACTCCATTTCTTACATTCACTGCATTGAATACATTTCTCGCTACTATGACTGTTGTTCTGGACTTCCGAACACATCAAGCAGTAAAACCGTTCTTCTGAATCTAAACAGCTATTGGATATTGAGTCTGGGACAGATGTATCAGATTTCTGAAACTTGATTCTTTTTTACGTGGCCCCTTCACAACTTTTTGTTTTGACTTCAGTTGTGCCTTAGACTTACCTTTCCTAGCTTATGCTGTGTCCTTTGCTCCCATTAGTTTTTGTTTTACTGGCGTATCTGTTAGTATTTCTGCATATATTTTCTTTCTACCCTTTGTCACAACTTTTCTAACACCAGCCTTAGGAAAAGGTTGGACAACCTTCGGTGAAAAGGCCAATGTTGCTGCTGATGTTAGTTGCTGATCAATTTGATCGGATGTTGATGGTTCTGAATCAATGCCATGTGATGTTGATGGTTCTGGATCAATGCCATGTGATGTTGATGGTTCTGGATCAATGCTATGTGATGTTGATAGTTTTGGATCGATGCCATATGATGTTGATAGTTCTGTATCAATGCCATGTGATGTTGATGATGAAAAATACCGAGAAAGTGGTACCCAGCATTTTTTATATAACCTATGAAATTATTCAAGTTTTGATAAAATAGAAATATTATCTCATAGACAGAGAGATAAAGAATAAATTTTCTTCCGCAAATTTTGATAGGATTTTTAGAAAAATATAAAAATAAAATAATTTTAAATTTCCCATTTTTCGAATTTTAATTCTACAACTATTGCCATTAAAATTTGCAACTTAGGTTACAATTCATATACGAAAATTCTGGGAAGACAAATTAAGAAAAGTATATTAGGACATATAGTGAAAATTCTAATGTCTTTCTTAAATAGTTTGAAGGTATTTTAATTTAATACGCTATCTTCAAAAAACTAAAGTGGAATAAATGCATTCAAAGTTTTCCTCTACTCCTATTTAAGCCACAAAGCGATTTTGCTATCTTGAGGGTCTAGGAGATATAGAAGGAAAGCAAAAACGTGATTTTGTTCAGAACAGCCTGAAGTATTTTTCATTTTATAAAAAAATAATAATAAATAAAATACAAAAAACGAACGAACTACGATTTATTGACCCCAAAGCTGTAACAAAACCAACTAAAGTGGAATAAATGCATTCAAAGTTTTCCTCTACTCCTATTTAAGCCACAAAGCGATTTTGCTATCTTGAGGGTCTAGGAGATATAGAAGGAAAGCAAAAACGTGATTTTGTTCAGAACAGCCTGAAGTATTTTTCATTTTATAAAAAAATAATAATAAATAAAATACAAAAAACGAACGAACTACGATTTATTGACCCCAAAGCTGTAACAAAACCACTAATCTTTCATTATTGCAATATGGACGGGGCAGGTTGTAACATGGTTACCACCTACCCCAATCACTCTCTTATAACCTGCCCACGTTGCGCCATGTTGGATTGGAATGTACCACCGAAGTTAGGCGTGGCCGACATCCGTCATAATAGGCTTGTTTCCAGCATTATAATGTATATTATAACGTGCTTACAGCATGGAAACAATCCTTAACAATTGAAATACACTTACAACAACTTTTAAGTGTTACAACCAGCCCCGGTCTCCACCTATGTAGTAAACATTTTTTTAAATGTGTTCCTATCATTGTATAAAATATTTATAGATAATATTTCTTAACTTTTCATAAATAGTCATAATAGTTATATTTCATAAATTATATTCTGGTAAATCGCCCTAAGATCCTTTTCACCGCATGAGTTTGTCTAATTGTAAAACTGGCCGCACTCTTAATGAATCGCATTGCGCACACACCATATCGTATTTAAACAATTCAGTCCAATTAAAAAGTCATCGTTTATACCTTACAGATAAATCACCATTAATATTTCAAAACTTATTAAACTGCTATTAATTAAAACAGAAAAACATTAAAATGCTAAACTGAAAGAAGTTGCACTTCCGTTCACCAATTCACCGTACCCGGACGGTCTTTATGCAGAAGGAGGTGGCATCATTTAGATTTCAAAATGAATATTTTTGTCGCACAACAACCGGTGATAAATTTAGAAAAATGTAATTTATTTCCCATTGTATACGCATGCCATTAGTCACGCGAGGCTTTTGCCTCGGACGGTGGAAAATATTTCATTTTTGCCCGCTCTCATTTATTGTGATAAATGTTCCAGATTTTTTACTGCTAAAGTTGTTAACAGGTTGGTTTAAATACTGATATTTTTGAATTTTATTTCTGGAATAGTTAATGTGTTATATATTTTATGGTAATGTGTTTGGGTAATTGTTTTTGGTAAACAAACCATAGTCCTAAAAACTTTTTACATTAAAACCGATCTAATTCAATGGCTATTGAACTGTTCTTTAACAGAACGATGTAGATCAGGACGTACAACCCCGGGTTATAATGCTATTTTTATTATGTGTGGCCCACAAGAAAATTATAGCTCGTTAAGATAGTTCACAGAACCGTTTGAGTTGTTCACATATGAACTTGTCCATTACTAATTTCTCAATAGATGTTCTTCTGTATCGCATCATTAAAATGATATAACCAAAGTATATTTGAAAGGATAAACCTTGTTCACCTGGTAAAAATGATAACTAGAAATATAATAAACTGCAAATACGAAATAGAAATAAAGAGCTACACTTTCGTTTCCTTAATCATCAGTTGCGATAATAGAGGAGGTTGAAATCGTTTTGATATCAAAATGAATAATTTGTCGCACAATCATCAGTGACAGATATGAAAGAAATGCAATTTCTTTCTCATTTTTTGCGCATATCATTAGTCATGATAAGATTTTGATTCAGATAGCAGACAATGTTTTACCTTTATTAATGTTTGTTATTTATTCCGTAGTCACCGAGAATTTTTTATGAAAAATAGATTGATAATTTTAAATTGTACAAAATTATATAATTTAATTATGTTAGTAGCTCTATAATTTATTATAATGATTTTAATTAAAATCATGTAAATTTATTTTATTTCAGATCTATTGAATCACAACTAAGTACGAGAGAAACTTCGTTACCATTGACTCAAATGTTTTCAATTGTTGACGTAATTTTTCTGCAACTATTTGACCTATTTTCGCGAAATTTGGACCATTTATGAACCATTTATTTGGACCATTTATTTCTCGCAATGTTTGCAAATATCGTATACGGCCACAGGTTACGACGAAACTCAAATTTTAAAATTCGATCTGTGAACTCAGATAATTGAGGTAAAATATCCCTATGAAGGTCCATAAATATTGGATAATAAATGGTCCTTATAGTGAAAATTATTTTCGAAACTTCCACGGCTATGTCCCGAAATAAAGCATTGTTGTCATTTAGTGTTTTGTTTAATACGTAAAGTAAGTTTTAAAATGATTTTAAATAAATAAAATATCACGTGACATGTGGTAAATCTTATTCTTTAACATTAACGTCAGAAAACAAACTCTAGTTACAAGGTTATGTCCAGCAATGCTCTTTAGTGAAGGACAGTCTACCAATGAACTATATTTTAGGGTTCATGAAGAAATAATTAAATTTCAACATGTTTTAAATATTATTTTGTCTTGATGGCAACGCTCATAGATGTTAATTATACTACGGAGGTAAAAGTTGCATGTATTATATTCTAACTCCATGTATTATACATTTCGTAAAATTAATATACTTTTTATTATATCTCATTGTAATACGTTGAGTTTTGGTATATATAATTCTATAAAAGAATATTTCTTCTCTATCTGTCTGTCGGTAAAGCTTAGCAATAAAATTTGACGAATTTGTCTAAAATGTTACTAAATTGAAAAATATCGCCTAATTGACAAAAATATCGTCAAATTTACGAAAATTCAATATCTAGGAAAACATTATCTAACTTGAAATTTTTCTCTTAAACCTGTTGTCGAGTATTGAGCAATCAACGAAATGTTACTCAATAAATGTTTTTCAATCTATTTGTGTGCACTTAGCACCTGTTCTTAAGTTTAAGAGTAAATTCTCTCGACCTCGAACTTTCGTACAAGTAATAAACGACTACAGAGATCTCGCAATGTTTGCA
This sequence comes from Amaurobius ferox, assembly GCA_951213105.1. NCBI lineage: Eukaryota > Metazoa > Arthropoda > Arachnida > Araneae > Amaurobiidae > Amaurobius > Amaurobius ferox. The sequence continues at coordinate 136,132,660 of OX578146.1, read as the reverse complement.
AAAAACTCCAAAACTCCTATTTATAAATGATGCATTACTACTGAAAACTTATTTTCTTCTTGGCTTTATGCTTATATTATCTACTCCCCCGCTGCTTGAAACCCATGATTCCACATCTGTAAATTTTGTAGTACGTATAAGAAAGCCTTAAAATTGTCTAAAAGCAGGAAAATGCTCAACGGATCATCCACCACCAACTATAAATCACGGTTTTGTGAGAAAAGACAAGGTTATTATACAGCCACTTCTCAAAACGATATGTGATTAGCAAATACAAAACTTTTTAAAAGAAGGATTTTAGAATTTTTCTAGGAGACATAGTTTATAACAGTAACGAGGAAAACCATTTAACCCCGCTGTCTGTTGTGCAAAGTTCGAAACATTCCATATTAACGTTAATTTATTAACAGGATATATAGCACACATAACTGACATAAAATAAATATTAAACTAATTATCTATATGCACAAAAGCTAAGAAACGTGTTTATTAAAAAAATATTCCTATATAGAGCACTGCCATATATTGAAATTTGATATCAACGATACATAACTTACCCTACAGACTTCTTCAATTTTTTATTTTCTATATACACAAAGTTTTATCACATATCAAAATATAGTTTCATTACATATCAAAATAACACTGAAAGTATAACAATAAAAATGATTGTCTAAAACAAATTTTTCATTTCAACACATGGTGCAATCTAAAACGTCACCATTAAAAAAATGTTTTCTTATAGCAATATTTTACCATAAAAAATCACAGCTTTATTTATTTTGTCATTAAAAATTAGATTTACAAAAAGCATTTAATGAATACTTTTAACCACATTTAGTCTTTGCTTTAGATTTTGACTGTTAAGTCCGTTTTGAAAAAATTGCCTTAATAAGTAAAGACACTTTGTGCAAAAGATTAGGAAAAACGCAATTGATCTAATTAAGCACAAATTAATAAAATAAAGCAGCATACAGCTGTTTGGAACATACGTTGAATACCTTCTTCAGTGCAAGATACACTAACAAACCCGAAGTGAAAAAGACGAAAACCTCGAGATTCAATTTTCGACTTCATTACAATATTTTCCCTATATACTTTTCCCCTATATACTTCCACCTATATATTCTCCCTATATAATTTCTAATAATTTTACCACGCTCATACTTTTCCCATTCTAATACTTCCATATTCTAATACACTCGTCAAAAATGAAATAATATAATAATAATAGTAGCTAAGCGCCAGTGATGAAAGGCATGGTGATGCCTGAAGTGCTTTGGTTTTGTAAACTTATGTACGTCAAGAAAAGTGGTTTTATTAAATGACTTTTTAAGCCTATGATTGATTGTCTTTAATTTAATATTTTATTGAAACTGACGTGTATCCATTTTAAATATTAAATAATTTCTGAAAATTTTATTTCATTTATTATTTTTTTTTAGATATGATTACAATACTTTACTGTTATGTACACCATACATTGTAGGGAGTGTTTAAAATCTTAAATTGTATGAAGAAAAATATCCACTGCAGATTTACTGATCATGTACCTATAAACGTATACCTCACGTAGATATGTTTTATACCCTTGATAGTTTTTCCCCAGAAGGTAAAATTTTATCCCTCTACCACCTGTGTGCCGATGTACAACAAAACCAGATTCTCAGTTATTCAGGTCGTTTCAGGAAATTCCCTACCCAGTATCAAAGATAACGATCAGCAAGGGAGATCGAAAATGTGATAAGAGGGATTTTTTGAGCGGATAACACAACTTAGCTGCCATGTAAACCCGATTCAAAACACGTGCGAGCTGTATTTACCGTTTTAGGGTTAGAAGTCGAAAGGATTTTTTCTTCGCCGTGTGAATAAATACCGTGTGGGAAAAAGGTTCCCTTCTCTCATGTTTTATGCATTTGTGAAATATCAATATCTTTAAACAAAGGGCATTGCAGAGATGTGTCCAGTAAGTGCATTTTAACTAAATTTAAACAATGTACTACTGTCTTAAAATTGTACTGCGGTGCCTTCAGCTAGTGGCACATTGTTTTCGAAATAACTTTTTAAGCAAAATAAATAAATAAAACTGCGAAACGTTTCGGACCCGCCTTTGACCCTCCACATGGGTGCATGTAGAAATCATTAAGAGTTGATGGAATCTTCCAATATTTCACAATTCTGGAAATACAAGGCTAACGTCTCACTTTGACATTGTGGTTTAAACGAGAACGTGTTAAAAATCTTCTCAGATTGGATATTTTTGCTTGGCATGTGCATGCCTCCTTCTGCTACGCTTATGGGATTGAGTCCCGACCTCATGTGCGGATGCTAAGTGCCAATACCCTTTCTTAAAGACTTCGCGGAAGTAGATGTCATCCGAACCCACCTAAGAAACATCTTTGGACCCACATTTCAGATTTCTGTTAACTATCGATTCTGCTTGAATATCTACACGGGTACAGAAAGAATCGACCTTTGCTAATAAGACCCTGTTTAACGGAACAGATCAGTTAGTTCCTTTATGCACCCTGGATACACGCTAAACAAGAGCAAATCTTGCATGCTACTCGGAGCAATGAACTCATGAGCTAAGATATATGATAAACAGTGACGAATAATGCAGTATGGCTAGTAAGCCACCACACAGACAAAATTTGCCCTAAAATCCTTGCCCTAGTTGCAGTATGTAACACAACAGCAGTAACATTATTAATTATCATTACTATTAACGACCTTAAATCCCTTGGGTATTGGAATGCAACTGATAATGCGGGGGGGGGGGGGGGGGGTTAAGTTCTATTACTGCATCATCTGCTTTCTAAATCAGGATTAGCCATTGATGCTATTGAGCCAAGATACCACTGTATGTGATTGCTATAATGAGCTAAGATTCCACTATATGTGACTGTTATTATGAGCCAAGATAGTTCAAAACGCAGTTTTAAAAATAGGTGGGCGGTCAGAGTTATACAAACGAGGTAATTTTCATCTTGTTTCAGCAATTTTTGCAGAAAATAATTATACATATATTACAAAAATTGAAAATTTATCTTTAAAATATACGAAATTAGAAAATTTCAGATTTTACGGAAATCGGATGAACTAGCTGTCAATGAACAAAACTTTTAAATGTTTTGCTTTTAACATTAAACAAAATAATAAAACTGAAAAAAATATTAATATGTATCATAAAAATCAAATAAAAATATTGATATCAATACATCACACATTCTGGAAAAATGTATCCCTCTCTCCAACCAAACGGATCACATAGAAAAACAAAAGTGCGGCTCTTGCAGCTGCAAAATATTAAATATATATAGTCTTGATGAAATAAAATGAACACCCTGTTCCTCAGAAGAGTAATATACCCGAAATAAAATAAGATGTAAATTTATTGAATGCAGTATTTAGACGATAAGACTGATCCAAAATTTCTTCTAGGGAGATATGAATGGGATTTTAGGTTGTGTGATGGGGGGCGAGGGGGAGGGTTAAAATATATAAATTCGCATATATCCTATTTTTAACATTACTGTGTTTTGATTTAAACAATCAAGTCATTTGGGTTCAATATACTAATTTTGAAAACATTGCAATATTAATGAATTATATTTGACAATGCGCAGTATAATCACTCTGCCATAGACAATGCGATTATAGAAATGTAAAAGGAAATATTTGCCTTATACGAGTTCCCAACCGTCCAATCGCACACTTTTCTTTCCCGCGAGTTTGACATGTTTATCTATTGAACAGAGGCTGTTATCTGATATTTAGCGTTGTTATTTGAATATTTTAGTCGAAGGTTTGAAAGTATTTATAAGAGAGTACTACTACTAATCCGCAACTCACATAGATCGGAATCACGCATCTATATCTTTCTCTTTTAAGGATTGCGTTATAATGATACACTGCTATAGCACTGGTAACCTTAATATTTATGATGCTTTACTGCAATATTAACAAGAAATGAAAATGAATGAATAAAAAAATCACTTTGTACCTAAAAAGTTTATGCGCAGTCGATGTCAGTTATAACGAGCTCGATTATAGCGATTATTGTTATTTTTTTAGGGGAAAGGGGACATTTTGATATTGATTCAATACACATATTTATCATTTATGGAATTTAACGATATAGCAAACGCAATATTTTTTGCTTTGCTGATATTCGTTATGAGCGACTTGAACTTAAAAATATACACGAAAGTTCTTAAGCACGTCAATAACTTTTCAAGGAAATGCCCATAAATGCACTCGTTATAGGTCTATCGGTAGTAAAATGACGATTTCCGATCGAAAAAAAAAGCGATTGCAGGACCTGTAGCGGATAATTAAAGATAGACTGAGGCACTTGACAACAAAGCGAGCTGGACAAAAGAGCCAATTCCAAAGTTGTAGAGCATTGTACAATGGGCAAATTTCGGTACCGTGGACGAACAAAATAAATATACGGAATATAATAAATACATTCGGTCTGTCAAAACTTTGTATCACTTGGGCCTCTAATACGCTGGCACCTGCAATACTTGTCACAGTACGCGATCATGTGTCTGCAGTTTTATTGCGAATTGTCTCTGCCGGAGGGTATTTTAAATAAGTGCTGCATTACATTTCCGTTCAAGTGTTTCTTATTGTATTATTTTTCATTAGAACAGTCCTTTGACAATAACCATATTGTGTCAAATGACGTCCCCAGATCTCTTGAATCTTATTCCAAAGATCAAAAATTGACCTAACTTACATGAAGACTGGCACATACATCTGAATTTCGGCTCTGTAGCTCAACATGACTGCCGGCTTTTCATTTTCTTTTTCTGACATTTGGAGTCAAACTTCGTCTTTTTCTATAGCATTCTCAATACTCAAATGAATACCGACTCTCTCTGAATAACACTGTTTGAAATCACGACTCCCTTTCTTCAACTCTTGAATAATCATTCAATTATATTCGTCGACCTTCCTCCTCGCAGCCGCATCATTTTGCCATGGGTTCAGATACGCCCTCCTTGCTCTCATTGTATGCTCCTCAGTGCAGTGTCATATCTTTGCGTTATTGGCTCTTTCAGTTTCCAATGAAGCTTGGTTTGCGTCTTGGCCCTAGAATATTTTGCCCCAACCAAACCTGCAATTTGTGTGTCGTGTATTTATTGGGGTTATAACTTTCAAGATCAAGACTACCATAAAACGGTGACTAAAAGTCTGCGCTTTGTTTCGTCGTAAACATCAAAACTGCATAGGGTGCCCCCCTGGTCCCACACCCTGCTCTTTAGACAATGCTCTATAATGATGTAAATGAGTATTTTTTTCTATCTCGCTTTGATGCCGAGTTCATACCCTAACATTTCAAATTGCAATCCCTTTAATTAGGTCGGTCATGGTCACTTAAAGATACCTAACACACATGGACTATGCCTTATAACATTACTGGGTGTGCTTGGCTTAATGACTTTACTAACAACAATGTATATTTGAAACGTAAGCCGTTTAATTGCTCTCTTTTTCTGAGGATTCCAGTAACTGATTTTTAAATTAATTGTTTCATTTGAAATCAGATATAATCTATATGAATATAAAAAATTGAGTTTCACTTCAAGCTACATTTTTAATAGGGGTTGTTTGAAGGTTTAACAAATTGCATAATCATATATACACAGCACACCCCTATGCTCTTCAGACCGAAAATGAAATCAATCCTTGAAACTACAATAAATCATCAATGGAGTAACCTATATATTTTGTTGCAGCTGTATTATGTTCCTTTTATAGTTTAAAGTATTCCACTTTATGCGTTCGGTGGGTGGGAGATTAAGCGAATGCCACATTCGCCTATGGATGATTACCACCTGTTTTAATTTTGTACTACTTTAAAATTGTCTATTTTTAATAACGGTGACTACAGGGCAACTAATTGTAATTTTATCCGGTGACGCTATTAAAGATGTAGAGCCATCTGATGACGTAGGGAAATACATGTACTGCCTACACCAGACTTTCATTTATTGGAAAGGCTATGCATTTGCCCTGTCTTCCAAACTTTAATAATTTTCCATTAAATATTATAATTCTGATTAGTATCGTTTAAGCTTGAGGGATATCTAAAGCTTTACAGTTAACAATCGAGCTCTGTTAGTGTTATCACAATCAAGTTAACATACACCTCAAGGCTATTTTATTCTGCTTTAACTGTCTCCCCCCCATTAGATAGATAACACATTTTTTAATATAATGCTGCGTCTAAAATTGCTTCAAAGAACTCTAGTGAACTCCCTTAAGGTATGAGTTGAACTTTACCTGACATTAATATTTTTGGCCTTTATGAAAAGCTAATTTGGTTAAGTGCTTTCGCATTTAGATATATACCTTAACATTTTCCACGCTTCATTGCAATATGAAGCGGAAATAAAAAGTAGTACAAAAAATACAATTTGTATCTTGTAAATGCCTATCATTAACCGGCGACCAAACGTTTTCGCATTTTTAAAAGGCAAACGTTTTTTTTTTGTTGTTGTTTCTTCCATCCGTTTTACTTTAGAAGTAAATGTAAAGCTATTTTCGAAGATGATTCATTAATTTTTAGTGTCAGTAATGGCCTCGAGTGCAAAAAAATTGTAGTCTGTGTTATTTAGAGGCTAGAAGGGGAAAATATGAAGAAAATGTTGAAGAGGAAAGGTTTTATTCAGAAACATTATTGTTTCCATTTTTTTATTTAGTAAATGATTAATGAGCAAAGAGCGACCTTAACTGTGTAGTTAAATGCATTTCGTTATGTCGTTCGATGGAATGAATTATAAATTGTTGTTAAGAGTTTGATATTTGAAACTCTATATTCGCATTGTTTCGAATAAAAATTTAGAGATCATTTATAAAAGTGTCATGTATGTGTGTTTTATGTATATTCGTCGTATTCTATACATCAGCAAAACCCACCTGCTGCAACAGGGTTGTCCGTTTATTTGACTTTATGTCCGTAAGTATGTATGTATGTCCGTTTGTTTGTCTATTTGTTCGTCTGTAACATAGCAAAAAGCAAAAACTATCTGGTTGATTTTAACAAAATTAAGACATGGAGAACATTTTGTCGAGACAAAAAAAAATCAACTTAGAAGTCTGAAAATTTGAATACCAATAGGGGTGGGGAGACTTCGGAACAAAAGCTAACTACGACAATTTTATTTAGACGACAATTTTCGTCACTATCTCCCATACATTGTTAAAAACATAAAACTTATTTTAAAAATTGCAACATAATTTTTCTAGTTTCCCTGTCTTTGGCAGGCTTAAATATTAGATTATGATAAATATTAAAAAAACAATAAATACCAATTATGCATAAAGCATTGTTTATGGAACATTCTCCAACGGAAATGCAATTTTATTTAAACATCTGTAAAATGCTATACTTTCAGCTCTGATATATTTGAAATTATCACAGTACTGCAATACTTTATTATATGTGAAAACTTCAAACTTCATGGAATAAAAACTTTACTCATATGAAGTCACTGGAATATTAACCGTTTGGCTCTCTAATTAAAAGCAATAAATATTGCATTTATATCACTTATATACCAAGACTCCAGAGCTAAATCATTTTGCGTGAAAATAATTCGGCAATTCCTACACAACTCATCATTCCTACACAACTCACGGCTTGTTTACATTCTTCATCCATTAAACTTAGATTTCGCTGAAGAAATAATCAAAATTTCATGATCATTTAAACTCAAAAATATTGTAATTGCGTTGGCTCCGAATACAGAAATGAACAGATTTAAGCAAAAATAACACAGAAATTAAGCAAAAATAAAACGGTTTTAGGATGGATGCAACACTAAATATAAATTTAAACAAGCCTTAAAAATAACGATTTTGACACAGGGAAAAAAATATGGATACCATATTTTATTTTGAAGTGGGTTACGTGAACTCTTCATATAATATAGGTGTCATTATTATTTCAATTTTTATTTAAAAAAATACCAAACATATTTTACTGAAATTTTGTATGTATTTTATGGAATTATCTGAATATTTCCGAAAATTTTCACATAAAGCAATTAGTGAATTTTAATTGCACTTAAAATATGTTTGAAAAATTAGTTCCTATAGAGTTCAATGTATTTCACTTTATTAACCCGCAATCAATTCAAAATTAATTGAGTGATATTATTCATTTACCTTCCCAGATGTTCCACAGTCGGTCTCAACAACATGCTGAAATTTTCTTTTGATAAAGTCATTTTTATGGCAATTATCGTACGAACGGACAGACAGACAGAATGACCTCAAAGTCATAAACACTTTTCAACTATGTTGGAAAGTGTTAAAAAGGCAATTATAGCAATCTTCCAATTTTCATTAGTATAAAAAATCGTTTGTTCATGCTAAAATACCAGCTTCAAATTCAGCTTAAAGCTCGATTGCATTAATGCTGATTCTATATAATTAATTACATCCACGAAGCCCATGCAAAGCTCAAGAAGGAACTTGTGCGCTCATCCATACTTGTGTACGGCTTCTGCCGGTATGGCTTCGTGGGCTGCAACAGCCACTTCTCAGAAATTAAGGATTAAAATACCCAGGTATCCATGAAACGATTAGAGGCAAATAACATCATCTACTTATCCTAATATATACTATATTTAGTACTTTAACACTGGAACAACGGAAGCGGTCATTTTGACCGCATAACTACTTTGACCGCTGTTGTCGTTCTCGAAAGATCGTTGATTACTTTCGTATTATAAAATCTAGAATACTTTTCTTCTGTGTTTTCAATAACTTTAAGAAAATAAGAAAAGTCATGAAATTTCAATGGGCTGGGGTTAGCCGTTTTGGAAGAATCGTTTGTGCTGGGATTAGCCGTTTTGGAGAAATCGTTTCTCAAAGTAGTTATGCGGTCAAAATGACCGCTTCCGTCGTTCTAGTGTTAAATATTACTCGTGTGATGCTTATTTGCTTATGAAGGCGTTGATATTATTTTATAGGAAGTTTTGGCGTATACGACAAAATCTGTGCTAATAATAAGTATTCAGATATTACATACATTCTTAGGTATTTAATCTAGTCATTACAGCAAATAGCATACGATACAAACATTGTATTTGCTTTTATCGTTGAGGCTCAAACCGTCCAACCTACAGAAAGGTGTACGGCAACCGTTTGGATGAAGAGACATCCAATTTAGACTGGAACCCAGTGGGGGAGACATCCACAGGGACCGTACCCTCCTTCCCCTACCACAAACCTCTCGGAAGGACTTAACGACTCGCATGTTTAACGTGATCGTACTCCGCGTGAATACGGCGGCAGTTTTGGCAGCAAAGGGAATCAAACCTGGACCTACCGAGTGTGATTTCCGTGCGCTAGCCACAGGGCTACAGCGCCCTAAAAACGTTGTACTTGTTTTTCAATATGCAAGAGATTTATGTATTCGAGCGAAATTATTCCTGTATAATAATACTTTCTGTATGTCTTACTGTTTGCAAAAATTGCATGAGTAGAAACTGACTAATATATTACATAAATTTTAATATATATATATATATATATATATATATATATATATATATATATATATATATATATATATATATATATATATATATATATATATATATTTATTTATTTATTTATATATATATAAATGTTCTATATTATGAGTAAACTTTAAATTTTGGTTTTTCTGTGATTATATAGACCCATTAGTTAAGGTAAAATGTTGGACAATATTGATATGTACAGTTCGTTTTAAGCAAATATCGATTTCTTAACTTGATATATATTTGTAATGTATAGTCTAACTTAACTATATTATGTTTTCATTGAATTACAAAAGATACGTACCCACTATGGAACCCCTACTCATTAGTCCAACGGTTCGATTCTTTCGAGATATATCATTCTAACTGCATGGAAATTATTTTCTTAATATCTAGAGAACAGCTTATGATACCTCCAAAGCAATAGAATCAATCTATATCTAGTAAAATGTATAAAATGTTTGCTGACCCAATACGAAAAGGAGTTTATATTTTTTCCTCGTGACTTTTGACGTTGTATCACTAAAATCTGCAATATCTTTATAAAGATGAATTTTGAATATTGTTAAAAATACATAAAACGCGTTTGCGGCATATTACTTATGTGCAAGGTAAAACATCCTTTACAAACAGCCATTGTAGCTACGTGAAAGTAGGATTGCCAAAGCTTGACGACCTTCCGAGGCATAATTGACAGATTTGGCGAAATGACGTCAACTTGGCGAGTTTTGGCCAGTTTTCGAATGCGCTAGAACTTTCTCGAAATATCAACTGGTTTCGAAGATACCAGCATTTTCCAGAATGTCTATGGAGAATCGCCCAGTTGAAGAGTTGTTGATGCAACAGAAGTAAAATTGAATTGTAAGAAACGTCAGTGTTTTGAGAATAGTATCGGCTATTTTGGGATTTAGCTGAACATGCAATTGCTGTATTATAAACACTTTACAACATAGTTGAAAAGTGTTTATGACTGCTCATTCTGTCTGCCTGTCCGTTGGCACGACAACTGCCCTAAAAATGACTTTATCAAAATGAAATTTTAGTATGTTATTCAGACGGTCTGTGGGACCTATGGGAATATAAATGAATAATATCACCCAATTAGTTTGGGATTGAACCCGGGTTGAAGAAATGAAATACATTGAACCCTATGTTTCAAATTGAACCCTATGTTGGGACCTAGTATTTCAAATATCTTTTAAGCAGATTTAAAATTCACAAATTGCTTCGAAAGTTTTAGGAAATATTCAAATTATCCCATAAAATATATAAAAAAAAAATTCAGCAAAATATATTCAGTAGTTTTTTAAATAAAAATAACAATTACACCCTTTATATAAAGAGATCACGTGACCATTATATGAAGAGATCACGTGACCCACTTCAAAATAAAATATAGCATCCATCTTGTGCCAAAATCGTGAATTTTAAAATTATTTTTAATTTATATTTAGTGTTGTATCCGTCATAAAACTGCTTTATTTTTGCTTAATTTCCGTGAATCTGTATTCGAAAATAGCGCAATTGCAATGTATTTGAGTTTAAATGATCAATATCATTCATCTTGTGTCAAAATTGTGATTTTTATAGTTATTCTTAATTTATATATTTTTGCTTAATTTCAGAGCAACTGTATTCTGAAACAACACAATTACAATATATTTGTGTTTAAATGATCATCCAACTTTGATTATTTCTACAAGAAAACCTAATTTTCACTTATAGAGAATGTAAACAGATTAGGCTGTAAGATGAGTTTTATAGGAATTGCTGAATTTCTTTAACACAAAATTATTTTGTTCTGGAGTCTGCAATATAAATAATATGAATGAAACATTCTTTGATTTTACATAAAGAAGCAGAGGATTTAATGGCAGACTGTTTCGATGAAGATTTATGCATAGAGTTAAATTACTTTTGCCCCCTTGGTTTTAAGTTCCTAAGTAGAATAAATTATTGTAGTACTGTGATGAATGAAATAAAAATGGTTGAATGAAGTATTCACTGCTTTTACAGAGCCAGGCGATTTATATTTCAATGACGTCATTTGAATCAAATTCGTTTTCTTCGATGGAGTTTTACATTTTCAAATATAATTAATTATTACAATATTGTGATCATTTTTAAAATGTTACCGCTGAAGGTATCGCATTTTAGAGATGTTTAAATAAAATTAGAGTTGGAAAGTGTTTCATAATCGATGCTTAATGCATGATTAATCTTTTTTGCTGTATCTGACAGTTATTTAGTGATCTCGTAAGATAGTTATCGAGTTATACGTTGAATATTGCTCCTGTCTACGCTATTCAGTGGTTTTAAATAAAATTGTTAGTTATCGAGAAAGTTGGATTCATTTCTAAAAGTAACTTTATTTTAATTTGTTATCATTCATTTGAATTTTCTGAATAACATATAAACAACTATTTTTAATTATTAACTAATCATTTCGATAATTAAGCATCATATTTTAAAAAAGTTTTCCCATACTTTAGTTCATATTTCTTACTTTCCATACAATCCATGGTAATGTATTGTAGGGAAGGTATTTGGATCTTGTCGAAACTTGCAACACAAGTAATCGATGGATCTACACACTTTAAGATACCTAGAATACGAAACAACTATTTTTAGCTTGTCTCCTTTCTTTCTCTCTCTCTCTTATATATATATATATATATATATATATAGAGAGAGAGAGAGAGAGCTCTCTCTCTTTCTTTCTCTCGCGCGCGAGAGCTTGCTATCTCTCGCTCTATCTTTCAAGCTATTTCTCTCTCTATCTCTCTCGATATATATCTCTATCTCTCTCGATATATATCTCTATTTCTCTCTCTATATATATATCTATCTCTCTCGCTATATATCTCTATTTCTCTCTATATATAACTATCTCACTATATATATCTCTGTATCAAGCTATCTATCTATCTCTCTCGCTATATATCTCTATTTCTCTCTATATATAACTCTATCTCACTATATATCTCTCTATATCAAGCTATCTATCTATTTATCTCTCTCTCTCTCTGGCGAGCGCTATCTCTGTGTGCAATGTGTGCATCCACTCTAACTTAAATTCTAACTGACAAAATTTCATACAAAATTATACTTGTGGGTCACCCTGGTGCTGATTAGATTTGGGGATGATGCGGTATAAAAAATCTGCCTTTTTTTACTGAATGACCCACAAATACCGCATCCACTGTAGCTATTAGACCACTTTAGAGACGCACTGTTGCTTAACGATAAGATGTCTGCTGTCATTTGAATTTAAGACTCGAATTCTATTTAATTAGAAAGAAAAGCATTAGTGGTATCTATGGTGGTGAGATTTCAAGTTTAACGCTTCCATTATGTTCTCGCGTGCCCTTTAAATATCTTGTGCATCCCTGAAACTCATTCTATGGTATACCTGACTGATCAAATCTGGTAGATACATCAAAATAAGAAACTGGATTTTTCACCTCATCTCCAATATATATATATATATATATATATATATATATATAGTATAAGAAACGTATCCCTCCCCCCACACACATCTCTACCGCACTTAGAACGTGGCTGTCACAGTCCAAATCCTGTAAATGCAGCTTCCCCGCTGATAACCGCTACTTTGAAGCGATTTGCAGATCGAGATTTGACTTCAATCCTTTCTATTTATTGGTGAAGCGAGTGGTTCAGAAAAAAAGCCATCACGTCACCTTTCAGGTCGTCGTTATCCCCTCCTCTTCCCCCCCTCCCCACGCACATAGAAGGAATTCTATTTCTGTCCGGATTCTCTCGGATTCCATGGAAATCGCTTCCACCCCATCTACTTCCATTTTCAAAAAGTAAGGGTGTAATACTGTTTCATATGTTCGAGAATTCAAACTGTGAAGTAATAAATGCATGATACGAAACTATGTGTACGTATTGCTATACTTAATTGTGTAACGTGTTTAACGTTTTTATACCCTTTAGATACCCCCCTCACGGTGACCTGGAAGACAGAATCTTTTCACAGCTTTGAAAATGCCGACTACGGTACAGAACATATAACGGAGCTGGATTTTCGATTGACCTCTCCCATCCCCAAAGGCGGAGGAAATGGGAGTTTTGAAAATTTTCTCAGACCCGACCTAAAAGACTAAATCTTTGCACTTTTATAGTATTGACCATTATACAGAATCTAATGTAGTCGGATTTTCACCCCAACCCTTTGGGGCAGATATTGTTTTTTTTTAATCTTTAATCTTAATTTCTTTTTTAATCATACTTATAGTATTAAAATGTATCAAGTTACATTCTTTTTCCTAGAGATTCTCATAGAGGGTATATAAGGAAATCATTCTTCAGTTGGAGTCAAGGATACGTCAGTGTTTAGAGAGTCTTTTAATTCGTAAATTTGGTGAGAATTGTGTCGCTGTTTTATTTCATCTGACAGTGGTTATCTGACCTTGTAAGATAGCTATAGAGTTATCAGCTGTATATTGTTATTGTTTACGCTTTTGATGGAAGTGTTATTACGCTTTAAATGAAAGTGTTAGTTATCCAGAAATCCAGTCTCATCTTTAAGTTCTGATAATGGATACGTTGTAACAACAATATGGTGATAAAGAATACTCTGTTCAATGGTGGAGCTGAAATCCTCTAAATCCACACAATTTCAATTTATTTGTTAAAATACTAGAACATTTTCGTAACTCCTCGCTAACAAATTATGTATACATTAATATTCAACGAATTCCAAAATTTTGCCATAACCTATTTTTCTCTCTCCCATAAAGGATATTTTTAAAATCCCTCTACACCAGCAGAAAATTTTCTTAAATGCATTTTTAATCTCATTTGCTCTAAAACATTATCCACAGCAACATATAATGCGTATCGGAATATTTAGAATATTCGCGCTTTTATTATTTTACACTTACGGTCAAAAAGTATTTAAGAAAAACGATGGTTTTATCGATCACTAGTAAGAACTAAGCCCAGAATCCATAAAAAAAATGAGCATTTTGTTTTAATTTTCCAATAAAATTCTAGTTAGTTTTGCATTTTTCCGAACAGTTTGATACTAGTAGACCAAAATAAGATTTGGATCGATTTTTTAAATTTTGAGAAACAAAAAATATACATATATTATTTAAAGGAAAATAATACAAAAATAATATCTATAAAAAAATGTTTTAAAATTATAAACATTATGTTCGTAAGTTGGTTATAATAAGAAAATATTATTATATATATTTATTTCTGATACTAATTGGTAGATAATCTAATTTTCTTTTAAATTATATAAATCGAAATTTTGATGAAAAACAGCATTTTAAGACATTTCGAACATTTTTTAAAAGATGTAAATACTTGTAGAAAGATATGTATAATTGTCTAACGGGTGTGTGCATGTCTATAAGGTGTAAGCACGTCACGCATAGACACATATGTTGTAGACACTTTGCAAAGGTGTCGGAATGAACACGCAGCAATATTTTACTAAAAACAACAAGTTTATTCCTAAACTGTAGAAATCATAAAATAAACTTTATTAACGTAATTTACATATAGTAAATCATAATGCACATGGTCTACCCTTTCTATCATCGTCTGCATCCACGCATGCCACTCTCAACACGTCGAACCAACTCGTACCATCTCCTTCCATCTCAGACCGTGCTTTGCACCTTGAATTTTAATAACCTGGTTTCCAGCTCCACCTTTCGTCCGCAATCTGCGCGACTGCTATTTAAATTTAGACTCTTCTTTCGTCGGGGAAGACACTGCTTGAAAAATAAGAAGTCTAGAACAGAAATTGTTAATTATTACAACTTGTCGCCACGAAATGTTAAATATAATAGAAAAAAAAATGTTCCGTTTGTGTGTATGTGTTTGCTTGTTTATTTGTTCCTTTTTTATCTTTCTGTTTCGCTCATAGCAGCAGGTTCAACCGACGGACAGCCGCAAAATTACATCCACAAAAGATTAACTGAAGCCAATATAGAAAGCCGATATTAACCATATATTGCAAAAATGCCCGTATTTTCATATTAGCCCAATTTTGGGTATATATCGGCTGCCGATGTTGGCATTTTATTGGGGGAAGTGCTTTTTTCTATTTCATCCGCATGTCAGCAAGTCATGACGTCATACTTGTAACGGAATATTTTGTTTATATGACTAGAATAATTCAATATTATCTTATTTCCTGTTAACGATTAGGATAATTTCCTCAACAATATTAATGGTATAATGTGCAAGAAAATAATAGTTTAAATTACGCTACGGCTATGAATAGTATTACAATAGTTACATTAATGCAAATTAAAAAAATACATTCAATTCACACTGGTGATTAACCTGTTGGCAATCTATAAATATTATTTTTCAAAGAATTTAACAGAAATTTTTATAAAAATAATGTGTGCAAGGAAGCTTTGAAAATATTCGTTTTTTTTCCTAATAAGTATCAACTCATGGAATGAGTGGGTGTAAATAATTTGGTTAACTTTTCTGTAAATCTCCATTTTTCCAAAATTTAAGTTTGTAAAATTTGATTCACAGTCTAAAGGTTTTTAATGTATTTAATAAATAAATCCAGTGGAACCCGATTTTATTCTGATTAATTTCTGAGATCTTAAGTATAAGCTGATTCAATTTCATAGAAGTTGATCTGAATACTGTGGAGTATTAATCCATCATAAATTATATTCTACCTATTCAACTCAATATCATTTTTTCAAGATAATTTATTTCCTGATGCTATTAATACAGCTCACAATATATTTAAACTTTAAATAAAACATAATGCAACTATAGTACATCATGGCTGGACCATTTTTGCACTGTTTTGATTTTATCAACCATCATAATCGAATAGTCGTATAGAAACTTAAAAAATAAGCTGCAATTTTTAAAGCATCTGGTGACCAATGGAAGTGGTCCGTACCAATTAAGTTTTCTTGTTGTCAGTGCAGATAAAATCTAGTCGGTATTCAGGTGTCCTAAACAGGGTAGAAACAGTGCATGGTCATTGTTTGCTGCACTCAAGGCTGTATTTATAAGCATCAAAGCTACTTCCACCATTCAGTTTTATACATAGTTTACTACCATGTATTTTCCAGTAATTTGTTCACAGAACTCACCTCTAGGGGCTGTACTAAATATAGTATCGTACTCCTGTTACAGATATTAGCAGCCACAGGCCGACTTGACGCTTATTGGGCGCTCGTAAGCATGGAATAGCCATTACCTGCAATAAGAGCAAGAAAACGAAACCGTTTCATATTTCTTCAAAAACAAAATGGCTCAACTTCTTTTAAGCAGGCTTCGTGGTAGGACTTTATGAGTCGGTCTCAAAAAAGTCACTTAAATGTGTGGTATGTTGTAAGTTTTCTTGTTGATATTGCAGGTGTCAACAATTTCATGCCGATGATCATAGAACAAACGTAACATCTAGCCACGGATTCTGTTATTTGCAATGGGAGCTTGATGTCATCCGGTAACATTCAATAAATTTGAAATATTGTTAATCTACGAATAAAGATTTGAAACTATGTTTTTTTTATTCTCATGTCGGTTTAAAATACTAGTAGACCTATATAAATAATAGAAACTTTTTCTGGAAACATGCTTCATGACTTTCTGAAGATAAAATATTTTACCATTTCGTAAAAAAATTTAGAGAAATCCTATTCTTCTGCACTCCATCACGAAATCTTTATTTGTTTTTTCTGTTTCGTTTTTTCGTAGTAGGATATAAACAGAAATATTTTCTTATCTTGTGATCAATATCTCAACCTAGTTATCGCCTGACACTTCAGGAATAAAGGAAGGAAATAATGTGCCGTACCTTTCTTGGATTTGAGTCATTCTGGCAAGACAAATAATAAATAGGATGATGTTTTTATGAGGCTTATTTCTCTTGGAATAAATAGGCATTTAGGATATTTCGATAAAAGCTCTAATTACGTTTATTATAGTTCTTTGAAAAAAAATGTTTAGTTATTTTGGAGTGACTTAAATGGCTTGTACATCATCTATGTCGGGCAACAGATGTCACGTTCTTATATAAATATGGAGTTTTCAAATAATATATTTCTAAATAGTGAATATGCGATAAACTAGCAGAGCAGATTTTAACAATAGAGTAATTGCCTGTCGTATATTATTGCAAAGCCAACCACGCTATAAGCTGCCGTTTATGCAAATATGCAAACGCTCTATTTGTTATTTGAATTAATAAGGATCCGACATTTAAATTACTGAAAGAATACTACTACGACGTAGTCTATAATTTCGTGGGAGAGTGAGGGATTCTCAAAATACAATGAGTCTGATTATTTAGATAAATTTATCTTCATTCAAAGAAGCAATAATCGCATACACAGAAACACAATCACTAATAGCTTTCTTATAAGGTTGTTGATGTTGAGACCCAGACCGTCCGACCTACCAGAAAGGTGTAAGGTAACTGTTTGGACGGGAAGTGCCACCCAATTAAGACCGGAACCCAGTGGGGGAGGCATCCACAGAGTCCATACCCTCCTTCCCCTACCACCAACCTCTCGGAAGGACCCACATATTTAACGTGATCGTACTCCGCATGAACACGGCGGCAGTTGTGGCAGCGAGCAAATTCAGCGCAGCTTTTTTATAAGGTTGCAAAATGACCTTAATTCAATGACCTTGATACAATGGAATACCAATTGAACGCACAGCAAATTTACAAACAAGAAGATTATATTTTCAAATTCCTGACGTAGTCCCATTTTACTGTCACTTCGCTCTATGATGAATGAGTCATTCTTATTTATTCCATCATGTCTCGATTTGATTCCATGGTTCTTTATTTATTCCATCATTTCTCGAACTTTCCAAACTCAAGGTCGGCCAAAGTCCCCAAGGTCAAGTCACCCGGATATTCTCATAATACCAATGTGCAGCTGTGAAAGTTACTTTCTAACACGTAAGTATTAATATAGTGTCATAGTGTATACTTTATGCATAAACTGCTAGAACCAAAGTTCCACAAACATTTTTAGCGGATTTAAATTTAGAATTTTATTAAGATTTGATGCAATTCCAATTCAATCAAACGTTTACACACAGCATGAATATCAGTATTTCTTTAACAGCATTTGTTTTGAAAAAATATATGTTTTATTAGTTTTTGAAATAGTCTATTCAGTCAAGTTGAAACCACTCATCGTTCCCGATTAAGCGGAAATTAATGAACGCGTTCCCGAAATGGCAGCACTTCCCGCTATGAAAGAGGTAATTGGAACTAGAAACAAAATTCCTGGATAAAAAGGTGTGTCAAATGATTAATGGAGGTTGCTAACAATAGAGCACAAATTGCATATTTCTAAATCTGTCGCCAGTTTAAAGAGAAAAGGTGTTTGAGCTATTATATGAATGCTCTAGTATTTGGAGTGATTGAAGCTGAAGGAACAGTTCTTGCACCACCCGAATGGTGCAGTGACTAGCATACTCGGTCGTAAATCAAGGGATCTGGTTCGAGTTTTGACACCGCCAGGTGCAGGGATTATGCCAGTATTCAACGAATGTATAAGTTTTCAGTCTTACTGAACTCCAATCGAACTTTTTCTATAAGTCTGTAGGTGTGTGTCTTATGTATCAATGTATGCATATGTGTAAGTCTGTGGACAGGCACAACACATTTAGCGATTGAAACGAAATTTTGTGGGATTATTACAATGTGAGAATATGATCCCCTCATCCATTTTGAAAGTGATTGAATATTCAAATTATTTTCAAATTGTCAACCCTTTTTCTCTTAGTTCATAAAAATATTAGCAGCATTTGTTAAGGGTGAATTTGGATGAACTTTATGGCTAGCATTATAGCAAAACATGGTTATATTTAATAGATGGTCGATATATGTAATTTCAAACGTAGTCATTTAAAGGCTAAATTTAGCCATTTTTGTATACTAAAAGTTCCTAAAAATGACAAAATCGAGGCATAAAATACCAACCCTGATCGAGCTCTTCATCATATTCCCTATAATCTAACTTTTGAATTCTGGAAGAAAATAATTGAAAAAAAAATCATTAATACTATACAATCTTAGTAATCCAGCACGCCAATGCTCCAGCACGTTAAAAAATTTGATATCATAGCCCAAGATGTAGCAGGTGGCCTTTTCCTGTCACATGATGTTTGTTTTCATTTCTGAACAAAGCGATTGTCAAACAGTCGCACGTCTGGCATCACCGTGAACGTAATTTTCTTGAGCAATTATATTACATTTTTCATACTGTGTATGAAATGTATGTCTTTGTTTTTATTTTGATCACTGTCTATGCGAGTCAGTTTTATAATGACATGCAAAATAAAATATAAAACTTCAACATTAAGAGATCAGATGAAGATTTTAGAAATTAGATAGTGGTGAAAAATACGGGAAAATATGGAAAATAGTATGATATAGGTACGTAATATTAACGTAATATAGAAGATTACGTGAGAAAGTTTTTAATGCTGAGATAGTTGTAAAGTGATGAACATCTATTAAAAACAATTTTAGTGAACAATATTTTTATACCAAAAAGTACCCCACAAAATACAATATGCATAAGATTATAATGCATATATTTAGGTGTGTTTTGCACATGTCACACTATAGTAAGTTTAATTGCATATACATTATGACAGCTTCACTTATTAAATATACTTTATTTACCTATGTCCAAAAATCAGACACAATTTGATTTTTTATAGTGCCAGATTAATGAGATTGTACTTTTCATTGAATACAGCTATAGTATTGTTATTACATATTCTCGATATCTATTTACAAATGCAAGTCGTGGGTGTCACGTCGTGATGCATTTGGTGAACTTAGCGAATAATTTAGCAAAGTACCGTCAACTTGGCGATATTTTTCCCCAGATTGACAGAAATATCGTCAAAATTGTAAAAATGACGCTGTTTATTTAGAATTGCCCGAAATATAAGTTAATTAGGTATTTTGATATAGTTTTACATGTTGTCATCCTGAAAATTGCCAAATGTACAATTCAACGATAAACAGTACCATGGATATTATACATTATGTTTTGACTGTAAAAGTAGTAAATACATCGCATTATGTAAGGAAAGTCATGCGCTGCCCACATCAGACTTTTTTTAAAAGCACGGTCATTTACTCAATATTTCATGTTGCCTAAAGGGATGAAGATTATCGATAATTTCTACTACACTAATTTTCTATAGTTCAAAATATGCATGGATTGGATGTCCGTTTTTTCATGCAAAATCATTTTATTGCATGTGTAATTTTGAAATATACCGTTGATAGTAGTGCGAAATGTAAGTAATTTCGGAAATCCATGACCACAATAGTCTATAATGCGCAAAGATATAATTTATTAACGTTAATAGAATAATTTCTTTTCTTACTAATGAATGGGCGTGTTTCACTTTCTGAAATATTTAAAAAAATGAAAAACGACTGAAATACATATAATACCATTATAATTATAATTTTTATGGATATTTTTAAATTAAAGGACATATTTACAGCACGTGAATGTACTTGCAGAAATCTGCAAAAATCGGAAAAAAAGCTGAAAATTTCATTTAACGCAATTTTATATTAGTATCGCAGTGGCATTGCAGATAAATGTGTTCTTAAATTGGTTTATAAATTTCTGAGGATTTTTAGCACTGCAACCATATCAGTTTCACTTGCATAGTATTTTCAGCGCTGCAACTTGCCATATCTGTTAAAGACTCAAATTAGATTTTATTGCTTCTCTGCTATGTAGGCATTAATTTGAATTTTATCTCCCAAGATAAAATATGAAATGCATGTTTATTTGAAATTATATCATATTTGAAATATATTTGGAACTATTATATTATGGTTACCAGAAGTATAAAAATAGTCAATTGCTACATTTACGAATATTTTGTTTGTTAATTTAGTTTGAAATCCATTTCGAAATAAAAGTCCGTTTAACTTTTTTTATCGGTACCCAAATCTAACCAATACACGTAAGTAAATTAACAAGTAAATTTGTTAAAATGTATTCTTATAATTGTCGGTGGGGTGTGAATTATTCGCAGGAGTTACATATGTAAATTCAATTTTATATTTATTTTAAGAATATTCCTATCACAAGCTTAAAATAATCGCTATGGTAGGAAATATTAAACGAATCCCAATGCTTTGTTTATCTTATGTTTTCTTATTTGTAATCATTTACACTGCAGTACTAATGATGGCAGATTCTTTGAATACCCACGCGGGACATTAGGAGAGAGGTAAGACTGTATTCCCTGAGTATAAACAAGGTCTGGGAATGGGGAAAATCTTAATGGAGGTCTTCATCAAATAACAGATTTGATTCTGAACTACAACTTCATGAATTTTTAACGCCGCTAAACTCAACAATAGGTGGGTTCTGGTTCTCTTGTGACGCAGTGCGTGATATAAATAAAATTAAATATTTCATCGAAATGTTGTAGTTGCTGTAGGGTATTGTTAGTATTTTCACTAAAAATGAAAAATATCTTATAAAGCCCGCGTTATACTTTCCGTAAAGACTCCGTCATTTACCTTCATAGATTATCATTTAAATTTTATTGCAAACAATAATACAACAAGAAATATCAATAATGTATAAAGCATTGATTATGAAACATTTTCCAAATGAAATGCAATTTTATTCAATATGCGAGACATTCAGCGGTGATATTTTTAAAAATTATCCCACTACTACAATAATTTATTATATTTGAAAACTTAAAGCTTCATAAAAAAATGAACTTTATTCAAATGACGTCATCGTAATATAATTTGTCTGACTCTCTAAATGAAAACAGTGAGTACTTACTTCATTCATACACACTTATTCCAGTCTCCCGAGTTAAACAATTTTGTGGGAAAACTTTTTTGAGACAAGTTCTGATTTAACATGGTGCGTAGTGTACATTAATTAATTTGGTGTCATGTTTTGGGGGCATTGAGGTATAAACATTTTTACAGTTGGCAATAGAAGTTTAAAATCGTTTTCAAAAACAATTTCTAGTTTAAGAAATGTTGGACTGGAAATTGCCCATACCCATTTCCTTAGTTTAAATAGGGATTATCCAAAATTGCGTCACTTCCATTTATGTGCTTATACTTGTCTCATATCCTTAAATACATTTTTCATAAATTTGGTAACCTCATTTAAGTCGTTAAATACAAAAAACATACATTTTTAGTGGACTCGAGTTGAAATTAATTGAATTTTTTTCTAGTTTATTAAATTTTTTTAGGTTATAATTAAAGACATGTATTATACACATCAAATTATTTGATGGTTCTAACACACTATCCTGTTAACTATTAAATATTCATAATCATCTTTCACCCTTTTAATTTTATGTACTGTCTTATGATTATTACGAATAATTTTCATTATTTTTAACGATACAAACGTTCACATTGCTTTTTTTTTATTTTTTCAATACCACTATATTTTTGTTTGTGTTAAAAAACCATCACGTTCATCCAAAAGATTAAATCTTAACCAACGAACATATTTTTAATAGAAAAATATTCAAATAAATCTCGGGATAAATTATTAAATGCTGAGAAAGTCACAGTAATAACATCTAAATCATGTTTACCACTTTTTAAATAAAATAGTTTTCTACTAAATTCGTTCGTGTCAAAATTGTGTGTCACTTGATTAATGAATCTGCTTCGATGAGAAACAAATTTCCACCATCCGAAAATTTTTATTGAAAAATATTTTAATTTTAAAGAATAATGCTGATGAAATTTAGTCGATCGATATGCAAAATGCAGCGAAGAATTACGGCGGGAAAAAAAACACCATCTGTCGCATCTAAGCCAAATCTTCTTTTTTCTTTTGAACATATCAGATAATGAACACAAAAGACTTGTACACTTCTTTTGATAAGACGTATTAAGCACATTGATGAAGTCTTTTAACTCATTACTTTGCGTTTAATAAAATATTCTTCAAAGTAATTCATTAAGAATCCATGAAAAACCTTTTTTTTTTCTTTTATTTTTAAATCGTTTAACGCAAGAATCTTCGAACTTCTAACGCGGGGGCTACATTAAAATATTCAAACAATTCGCGTGGCAAAGCAGATTTTAAAATAGCAATACCTGAAACTTTAAATAAGGGCAAATACTAAGAAGATAATTTCTAAATATAATATGCACTGACCTGAGTGAGTGAGCTAGCGTATGATGCTGATGTATGAAAATTACACAATTAATAGCACTTCCACTCAAGGTGGAATCTGTTAATTGAATTCGATTCGCTTCAGCTTCTTTAACGAAAAATGCCAATACTTTAAAAATTCGAATTAATGGTTTATGAAGCAAAAGGATAACTTAAAAAATAATCAAAATTGCTTTTCAAAATGAGCAAGCAGTTCCATTTAAGCCAGAATTTCGATTTGGGTTTCATTTTCTTCGTCTCAGATTCCAAATCTATCTATGGTGGATATACCCAAAAGTTGCCACAAATATTAACCGATTTTCATGCAAGTTTATATCCGGCTATGTTATCAAGAAATCTAGAACTATGTAGAATTCTTTGAAATTCGAGCGAAAACTTCAAAATGTATTCGAAATTTTGTATTTTCTTAGCATGGCAGTACAGGAAAGATTTGAAATAATTATGCAAAGTGTTATGTATGCCTCAATGATCACAAAACTCAGTTTCAATCATTGTAGTAAAAACTAGCCCCATTACAATATTGTGTTCGTGATGTTTTTAGCCTCGGGGAGGGGAGTTATCCCCCCCCCCCTAAGAGGGTGTATCGTTAAACTTGGTATCAATCAAACGAATTTTTCAAGCCCTTTAAACTAAAGGCAACATGTTGTACTTGTGATCAATTGGACCAACAAAGCAGACTTTTCAAATGTTTGTTTTACGAAATTTAAAGAAAAAAAATTAAAGCTAGTTAAAAAACGGCCTAATTTGTACAGTTGACGCAGGTATTATTACCTAGCAAATTCTACAAGTGCAGCCAACGATTATTCTCTTCGGAGGAACTCTAATAAAATAAAACACTGAGACATTGGTCTTGTTGCATCACTGAGGGTATGTCAGTTATTCTTTTGTTTGGGGCAGGAAGATTTTCGAACTATAAAACTAAAATGCTCTGACTTAATATTATCTTTATGCATTTTTTTATATTTTAAAATCAACTTATTTTCTTTGCCCCTTATTTATTTAAAAATTGTGATTATTTTTAATGCAGTTTATATCTAAAATTTCGTGGTTAGTTTTATATATCTCTGCAGCTTAATTAAAATGAATTCTGACTTATACATTTTAAACAAAATATTAAACATATTTAATTATCTGTTGCATGCATAAAAAACGTCATGTGAAGAAAATTAAAAAAATGTATATCTATATTCATATGTATGTGTGGATAAAAGAAACATACAAAAGGATAGTAAAGCCGTTTTTGCGTTTGTGTTGCTATCTGTATTATTATTAATAAATGTGTAAGTAATTTGTTATATATTTCCTCTAATAATTGTAAAGAAGGATTTGTACTTTACTTTTAAATAGGTGTGCTGGCAAATATATTCAAGATTCAATTGTGAATAGGCGGGATATATATCGTTTGTGTATGTGGACAATCCCATATTTGTCCACTCCCCTTTTTAATATTTGGAGAGGTTCTGAAATAGTGTTTATTTGCAATAAATGGGAAAGACAGGGGCAACTTTGTCAGAAAAATGACCAAAGGAAATTATGTAAATTGAAATAACTTTTCGGTGTGCATTTCATAAACTCACTAATTATGCCAATTTAAGTCTAAATTTAATTTAGTTATTTTTTTATTACAGCCATTTGGACAGTTCGCAGAATTATAGTCATCCATTTTAAGCTCAAACATCTCTCCACAAATATGAGATTACGAAAAATTATAATTGTCATTTTTTTGTGTCTGTTCATATGTGTCGATAATATTTTGAAAATATATGTTACATAAAAATAATTAACAAAATTATTATATAATAATTATTTCGCTTAATCACAAAGGTTACTGAAAATATTATGTATCCAGAAAGTAGCGATGAATGAGGCCGCAGCCGATTGGTAGGAAAGCTGTAGTATTTGAAATGTCAAGATTGTTGCAGCTCAATCTATTTACTTACTCCTTGGTGAAATCTCGTGCATAAGTAAGATATATTTTGTTTTGTTAAAAAAATATGAAGTTAAATGATTTTGGAGATTCTAAAAATCTCTAATGAGTGATGAGGGTTGAACAGAATAAATGAAAATATAATTAGTAAAGTACATATTTATGTGCCTTCAGGCAAGTGTATTGAATCTCGTTTGATATATTGTATAAGTTTAATTTTATAATGCCAAGCAAGCTAGTTTGAGGGCTCAAGCCGCTCGACTCATCCAAAGATATGAGCTGCTGTTCAGACGACCTGGCCAAGCAAGCTAGTGAAGTAATTTGATATTTTGATGTGAAGTTTATGGTCGGAGTATCCAGATAAAAAGTGGTTGAAAACTGCTAACTTGTGCTAGCTAGCTATGAACAGCTGGCGAGAAACTTTGCTTTGAAAGCCTGTAAAAATCAATTGAACTAATGTTCATTAAGTTTTTATCTATCTGAACTCTTTCTTCTTTGACCCAAACTGTTCGACCTACCCTAAGGCGCAAGATATCAGGGAAGGTGTTAGACGGTCGAGAAGTGCCACCCAATTTAGACCGGAACCCAGTGGGGGCGGCATCCACAGTGACCGTACCCTCCTCCTCCTACCACCAACCTCTCGGAAAGACTTAAGAACCCATCTATTTAAAGTGTTCGTTCTCTGTTAACACGGTATCTATCTGAACTTGAGTGTTATGGAGTTGTTGATTACTGGAGTTTTATTTTACACAACGTTATTTACGCAAAACGATTTCAACTCCATCAGACTGGAGCCACCGCTGATATTTTTTAAATAGCTTCCATCCTTTCCTAACAGCATTTTAAACCTTTAGACCTCATCTATATGTAACCTTAGACCATTTTCTTCACAATATTTAATTCATGTTCACATTTCCTACAACATATAATATGCTGTGCATAAGGAAGTATTGTAACAGGGGTCGAATATGCGACATCGAGTGTTTGCACATTCTGTTGATGCTCTAACACGATTCAATTATTTTCAAAGGTACATCAGTTTTCGCATATGCATGTATTGTACGCCAATCCGTGCAATTGAAGTTTTATAATATATTTCTTATAAACTAGTGGTGATTCTTAATGTATTTTACGTGACAAAAATGAGAGAGATTTTGCTAAAATGTGAAGTGTAAGAAATAAATAGAATAAAAATATTCGAGCTTGAATAAAAAAGACTGACCATCGAGACTAAGAGAAAATACTATTTTTTGTTTTATTTTTGAAGTAACCGGGAGAAAATGGGAGTGAGAATACTGAGCAATAAGTTTTCGTTTTTTAGTGAAAAAATAAATTAATAAACAGCAATGCATTCAATATCAGATATGTATCATTTCAACCAAACTGCAGTAAAAAGAACACTCATACGTCAAGTTGATTAGAAAAAGAAAGGTACTCAAAGATGCGAGTATGAAAATTAAAATATAATAAAAATAGTAAAGCATGTACTAATAAATATAGTATAGCATGTACTAATAAAGATAATATATCATGTGTTATTAAAAATCGTATAGCATGTACTAATAAAATAGTATAACATGCACTAATATAGTACAGCATATACCAATAAAATAGTATAGCATGTACTAATGAAGATAATATAACATGTACTAATAAAAATAGCATTGCATGTACCAATAAAGATAGTATAGCATGTACTAATAAAAATAGTATAGCATGTACTAATAAAAATAGTATAGCATGTACTAATAAAAGTAGTATGGCATGTACTAATAAAAATAGTATAGCATGTACTCATGTTGTTGTTGTTGTTGTTGCGCATCCTCCAGTGTCTGACGAAGTCAGATGAGATCCATAAGTCCGTTGACTCTCAGAAAGTCGAGCACAAGAAGTGGATCGCGATAGATATCCTCCTTGGAGAGACCCATGCTATCCATTATATGCTCTGCAGAAGCCTGATGGTCGTGGCACTTGGTGCAGGGGGCGAAGACCTTTTTGCCCTCATTAAAAGAGAGGCACTTGATGTGACCGCTAGCAAGTCTAGAAAGTACAGTCTGGGAGCCTGTG
Organism: Amaurobius ferox; assembly: GCA_951213105.1. NCBI lineage: Eukaryota > Metazoa > Arthropoda > Arachnida > Araneae > Amaurobiidae > Amaurobius > Amaurobius ferox. The sequence continues at coordinate 136,104,905 of OX578146.1, read as the reverse complement.
TCACACGGGAGGTCTAGAGTCAATCCCGGCTTTTTACCCATATACCAATGGTGGGTGGGGGGCTCTCTCCAGTCCACCAAAATTTTTTAGCTTTCCCAAGAATACAATTCCAGAAAAGTCAAGGTGGAAGAGAAAGGGGTGGAGAGACTGCAGACCTCCTTAGAAAGTTTATCCGCTACTGCATTACCATAAATGTCCACATGAGAGGGAATCCACTGAAAATGTATATTATGATTTAACGAAATTAGTTTTAGCTTAGCAGGATAGAGATACTGGTCCTGTCACCTACAAGTATTAAGGTGGTGGAGGGAGCTGCGGCTATCATATAAAATCCATAAGTCGCCATAATCCTTCTCTGGGAGAATAGCCTTGAGTCCCAGATCTATTGCTATCAATTCACTTCTGAAGACTGAGCAGAAATTAGGATTACGACGACAAAGAGTCAAATTGCTTTCGAAGGGTTTCAATAAAAATGCCATTACCTGCAAGATCGTCCATTTTACTGCCATCAGTATAGATCTTAATGGCATTATTGGGGATATGACTTAAGTTTTCCAAGGTCAGTTGCCTGAGGTGTTCAGAGACAAAGTATTTCTTGTTGACTTGAGAGTTTAAATTAAAGTGGAAGTAGACCCTAGAGAGTCCCTCCGCAGGATTCAAGCAGCATTGCAAAGAGTGGGTTTCGACATCGCAATTAGGTAGGCGTAGTTAGGCAACTTGGTTGAAAGGGCTGTTTTTCTTTAATCTTTGATGAATTTTCCAGGTATTAAGATACATGAAGGTTTTATTTCAGAGTCTATAACTAGACAGTTTATTATAATATTTAACAAGACCAGCTTGTATTCATAAAAATAGTACATCATGTGTGTATTAATCATTTGAATGAAACTTTATTTTCCTGGCTATGAGCATGTGTGCTTTTCCGCCCCCACACTCTAATTGACGACTCTCGATGTATGTAAATCATATTTGCCGTATTTTACAAAAATAAGTTTTAAGAAAAATAAGTGAACGTCAAAATTATAGGTATCATGTAACAAAATACTCTTTGAAATGTGAAAAAAATTCCTGTTAAACTTTCCATTTATAAATTTTTAATTTTGAAGAGTAATGCTGATGAAATTCATTTAATCGATGCTTGAAGTCCAGAGACAAAGGACACTAAAAACTCACCAGCTGGCGCATTGAAGCTGAAAGTGTTTTTATTCTTTCGAACGTATTAGATTACGCACACAAAATACTTGCATTCTTTCGTTAGGTAAGATGTATTAAGCGCATTGATGAAGTATTTTAACTTGCTATTTTGCGTTTAATATGCTCTTTAAAACTGCTCATTAGCAATCAATGAAAAAAGTTCAAATTGTGTTCCCCCTGCAATGTTTTGATGGAATAAAATATGACACTATGTCGAAATTTATTTTATTACTAACTGGCATAGCGTACTGTAATAGATAAAACTCCTACATATTTCCAAAATCCCCGTGATGTAGGTTTCTCTGCTTAATGCAAAAAACACAATATTAAAGATTTCTAGCATTTTCATGAATTTTATATACAATAAAACTTGTCAAATATTGAATCTTCAAATACTTATACAGCACCTACAAATACTTCCAATTTTCAGTCAAAATTATGCAAATTACTTCACAACATATATAAAATGTTTACATATTGAGCAAAATTCCGTCTTGCATAGATTTCATTGTGATGCATTGAATTTTACCATGAGAATGTTTTAACATTATTTGCAAATAAAATCAAATTTCAAATTCTGCAATTCGTAAATAGATAAATCAATAGTATTATGCCAAAAATAAAAGAGAAACATGCTGCAAAACATGCAAATGCGAGTCTGCACCAGAATTTTCCATACAGTTACGCTGTATGTTGTTCACGTAGATTTGTTGTTGCAGTTGTTGAGACCCAAATGGTCCGACCTACCAGAAAGGTGTAAGGTAACAGTTTGGACTACCGGAAAGAGCGACCCAATTTAGACTGGAACCCAGTGGGGGAGGCAACCACAGGGACAGTATCCTCCTTCCCCGGCCACCAACCTCTCGGAAGGACTTACGGACCCACATGTTTAAAGTCATCGTACTCCGCGTGAACACGGCAGCAGTTTTGGTAGAGGAGGGAATCGAACCCGGGCCTACCGAGTGCAATTCTGGCGCGCTAACCACTGGGCTACTGCGCTCTCACGCCGATTTGTGAACCAACAAATATCAGAAATAAAAATCCGCTGTGGGTAGCACGTGACTTTCCCTGCAGATTCAAGTTTATTTTCTCCTTATTTCATTCATAATTCATTAAATTGAGTTTAATGGCACTCAATAACACGTATAATTAATTAAAATGACACTGAGTATACACTTTTAATTTAGCTTTCATTTCATTTTCATTTGATAACTTGACTTATTCTCAAAAGCGGCTTAGCAAAAACGCGAGATAACTAACATATCTAGAGAAAGGTTGGTCCTAGAGTAATGGGGTTGGTTTTATTTCGTCGTCAAAAATCATGTCTAAATCATAAGCAGTTAACTGATATATTTGAGCATACGTAGTCTTTTATTTTTAGATTTAACGATTTTTGCGGGCCATTTCGCAAAAAAGGCAGGTTCTTTTTCTCCGAATCACACCAAAATATAATCATCACCAGGTTCACCTACAAGTGATTTATTTACCAAATTTAGTGAAATTGGGTCTAATAGTTTTTCAGCTAGAGTAAATACAGGCCATTTCGCAAAAAAAGGCAGTTCCTTTTATCCTGAATTGTATCTAAATCTAATCAGAACCGGGGTCTCCCACAACGATCAAATTTTATGAAATTCTGTCAATAAGTTTCTCGGTTATAGTGCATATGAAAGCTGTACAGATGGACAGACAGACACACAAACACACAAACACACACACAGACGTCACGCTAAAAATAGATTTTCGTATTCTAGAGGTCCCAAAACGTGTAGATCCGTTGAAAACTCGAGTTGCGATTTTCGGCATGATTCCAATACTTTCCCTATACATTACCATGTATTGCAGGGAAAGTAAAAAGGAAGTATTCTTTTAAGATATTTCGTTTACAAGTTCTTTTCTTTTCATTTACAAGGTTCAGAAAGGTTTTCTTAATCTCTCTATAATATAAAACCATCTTACGAATTGTTGGCCTTGCATTGTGGAAAATGTGAACTGGAAAATGCGCAGTTCTGAAATTCTACATATAGACAAGTATGAGCCAGTAAACATGCAAAACGGGTTTAGAAGTTTTATTTAATACTTAGTTAATTTAATATTAAGTAACATAACATTAAGTATTGTGAACACTGACAAATATTTAATGGGTTGAACCTATACCTCCAAATTATCTGTAATTGTTTGTTGACAAAAACGTCATAAAAATGTCTGCGGACTGAACAATTACATGTTTTAATGTTGATTACTTTGAAGCGTTTCTTAACTGTGATTGTCATGAGCGCTTAAGATTGAAATGCAATTAATGCAGTTAACAATTATATTATTTTTGTTGATTTTTATAAACACTTAAACAAAGTAATTACGAAAATTTATTTTTTATGTCCACGAATTAAATACTTACTTACCTGCTTCATAATGCCGCTGAGATACATACGGTTTCATACTAATACAAACTGCTACTAAAACGAAAACTATCTTATCGCACTCGGAAAGAAATTTGAAAACACTGGTGGACCTTCAGAAATATATGCAGCACACATAACTTATTCAGCTTATATAAAAATAGTGAAATTCTCTATTGGATGGTTGTCAAGTGTCAACTTTGCGCATTTCTAATCAGTTGTAGAAATATATGAACTTTAATGCTGTTACCAATATGGTGCGTAAATTATTATAAGAACATAGCTTCCCGGGATTGGAGAACATAGCGAACGGAGGTAAGAAACTTATGTTGACAACACATCCTCCTATGCAAAAAAATAAATCATTTAATGTATGCACAAATCTGCCATTTCTGCTTATGATGTCAATCTGTCCAGGTTCCATTTATCAACAAGATAGCGCTCGACCTCATACTACACGACTTTTTAACAATGTCTTCGAGGATTTAATACCATCCCATGCTTATCCAGGCCCCCAGACCTGTCACAAATAGACAATGTCTAACATAGGCCAATTGCAACCATATGAACCACTGAATTAGCTATCCAGGGCATTAGCAACTTACTTGATTCTATTTCGCACCAAATATCGACTTGTATAGGTGCCAGGTGATGATTTACCATTTACTAAAATATCATCTTCTTGTCTCTACCATTTCTTAATATTTTTTTTTTGCTCCCAAATTCTAATCGATTGCATTTAAGCATGTTTAGTCTTTTATTTCCGATTTTGATGCCTTTTGCGGGTCATTTAAAATAATGCCATTTCTGTCTTTCCGAATGGCATGGAAATTAAATATTTCACCATAGTGACACTTAGGATATTTAAATACCCAATTTCATGAAGTTCGTCGTATTGCATATAACATAAAAGGGATTAGTACATTGCCCAAAGACATACACACGCTCACATATATTATGCTGAAAATTATAGATTCGTAGAATAGAGTGCCTATAATGCGTAAATGCGTCGTACTGTAAACTGTCCGTCTTATTTTATTACATTCCTCATTCATTACCGTGTATCGTAGTGAAAGTAAAAGCCATTCTAAAATTTTCAGACTCTTCGTACATTCAAATTACCCAAGTTGACTATTTAACTTGGACGCCAAACACGTGTCAAAGGAACGTCGATACGATTAAAGCGTGATAGATTTAAATAACCTATTGAAACAAACATAAGTTAAACGTCCGAAATTTAAAAAACTTCTTTCAAAACTTGCATCTGATATTAAAGAAAATAATGATGGGAATACTCTTCTCGCTAATGGTCGAAACTGCACTTTATGATTAATGGCGAATGTTACAGGATTCGAAACAAATTGCCCTTTCCATAATTTGTCATTGCCATGACGAAAGGCAGGGTATTTATATTCTATTAGTACCAGGAATTCACTTAATATGTATTAAGGGGCAGGTAGAAGAAAAATAAATGAGAAATACAACACCTGATTTTTCAGTCGTGGGATATATTTCTTTGTCAAAGAATCTGATCTATATAATATGCACTGAACTGATTAACCAACTGGGTGAGTATTGGCGGTGATACAACAAAATTACCAAGTACTTCCACTTTAGCTAGAATCTTGGTATCATTCGACATCTCATTCGACTCGTTTCGGCTTCGAAACCGAAGAGAAAATATTACAGTTTAAGAATTTGAATCACATGTGTGGGTGTAAAGGTGTGGCCCACAAAAATAAACTTAACATTGGACTTTAATAGCCAATCTTTAGATTGAATTATCATTCTTAATTATTAGTGATCGTGAATCGCATATTCGTACATTGCATATCTTGGCCGCAATAACCCACCATTATTGCTGTTGTACGAGTTCTTAATATATAATTATTAATTACAACACTGAGTATTAAATTCCGTAATTTTAACTCTCAAAATAAACATTATTGATTACACAGATTATGATTACGATAAAACTTACAATATACACTCTACACTACAATATACACGCACTATAACATACATAAATTTTATATACACTCTTAAGGAGGAGAAAATGCACGTGTAACACCAGGATTTTATATCATGCCCAAAATCATACATTGGCTTCCAAAAGCTAAGCACGGACGGTAAAATCAACAAAAATGGAAAAGTAAACCTTTGATTAATTCAAATTTGTACATGAAGGTAGCAAATGTGTTTATGCATTAAAGAAAACAAGAATTATGTACAAAGATTAAAAACATATGTACTTTTCGTAAGTAAAATGATGACGTCACATTTGGGTCATTAACAACATGATGTTTAAAGGCAAATACACCAAGCAAAACTTACATTAATATGGTATATGAGCATTCCGGACCTTCACACAAATTTTACAATGATTTTCCATGCTTTCAGTGAGGTTATCAGCCATCGCAGATACGAGCAATGACCATTCCTCCAATAGGGTAGTTTCCAACTCTCTGAGACTGGCTGGAAGAGGTAAACGTGCAGAGACAGCATGCCCGAGGGCATCCTAAAGGTTTTCAATGGAATTGAGGTCGAGGGAATACGCCGGCTACTCAATACGAGAAATGCCCTCACTTTCCAGGTATTCTTCAACGATGTTAACTCGATGGGGACAGGCATTATCGGCCATAATGAGAGAAATCAGAACCAACTGCTGCAGCGTAGAGTCTCGAAATGGGGTCAAGGACTTTATCCCGATACTGCGTAGCCGTCACAGAATCGCCTTTAAGGATATGCAGATCTGTGCGATTGCCCATTTAAATTCTAGCCCACACCATGACGCTGCCACCTCTGAATGCGTGATGTTCGATGACGTTATTGGCCTGATTGCGTGTGCCGCGTTCTCTCCAGACCCTTACATGCTTATCATCTGATTCCAGGGCAAATCTGGAATCGTCCGTGAACATTGCACCAATCTGGGACAATCCAATTGACTTGGTGACGACACCACTTTAATCTTGCCCCTGTGGCTTGAACGGTTTGTGGAACACAAAAACGTGGTACTCGGACGTACAGTCCCTTCACGTGGAGCCTTACCCTCACAGTACCAGCAGATATTGTCTTACCAAGTGCCGCTGCAACCATGGATGTAACAGTTGTGGAGGTCGCTCGTCGGTTTTGCTTGGCTACTATAGTAATATACCGATCATCAGAGGGGGTGGTAACCCTTAGACGACCGGGCACAGGTCTCCGGACAACTGTTTGACTTGTTTGGAATTATTTCCATGAACGAGAAATTACCAAATGATCAGTGAAAGAGCAACATCTTTGATCAACTGTCTTGCTTCAATGCGTCCGACAGCACGACAGCGCTTACTAATTGTCATTCGTCTTCTTTCAGCCATAAAAACACGGATAGCATCAAAATCAATCCTACAAAAGTTATAAATACTACATATCAGCATTTAAACGCGCCTCCTCAAACCCTTCAGAATGCTGGCGTCTTCAACGACTACCAAATTAGCATATATCCGGACAGTCAGTCGTCATTGGCTATACGATATTTTCATACTGCAATCTACATCTGCAGCGATTTTGAGCCATTCAAATTCAAATACGCTTTCGAAAAATGAAAATTTGCATTGCGTGCTTAACTTTTGGAAGTCAGTATATATCTGACCTCACATATATGCACATACCTTTGTTTGTCGTCTTGGACATTCTGGACTCCAATTTACTTAAAGCACACTTTTAGACATTTTTTACTGCAATTCTACTTAATACAACACTTGGACATGCCTAGCCTCCAATTGGCTTTGAATGCATTTGTCAAAATCATAGTATAATATAATCGAGTACTTCTACTCGAATCAGAATCTCGGTTTTGGTTTCTTTCGATATGTTTCATTTTTGACCAAAAATTCGAAATAAAGGTGATGGGAATTCTCACTTTGCACCCTTAAAAACTATAAATATACAATTTTAATACCCTTTCGCTGTCAATAAAAAACTTTGATTATCAACAACTTTGATTAGTGTGTAGGTGTCACATTTAATGACCTCTAGCGATTGAGAAAGCTCGAAGTGGCTAGTATGAGGAATATAATTTTTCTTTCCGTACATTATAACCTGCGGGAAAAACATTGAGATGGGGGTTCAAGTTTTCGAAGAATTTTCACTTTTAGAGCATTTTAGAAAAAGAAAGAAATATTTATTTGTATTGCAACTGTGTGTATGCAATGTATCTTTCCACTCTAATCAGGGTCTACCAAACTTTCGAATCTTTGCAATACTGGATGGGGTAAAAATTGGAGGAGAAGAAAAAATGAAATAAATATATAAGAAATTATAATTAGTAGATGGCCTAAACCAGAGACATGTTTATGCCTAAACTTTAAAGTTCCGCGACTTGCTAACTCAAAAGTTATTTGACAAAATTTCATTAAATTTTATATCCTGCTGCTGATTTTGGTACGATTTTGTAAAATAAAGCTGTTTCTTTTGTTTGAAATGGCCCCTAAAATCTTCAAAATCTGACATGAACGATCAAATATTCTTAAACATATTAATTGAATGTGTATTTTATGCTCAGTGCATGTGTATTTTGTTTATAAATTGAATTAGACCAACCCCATTCACTGAAGGATGTACCATTCTCTAAATATTTAAGGGTTATAATTTTTCGGATCATTGGCAAGTTGGCGCCATATTTTACAATGCTTTAAGTTGCAAGTGAAAGAATCATGTCTTTAAATTTATAAACGAGCTTGAATCTGATGTCATATTGTCAACAATTCTATACGACTGATGAATATGCATCGTTCAAGACAAAATTAATCTTAAAATTTCTGATTTCTATTTAAGTTCAAAAAGTAGTGTCAAATAATCAGATTATTCTGGTAGATATAATTTTGATATTTTAATTTAATAATATTGGTTATTACAATAAGATTTTAGTCAGTATAGTAATTTTAATGCAGTCGCTCACGTTTGAATGATTTTCTGTGCTTGATTAAAATTTTTATATCGTCTGTTACAGTAATCAAGAACAATTTGTTGAATTTCTGGATAACTAAGGCTTTTATATTGAATCACTAATAAGCGTAAACATGAATGATATATAGCATATAGACTGTTAACTATATTACAAAATTCTTAAACAACTATCAAATATAATATAACAACAAATAAATGTTTGCTTTCCGAGGAAATTATTTCAAGTAAGGATTTAAGAGGACCAGGTAAAAATATAATAGTATTTAAAATGTACTATAAAAGGGAAATACTTACAAATGCTATATATATATATATATATATATATATATATATATATAATATTTCATATCTATATTCGCTTTGAAAATATAGAATGAGCCTCATGAATTGTGATAAAAAATGCCATTTACTTTACTGAAGCGTTTTTTACTATGCCTTCCATCAGCAACGTAGATTTGAACTCGAAGGAGAATATGACTACGTATTCTAGCAAGACTGGTCGATATCACCTTGTCACAGGACTTGGTGATTCGACTCTTTGGCAGGTACTTATGGCCTTCCATATACAGAATGATTCACATTAAACATGAAGTGTTTAGAACTCTGTGTAGGAAAAAACGTCTAAGCGATACGCAGCTGACTTTCGTACACATACTTTCCTGGGTACGTAGTTTCGATTTCTGAAAAAAAAAATAGTTCACATTTCGGCCGTTAGTTATGAAATATGGCACTGGTCAACGTAATATGAATATTTCGAAATATACCTTACAATCGCCGCCTATAAAAGGAGTGACAAAGCCTTTTTACACAAATCCCCGTCCAGTGACTGATCATGAAACTTACCTTACGGGATAGCCTTACCGTTACTTGTTAACTCTTTTATCAAGGAAACAGCAATGCTTTTGCTGTAAAAGTTTTTGGAATCTTTGAAACTATTTTTGCTGATATTTGTTAGATACGTTAGAAAATATGTATGTTGGGGGACTGCAGCGACCCATTTCACCTCTGGTGAACAAAATTTGATTTTACTTCTTTAGCAATCGAAATTGCATACTCAAAGTATGAGATTAATTAATTTGAATAACTCTGTATATTTCGTTCGTTTCTGGTATCGATGCCTACTCACTGGACAATGCATCGCAACTTTGAAAATAGCCTTTTTCGTCTATCTTGCTTTCTTTCAGAGTTCACGATACTAGCTTTATATATTTCCCACCAGCTGAGTTTCAAACTCTTTTATTCGATCGACCACGGTACCTCTATCATAGATGGACTTAATGTGTACGCTCAGGGACTTTTTCTTACAAAACCATTGGGGTACTTAAGGACTTTACTGGGAACCCTTTCAGCACTCTACGATACCTTTGGAACCAATATTACCTAAGACTGTCTCAAAGCTGATAAACTGTTTTTTAAATAAATTTGCAACACGTGGAAAGAAAGAAGAAATATTCTTATCGCTAATGGTGATATGATTAATGGTGGCTGTTTTTCTATTGGAAACAAGTTGGATTTTTCTGAATGTGTCATTCCCACGACGTCAGAAGGGATATTAAAATTCTATCAATATCTATTTAGCTCAACGTATATTATTCACTTACAGGTGGGTGAGAAAAATAAATGAGTACAAAATAGGGCGTCTGCGTCATGAAGCATGTGTATTTTTAGTTTTAAAATCGCAATTCGGGTTTTCGACGGATCTACACGATTTGAGACCTCTAGAATATGAGAAACTTTTTTTAGCGTGACATCTGTGTGTCTGTCTGTGAAATGTATGTACCCACTTTAGCGGAAAAGCTAATTGTCAAAATTTCACAAAATTTAATAAGATTTAACAAACAATACCTGTTTTTTTTCTTTGCAAAATTTCCCGCGCTAAAAGAGTATGTATCTATCCACTGGAAGACTCATGGGGAAACATTTCCCAAAATTTTTTGGTATATAAATCACACGTATGACACTTTGGTGTTGGGATGATTCTGAAAGAAAAAACATGACTTTTTTTGCAAAATAATCCGCAAAAATTGCCAAAATCTTAAATTAAGGACTTTGTGTGCTTAAATGTATCGATTAAAATGCTTTGATTTTTGACGATGAAAAGAATAAGACTATAACTGTAGGACTCTAGGACTAACTGGTCTCGAGATATTTTAGTTTTTTCGCCTTTATAAATACGCCCAGTCACCGAATGTAAACGAAAATTGAATTCAATCTGCGAATTCAGTGTTATTTCAAATATTTATTTGTTAATTGTGCAAATAAACTTAATTTAATGAACCATGAAAGAAAGAAATAGAAAATGAATTTGTGTCCGTAGGGAAAGTCGTGTGCTGCCCACGTCAGATTTTTTTATTTGCGTATATTGCCACGACTCTGTGCATTTGCATATGCCAGATATCCATATTCACTCAAGGATATTACAATTTAACAGCAATTGTAACTATAATATTATTTCAGTTTTCGTCTCAATATTACTTCCATTTGGACTTAAATTATCTCTTCGATCAAAGCTTTCCCTATATTTAGCATAATATGACCAAGCTCTAAAGTTACCTGAGTAATTGACCAAATAAGTTGCCCCTTTCTAGACAATAATATTCAACCTCTTGGCTCCTGTTGAATATTCTTCCTTTCTAGAGAAGTATATTCAACCTCTTGGCTCCTGTTTAATACATAAGCTCAAAATGGCTTTATAGTGATGGTGGTTATATACGTGGAGGGCAGACACAAGGCCGAAACAATGCGGTTGGACCTAACGATATCTTCGAGTCCGACTACTTTATTTGAGATGTCCTTGGTATTGTAAATTGCATTGGGGGAATCGCTCATAGTAATGGCGCAAGAACAGCCGTGCTATACTTTTTGTAACATTCTTTTTAACACAAATGTAGTCACTAAAAGCTAACTAAACACCGCACTATTAATTATCGGTATCAATTTTATAAGAACTTAGCTATATACTATATTAGCTTTAATTCAGATATAAATCGAACAATTTACCTGCGTTAGATATAGGTTTTGCTTTGAAGATATTGAAATAATGAACTTATAACTGAAATATTTACAACTACATGAATTTCCTAAATAAGGTTACCCAAGCGTAAATAAATCTTACAGCCTTGACAGCGTAAAATAACCTCTGCTAAGAAATATGGCCTAAAAGTGTCTAAAAGCTGATAAACTGCTTCTTAAATAAATTTGCATCTCATATGCAAAGAAAGGAGCGAGACAACTTTTTCTGTTAGCTAATGGCCGAAGGTGCGCTGCATGACTAATGGCGAAGGTTTCCGAATCCGAAACAAATTGCCTTTTTCTAAATTTGTCACCGCCCTGACGTCAAGCAGGATATTAAATATTCTATCAGTATCAGTGTTCCACGTAATATGTGTTAAGTGGCAGATATAAGAAAAAATTGCAGAAGTGCAACACCTGCCCTTTCAGTTTTAAACTCTATTTACTTTTGAAAGTGATTTGATTTTACATAAATTAATCATTGTTGCCTGCGAGATCTGAAGCGTACGTGCGTTAATATGAAGTTCTTACCGTAATAAGATCGGAAATTATGTATCGTGTTTTAGATAAAATATTAAATCTTGAGAAGAACACTAATTTTCTTCTAACACTTTGCCAATACAATCACCAGCATTGTAGATGAGGAGATATGAAAATGATTAAAATTTGGGAGCAAAACCACGTTTTAATAAAAAATGGTGACAACAAAATCAGATTTTAATAGGTGGTAAATCCTTCCCTGGCAGCTATGCAAGCCTATATTGGGTACGTCATTGAGTCAATTAATTTGATTATGTCCTTTTTCAGAAGATTGTGCTACACATGTTGCAACTGATTCCAATACTGCGCAGCAAATGTTGCAATTCCAATTCCAAATGGCCGTTAGTGTATCGAACGTTTTAAATCCTGCACTCATGCGCGTTGCATGAGCCCTAATAACATCACTGGCATCACATTCATTTCATCATCGTTCTGATTCACGGACTTCCTTCGTCTGCCCACTCATCCGCAGTCCCTTCACCCTCTCAATACGCAAAATGGATAATAGCTTCATCACCATTGCTCACCATGTACAGCCGCGGAAAAAAAAAGCCCCACCCCTCTGTCAATCGAGCATCGTTCATCGTAGAGAAAATTGAAAGATACCATTCAATTAGGAATAACATCCTCTACAAATTAATGTGCGTAAAATTTGCATAAGGGGCCGTCTTCATATCTAAACGCGCACAAACTTTGAAATGTTCAATAGCAACACCCAAGTTTGACAACATAGTTCGAATCTAGAGCAAAATTCAACCTGTGATGCCAAATTTCAAGTCATTTGTGTGAAGCGTTTCTGAGTTGTGAATATGTAAAGTTTTAAGCTCCTAATGTTAAATCAGTTTCCAAGACTCCCATTCATATATTCTGTAATAATTATCTGCTTACGCTGATTATTTGTATGACGTTACTACTAAACAACCCAAACACATTTACGTGATTTTTATTTTTGTGGAAATAATTGTTTGTATGAAATATTAATTATGAAATCAATAATCGAAAAAATATGAATACAAACTTGGACATATTTTGATAAAAATTGATTCACAAAGACTCTTTATATGTTTATGTAAAATTCCAGGTGTTTTCTCCCCCCTAGTTCTTTCGAAATGTTTAAATATTCATCATCACGATATTTTAGGGGTCGTATATTAGTTTAAAAAATAACTAATTTGAAAAAGTTATATTAATTGTAAGTTAATCTTTATTTAAGAAAACGGGTATTTATTTTTACCCAGTTTTAATAAAAACTTTGTATAAAAAGTGTTGTATAGATGCAACCTAATCAACGTAATTCTGTTACTGTATTGAAGGGTGAAAACTTGTATTGTTATAAATGGAATCTACTTATGATACTGCCGATTAATAGTTCCCGAGCTACTGCGAATTGAAATCGCCCGCAAAATGGGATAATTTATAATAAAAAATGTTTATATAAAACAATAACAAACAAAAATTATGTGATACTAAACACCAACAAGACTTCAAGGGGTGATTGATAATGACGGAGGTTGCACACCGTATTGATACTTTTAAATTCGTCACCAAGTTCCAACGTAGTTGTTTTGTCGCGTGATTTGCAGATATTTGTTAGTCTCATAAATTGTTTTTGAAACAGCATTATAAAATAACATTTGAAAATAAACATTTCATTCTTCTTTATTTCTTCTTTCTTTTATTGACCCTGGCACGAATGCCCTATTAGTTATTAGCAACGTATCCAGAACGGCTTTCTACCCCTAATGATCGTGCCCTATTTGAGGCTCACATAATCCTACCTATTACAGGCCCACTGCCTTAGTAATAGCCACATACACAAGTCAGCACCACACCCAGCCATGAAAATGCTCACCCTCTCATGCAGGAATCGAACCTGCGACCCTTTAGCTGTGAGGTAAGCCATAATGCTGAATGTCAAGAGGATAGTTCAATAATTTACAACAGTTCTGTGGTCAATCAACGGAACATCGCCCTTCAAATTGCGCTTTTCAATATGGAGCTGATCCTCGAAAATTGCACATTCCGGAATATGGAATATCTTAGGATATAAAGATAGAAACGTCTTGAAAATTTGAATTTGGACTAATTTGGGGGTCTAGAACTTGTGGGTGACGTCAAAATTGGGTGTTGCCATTGGTAATTTTAGAGTTTGTGCGCGTTTAGATATGAAGACGACCCCTTATGCAAATTTTACGCACATTAATTTGTAGAGGATGTTATTCCTAATCGAATGGTATCATTCAATTTTCTCTACGATGAACGATACTCGATTAACAGAGGGTGGGGCGTTTTTTTTCCGTGGCTGTACATGTATACAAAATGTAATTGTTTTGGAGTGCCTTATATGTACTTTTTTTTCTACATTATGTTTAGCAATTATTGTACCTCTTAGGAGAATTACTCTTACAAACAGTTAGATGCCTGCGTGCATGCTCGCAGAATGGTTCCGGAACAACAAAGTAATTTATTTATTATGCCGAGCTCAGGATCCGACCCAATGAGTGTGCGGCTAGATACACCTAAACACTACTGGCGTTTAGGCCGCCGGCGGTAAACGCGCGACGGGGACAACGGTAGACAGCGATCGCTGTAGATTGGAATTTACATGTATATTAACAATTAAAGATCAGATTCTGCTTTGTTGTATCGTATCCATGCTGAGGGCTTCGAAACGCGCAGGCATCTAATCCTTTGTAAAAGAGCTCTCCTAGGAAGTCCAATTACTACAAAAATTAATTATATTAATTTTTGTATGTATATATTTATATTAATTTTTATTTAATTATATTAATAATTGTCCAATTAGTACAAAAATGACGCTATTCATTTACATTTTGTATAGAAGTGCAATGGTGATGAAGCCATTGATTTTTTTTGTTTGTTGAAGATGAAGGTATTGTAGAGGATAAGTGAGCACTTTCTGGAGGTCCGATGTATTAGGGAAGATTTTTAGACTTGGTTGAAGTTTGGGAGTAGAATGTGACTTCGATAAGCTTTATTCAGCGAGTTAATCTGGTTAGCTGGTGGGTTATAACTGTAGAAAAGGCTAGTAATAATTGATCATTGATTATTAGTACGTATAAGTTTAAATATTTCATTCTACAATTTGAAATATCGTTTCCCATGCAGCACGTTCACCGCTCTTTCGACAATGTTCAACAACACAAAAATTAGGTTTTTTTATCCATATCACTAAATTGGCGAGTTTGTTATTTCAACCTATATTAAATGACTCCTCTTAGGGCACTGGAATCAAAATTTTTGATCAGGCATGGTCCTTTTACTATACATAAAACTAACATGTTAATAAAATTTCCCTTACAAATTTATTAGAGTGCTTAATAACTTTCCTAGAGGCCTCCTATATTTTTAATTGCTTCAATTTTTTAATATTTTATAAACGTAATGAGAGCTCTTGTATTAGTACGCCACTGTGTCATACACTTTAACAAAGTTTCATCATTATTTTTTTGCGTGTGGTAGACATTCTTTTTTTGAAGACACGCATAAAATATAATGATTTCAAATCGGTTCATTGTGGCGTAGGATGAGGGGGTGTCATTCGCTTTTAATAATAGAAGAACTGGCCATATTATTCTAGCAAAGACGAAGGAAAAAAAATAATTACCGGGAACTAATGGGCGTAGGTGTGTCGCATGATTAATGACGGATGTTTTACACATTGAAACAAATTGCTTCTTCTTTCTAAATTTGTCACTGCCAGGATGGTCATTGGATATTAATGTTGTCGGGTTCCAGGGGGAAGGAGAATAAAGTTCGAGGACTGATATTAAATAGTGAACTTCATGTTGTGTATCTTCGAAAGTGTACCAGAATTAGACGTTTTCATTTAATGGGAGGGGCAGAAAAGTGTTTAATTTTGGTCTTTGTTCCTTTATTCCAACGTTTTCCAATCTGTTTCCAGATAATTTAAAAGATAAACTTGTTGAAGTTTTAGTATTACATTGATTAAAAACATATATTTAGAAAGAAAATAGTATTACATTTATTAAAAATATAGTATTCAATTTATTTATTTTAGTGTAAAAGAATGTTGCGTTACATGTGTATTTGGGTTTTTATTTAAAATTTTGCATTCTACTAGCTGTAAACTGGTTTGTTTTCACATTTTAACCTTCTGTTTACTGCATTGGAGTACGCCAATGCCTGCAAAGGGAGACCGAACTGTTTGGGGTAGGGTATGTCAAATACCTGTCTTTTGAGAGGTTCTTCGTTTGGGATGGACGCTGTCCCACCCATAAGCAAAAGGTTAATGCAATAAAATTGGAAATTAAGCACTAAACCAACTACTTCATGGAAACGAACGTTTAACGAATAGTTAGCATTTTGAATGTTTTTGTTTCGAGCGCCTCCTGGAATGCCGATTTTACAACAAATCGATATTTTTTCTAAATTGTTAGCCAACGATTGACCCGTGCACTAAATTTCAAGTCTCTATATTATTCTAAACAGTGTTTTGAATTTTTTTTTATTTTGAAAAACTAAACATTTTGCTGTACATGAGAGCTAAAATTGGAAAATAGAAAGTCTTCCTTTTTTCTATCAAAGGTTCTGTTCTTGCACAAAATTTAAAGTCTGAAAGGCATCGGCAATTACATTTGTCTGCCATAATATTTCGAGCGTTTAGAAGTAGAGTACTTCCTCAAGTGATCATTTTTGAAAAATTTGATTTTTCCGCTTACGTATTTGGAGTAATTGAACCCTGTACTATATTTCTGTATTTTACTTATATGGGGATGTTCGTCATTTATTCGTCATATTGAATATTTCAGTGTACGGATCACTCAAAATTATAACTTTTGCATTCCTTAATCGTACAATGCTTCGTTTCACCAAATTTCAAGTCTCTATTACATTAAATTAAGTATTTTAACATCAGTGCTTGTTTCACGCATCTTGCGGTAGGTGTTATTAGTACTTAATTGAACATTTTTGAAAGATTCAAATAGAATTTTTGAAACATCTTATGCTTGTTTATCAATGGACGCTTGCACCAAATTACACGTATGTATTTCATTTAAAAGAGTATGTTTCTTTAATTTTCGCTTTTTCTTATGAAAATCGAGCATTTTGGTATGCAGCACCCCGTGAATCAACAACAAATATTGGAAAACCGAAAAAGTCTTCCGTCTTAATTTAAAACAATCTATCCTTACAGAGGAAATTCACGTCTTATCTGTCCTCCACACGACAAAATTCGATGTGTTACATACAGTTCATTTGTGACTTGAATTGCCTGGATTCCTACTATCTGGAACAAATATCTAATCTAAAGAAATACATACTCTTTAAAAGTAAGAGATACCTCTTACTAATAAATACCACTTTTTAAAAGTAGAGTTTATTTATTAAAAATGTTTATGCGTGTTTTATTACGCACATTAAGTAATTAATAAATTTCCACAGATGTGAAACAAATTTCATTTTTGTGAAAAACATTATTTGAAAAGAGTTTTAATTTGAAATATTTATTCAAAGAAAATTCACTCAATAGATATATGTTAGCAACGAGCAAAGGTGTCTAGAAACTACGCCAGCTGATGCATCGAACTGATATTTTTCGTAATTCATCGTATAAGAGAAGCTGTAAAACTGTCTTGTATATTTTTGATACGATGTAATAGGCGCACTAATGACATTTTAGACAGAATTTTACACTCCGTAACTATTCCGGTAAATAAAATAAGATTACTGCGTACATAAGGATAGTACGTACGAAAAAAATGTAACTCAGGTTTAACTAAATGCATATATGGCTATAATTAAAACCACAGCATGATAGGTTGGTAGATTTGAGAAAGTTGCTAACATCGGAATAAAAAATTATTTTTGATGTTTCTTTTATCATTCTCTTCCAATTAATAAATTAGGGTTTGACGAATGTATATTTTATCTTGGATGGGAAAAAAAATTGAATTACAAAAATCAAATTGATTTGATCAAAAGTTTACGTTAAACTAATACTGAGCGTATAAAAATATAAAGGTTGTGAGAGACAATGAATTTCTTGAATCGATATTGTTATATATTGAACTTTCTCTGTAAAACTACATTGCTGTGTTCTCCTATTTTGCACGATTTTTATAAACATTTCAAATTCTATTTCTCAGGTTTCCTATATACATGCTCCCGCACTGCAAGCCATGGGGTGTCAGGCACTGACATAGAGAAATAGATTGGGTATTCTAAAATTCCATCTGCAGAAAAAATAAATTGTTGCTCTATAGAGTATATATTGAAACATGAAATTAAATACTTTAAAGCCCACGTTTGGTCGTAACCCACTCTCTTTTCAAAATTCAGGCTACACCTAAGGACTTCAGTGTCATATATCCCAATTCTGACATCAGCTTCTTAAGGCGTTTGAATAGAATTACTATTACTTAACAATTTAACAAAAATTAACTAGAGTGAGGCTCATCTCGATTTTCTCCTATAAAAAATTCATATTTGTTTTCACATTTTACAAGAAAAAAATTAAAAAATCGGTATAGTAGGTTCAAATGATTACAACTATATCCTGTTACCCTTCACTTTAAAGGGATTGAAAAATCTTTCGATTGAAACCATACTTGACAATGTATCCCACCGGGTGGGTAATTTGTCCCTCCGAGAGGGGTTAATTACTTTACAAACAAAAAAGAATCTGATGTGGGCAACACATGACTTTCCATATATAATGCAATGCACTTACTACTTTTGCAGTTAAAAAAATGTTATTCTTATAGTAGATACTTATGTTATTTCCAAGATATTATGGACGGCGGCCAAGCGTTATGGACGGAGAAATAATTTATTCTTACAGCGGATAAATGACTATTGGCGTTCAAATACAAAAGTATTATTCAAAGTATCTTTTTTCATGAATGGAACGAGCTAGATCCACGAGAATGATGTCATCAAATTCAGCGCAGGGTATTACATATGAAAAGTGAACATGTTTCTCAATAGAAAATATTTTTTTTTATTTTATATAACTTTTTGATAATATTTTTGAAAAATGTGCAATATCTCGAGAACGGTTCATGTCAGTGTTCTAAAATTTATGTCAATCGTTTTCAAATGAAAAATTACATATGAAATGCCTATTTGCTTAATTTTATTCGCAGTTTTGATTTTTTGTTGATTTTTTCAAAATTTCACTCGAAAATTTAGGGGGGGGGGGGTTCTGAACATTCAATTGCGTATAAAAACAATAGCCTTCCAGTGTTTACAGATTGTGATTTTTGTACCAAATTTCGATCGAATCAGTCCATTCGCTATCAGTTATCCTCTCCAAAGGCTCTCTGACACACACACACATTTTTGATTCGTGATCAGGGATGCTTGAAACGTGCTCTCCCGTCAAAAACTCGAATTCGAATTTTCGACCCCGTCACAATACTTTCCTTATACATTATGTATATAAGGAAAGTGAAAATATGTTTTTCTTATAGTAGATATTTATTCTCTTTCCAAGATATTGAATTTCCGTCAATGAGTCGTCATTTTTATTGATTTAGTGTCACTTCTATCTATCCATTTGGCGAGATTTTCGTTAATTTGCCAACATTTAAAAAGTCGCCAAGTTGACTACATTCCGCCAAAATCTCGTCAAGCGTTATGGACGGAGAAATAAGTTATTTTTATAGCAGATAAATAACTATTGGCGTTCAAATAGAAAAGTATTACTCAAAGTATATATTCTCATGAACGAGCTAGATCCATGAGAATGATGTCACCCAATTTATCGCCTGTGTTACTTATGAAACGTGAACGTGTTTCTCAACAGTTAATATAATTTTTTTTAATATATGGGATTTTTTGATACATTTATTTTAAAAATGTGCAGTATCTCGTGAACGGTTCATGCTAGCATTCTAAAGTTTATGCCAACCGTTTTCTAAGGAAATATTACATAAGAAATGTCTATTTGTGTAACTTTATTAAAGGTTTTAATTTTTTGACGATTTTTTCAAAATTTTCAGTCTAATATTTAGGGGTTTCTGAACATTCGATTATGTTTAAATACAATAAACTTCTAGTATTAACGGATTGTGATTTCTGTACCTAATTTCATTCGAATCGCTTTATTTGTTCGTGAAATATCGTCTCTACAGTCTCACTGACATACACACACACACACACACATCACAGAAATCATCTAAAAAGTGTTTGATTCGTGATCAGGGATACTTGAAACGTGCTCTCCCGTCGAAAACTCGAATTCGAATTTTTGACCCGTCACGATACTTTCCTTATACATTATGTATATAAGGAAAGTAAAAATGTATTACGGCTATTTTTCACAACAATGATTGAAACTATTAAATCCCTTGATTATTGTATTATAAATAAACCTTTTTATGCATGGTTATGTCAAATTTTGTCCCATGATACCATGTTAAAGATAGATAATTTGATTGTTCCGATACCAGATAGCGTTAAACTTGTAAAAGTCTTGAATCATGAAAGTACATTATCCTTCATGTTGAAGATCCAGACTGTCGGGCTCGTCCTAAGACTTGAGCAGCTGTTTGAACATCCAGATAATCCTTCATGTGTACTTCTTTTGTATATTTGTTTAGAATGCGAAGTTCTTGTAATAAAAGTACACATTTACCTCAATAGTGAGTACTGCGATTCTCTAACTATAACAGCTAACTATAACAGCTCTTGTAATCTTTGTAGAGACTTAAGCTGCCAGCTAGCACCGTTATTGAAAATGATCGGAATTATGTCTATCATTCCACTTACAGTAAATTGTAAGACAAATTTGAACAGGATAAAATGTTGCTTTTTAAGCAAACTATTATCCATAAAAATAACTCAACAAATAGCAAACAATTCAAAGGAAATTTTGTTGCAAGAAATCTTCAGCGACAAAAGGCGTGTCACGTGATTAATGATCGTTATTCAATGAGGAATAAATTTCCTTTTCTGAAAACTTGAATAGAATTTTAATTTTAAAATATGCAGGCAAAATGCGCTTAATCGATACATTATGACTGTGGGAAAAGAGGCCGAAAAATTCGCCAGATGGCGCAACTTCAGCGATTCTTTTCTTCTGAAATACTATCGGATATGACTCACAATAGGCTTAGGCATTTTCTAAATAAGATGTATTAAACGCATTAATGAGGTCCTACGACCCAATTTTAAATTTATTAAACATTTTGTGAAGCGAATTAAAAAAATATATCGCATCCATGAATGGTAGTAAATAAAAATTGGTTTTCTCGTTTCTTCTATTGGAAGTTTTTGAAAGAAAGAAAGTGTTAGGATGTGTTGTATTTATTCCATAACAGTGGATTTAAGGTGCAATAAAAGGGGTTCAGCCCCTCCCCCATCCTCTTGGATAGAATCTGCAGTAAATGTTGCAGAATATTGCTTCTAATATTTATATATATATATATATATATATATATATAAATATATATATATATATATATATATATTTATATATATATATATATATATATATATAAATATAAAGATGGCATGAATATGCATTGTGAATTCATTTTAGACAAAACTCGTCATCGTATATTATGTAGTATTCCAGTCGCTGTTGCAACCCTGTTTATTGTGAGCATATTCGCTAAAACGCGCTCCATTTATGCCTTATTATAGCGCTATTGATACTCGCGTAACATTCGATTATAACGGAAAATTGTTTACAAAGCGGCATTTCACAATATAATCTTTGAATACAAATATGATCAAAGATTTATAATATAAACACCTTGATTTATCTGTCTGTTTATCTTATCTATCTCTAGGTAACGCTTAGCGACATTTTGGTATCGAAATTGGCGGAATATCGCCAACAAAGCGAGATTTTTTAAATGTTGCCAAATTGGCGAAAATATCGCCAAATTGATAACATTGACGCTAAATCAATGAAAATGACAAAATTGATGAAAATTAAATATCTTGGAAATGGCATAACGACTGTATGAATAACCAATTTCCCCGCCTGACCGCAATGCTTGGCGAAAAATTTGGCGAGATGTCGCAAACTTTGGGATTATTTTAAATGTTGCCAAATTGATGAAAATGTCGCCACATTGATAAAAATGTCACCAAATTGATAAAAATAACGCTAAATCGGAAGCAATGCTTTACAAATTTTTTATTCCATCATGACGGGCATACCTTCTAATACATAATAAAGATGCAAATGGAATGATGCTCCCTGCACAGAAATCAGCGTTGGTAAATTGTACTAATGAATGCTTGTCATCATCCAATAGATAACTAGATTGGCAGCAAGGTAACTTGTAATATACTAAAGTTTTGGCAACATCAGTCATGATTTGCTAAGTTCGTCACAACTCCCGTCTTCGATCACGTTAAACATGTGGGTCCTTAAGTCCTTCCGAGAGGTTGGTGGTAGGGAAAGGAGGGTAAGGTCCCTGTGGATGCCTCCCCCACTGGATTCCGGTATTAATTGGGTGGCAGTTCCTGGCCATCCAAACGGTTACCTTACACATTTCTGGTAGGTCGGACGGTCTGGGTCTCAACAAAAACTCTCGACTTCAAATGCATAGAGTTTTTGGTGATTCAGAGTTTTGGGAGTGCTCCTATTGGCGGTTTTTGAGAATCTATATGATTTTCTTTCACTTAATAAAGTTCAAAGTTCACAGAATTGCCGCAATAAAATGAGCTTGCAATTGGAGATTATGTTTAGCAAGGTGTTTGTTCTCAAATCCGTTAGGAAGTGGGAACTCGCAGTGTTGCTGTCAAAGTCATAAAAGCACTATGGTACATATGGTCTGTAAATTCAAATGTAAAGTTAAATTTCTTGAGATTGTTTAAAAGGGTTAGCCATTTTTATTCTCCACCTTTTTTTTTAAATTGCGTTTCTCTGGAAAGAAAGTGAAGTCAGAATTCACATCGGTATCCAAGACAGTGCGAATAGCGTGTAGAGTGTCCGGCAATAGTTGTCGAGTCTCTCCACACACTGTGGGTCTTTTATACTTACTGCGTGAACTTATATCTTGAGTCTAGGTGAATAGTGCAATTTTCAAATTAGCTTGCTCTGATTAATTAATGTGTTGAAAGCCCAGATCGCTCCACTCACCCTAAGGTATGAGCAGCAATTTGAGCTGCCGGAATTAATTTCCGCCTCTCAAACTGCTGATCATGCTTTCCACTGCTTAATCGCACTATTCTCCTACATTCACAATGCAATTCACGCAGTAAGTAGCAAAGGCCCAGAACCTGAGGAGAGACTTGATAACTATTGCCGGACGCTATATATATATATATATATATATATATATATATATATATATATACTGTTCGTACTGTCTGGGAGGTGTAATTAATGTGTGTATTTCTGTAGGGTATCTTATTATGTTTTAGTAAACAATTTTTGAGTTTGACAAAAGTGTGGTGGACAATTCTGTTCTTTCATTTTGACGACTTCTTACGGCTACATACGTTTAGCAACGATGGTAAAAATCGATGTTTTTTTTTTAATGTAAAAGTTGATATTTTCACTAGTGCCATCTCCAATGTCTTCCAATTTCTTATATGCCAGGATTTTGTTATAAATCAGGGATCATCACATTCTTTGGAAATGGATTGCCAGTTATTTCTGGGAATTGCAGTGTTATTGCACGGCATTACCCCTTTAAAACAATAGCGAAATGTTTTAGAATTCTCCTTAATTCAGTATGTAAGAAAATGATTTTTCTAGCTGATGTCTAACGAGCGGCAATTCATTGAGCTACATTATGATTGGATGGGGAAAACGTATTAAAACTTGTGGTCTGGCTATGATAATGACCTCTAAACCTTGTAAAGTCATTTTTGGACGCATAAGATCGATTGTTAGACATCTTACCTTCTTGCATATGTAAGATCTAGGTGTTGACAGAACTCATTGACACTTTGCACGGAAAAGTTTTCTTAAGATGTAATGCAAATACTTCGTAAATTTTTCTGGAAAATTAACTGTGAAATCATTCCTCTCGGAGGTATCTCCATATCTGGCCCTTACATAATAACTTCTTAGTAAACTTCATAAGATTTATAGATAATTTATACATCCAGCTCTACGCTTTCTTCCCCTCAATTTCATATATACAAGTGTTGTTTTATTTTGTACTCATATAAAATTTGTTAAATGAATTTTGCTTCCTCAATACTCTCATTTACTTATCTATAATATTTTCTCAATTTAATGTCTGATTCATAGAAGTTTTGTTTCAAACATGCACACCGATGATGTATGCCCCTCAATTATTTGACAACATTTGCCACATCCTAATCTACTCCTAAAATGCAAATATGCTCTTCAAAAACGCATCCAATAATCTTTTATTGTTTTGCGCTAGGGGAAGAGAATTTGTGTAACTTTCTGAAAACGACTCTCGTTCAGCATCGTCTAAATTCACCGGTCTTGAAAAGTCTTGGCTACCCTTTTCGCTTTAACAAGCTCTTCAGTTCAAACTTTTTTGTTGAAATATTTCTCGAAAAGATTTGATTTCTGAACAAAGGGAGTGTATTTCGCGAGATAAATGGGGACAAATATGCTGGCTACAGAGAAAAATGTTTTGCATGCTTCAGCGAAAAATAACCTTGGCGACTGATAACGAACCTAGGACCCCTTTCGATTGTACTTTATTGTGCGACAGCGGAAGGCTGAGGTTCCAAGTTTTAGATAAAATATTCGAAGTGAGATTAAACGGTTCTCCCTGGAGATAAAGTTGGCTCTATTCTAGATTTTAATCTGGTATTTATGAGGAAATTAAAAACGAGTTTAAGGCACAAGCGGGTTGATAACATCCGGACTGTTTGGAAGTCCTAAGAAAAGCGTTTGGCAAAGCACCAGGAATTTAATGTATTAACTTTTTTTGAAATACATTTTCTATGATATTTTTTTATTTTATTGTAAGAAGAGGTGTTATATATCAAGTATTAAGGATATATATTTTGTTAATCCAATAATTTTAATTGTGGGATAACAATGATACAAATTAGGCCTTCTTTATGACTCGCTTTCGTTTAAAATAAATAATCTTGTTTCTGGTACTAAATAATATAAGCATAAGAATAACATAAACATATAAATAATATAAGCATATCAATAATATAAGCATATCTAAATTACGTTATTCTTTTTTGGAGATATGCTCTCTATGATAAGTAAAAATTTCAATATCTGGAGAATGGCTCATTATAAATGATAAGGAAGTATATAATTTATTTCTGATGAAAATTACTTATACTAAAGGATAAAGACCCTATTTGTTTTTAATGGTGTTTTTTATTTTCTATTAAGAACTCGTAATGTACCGATGGTGACACTTATTAGTGTTTAGTTATGGTTTTCATATTTATTTACATATGTATTTTATAATATATTTTACATTATCACAATTACAGATAACAAGAAAGATCAATCATGCATAAGCATTGATTATGAAACACTTTCCAACTGAAATGTAATTTCATTTAAAAATTTCTAAAATGTGATTCAGTGGTAATATCTTTTACATTATCACAGTACTACAGTAATTTATTATACTTAAATACTTAAAACTGTATCGAAATATAAATCATCTGATTCTTTATGCAAAATCAATGAATATTTCATTCATATAACTTGTATTCCAGACTCCAGAGCTAAATAATTTTGTGTGAAAAAAATTCAGCAATGTAATTCATCTTACAATCGCTTGAGATATTTGCATTCTGCATATGTTAAAATTAGGCTTCCTTGAAGAAATAATAAAAGTTTAGGGATCATTTAAAATCACAACTATTGTAATTGCATAGGCACGGAATTTAGATACACAGATAATACACAGATAATATATATGTGTATGTGTATGTACTCAAAGTATTGGAATCGTGCCGAAGATCGGAACTCGAATTTTCAAAGGATCTACACGTTTTGGGACTTCTAGAACACGAAAAAACTACTTTTAGGAAGACGTCTGTGTGTGTAAGGGTGTATCTGTGTATGTTTCTGTGTGTCTGTGTGGATATTACATCCACTCTAATTGAAAAACTAATGGACCGAATTTCATACAATTTGGTAGGTATGTTTTTTGTGGGAAATCCTGACGTTCATTAGATTATAGTACGATTCGTAATAAAAGAATCTGCCTTCTTTGCGAAATGGCCGCAGAAATTGCCTTTATCCACTCTAGCTAAAAACTAATGAACAAAATTTGGAGTATAATATTTCAATAACCTACAAGTGATTTATATACCAAATTTAACAAAATTTTGTATATAAATCATTTGTAGGTTATTCTACTACGATTCGGGAAAAAGGAACGGGCTATTTTTGCGAAATGGCCAGCAAAAATCGTTATATATAAAAATAAAAGACTACGTGTGCTCAATTATATCAATTAAATTCCTATTTTATATGTGATTTTTGACAACAAAAAGAATAAGACTAACCCCATTACTCTAGGACTAGCCGTTCTTGAGATATTCTAGTTTTTTCGCGTTTTCGCTACGCCACCTTTGACAATAAGTCCAGCTATCAAATGAGAACCAAATTTAAGTTTAATGTGTAAATTCAATGTCATTTAAAATACTTATGTTGTGCAGATAAACTCAAATTATCATTGAATAAATAAAGAGAACGAATATGAGTCTGCAGGGAAAGACATGTGCTGTCCACATCAGAATTTTTAACAATATTACACCAATGATTTATAGAAGTGAACGGGGATTATTTTCAGGCCATTTCGAAAAAAATGTATGATCTATATTTAAAGATCCATCAAATTTTTGTCGAATAAAATGTTCAACAAATTTAAGCTGTGTACCAAATTTTAACTCTGTAGGACGTAGGAAAGTGCATTTAAAATGCCATCAATTAAATTTATCATGAAGAGTTATATAAAATTTAAAAAAAATGAAAAATTGTTATCTATCAAATTTATTTTAAAATATGAAGCCACTCCCATATGCTAAACGTTTAAACAAATGGAGAGATATTTATTATATAATATCTCTCTCTTTTCTTTCTGGAAGATATCCCAAAGTCAGAATTTAATTGAATTTGTTTTTTTCCGTATATTAAATAATTTTTTTAATTAAAAAACTACTTAACATATTTTACTGAATTTTTTTTTATATATTCTATGGGATAATGTAAATATTTCCTAAAAATTTCGAAGCAATTCGTGAATTTTAAATTTACTTAAAAAATGTTTGAAAAATTAGGTCCCATAGGGTTCAATGTATTTCATTTTTTCAACCCGGGTTCAATAAAAAAGTAATTGGGTGATATTATTTATTTATATTCCCATAGGTCCTACAGACCGTCTGAACAACATACTAAAATTTCATTTTGATAAACTCATTTTTACGGCAGTTATCGTGCTAACGGACAGACAGACAGACAGACAGACAGAATGAATGAACAAAGTCATAAACACTTTTCAACTTTGTTGTAAAGTGTTAAAAATGATAACTCCGAATTCAATTGAATTTCCCAGATTTTTGGAGTAATATTATGTTCATAAACTTAGTGTTATCATTGAAAAAAATGATTCGTTAATTTTCATCATTCCGAAAAAGGCAATAACCATCAATATCCCAGAGTTTGATTTCTAATTCCGTACTCATATATATATACCTCTTTTATGTCTTCTTATATATGCACGTAAAATCAAATTATAGCACTCAAAAATTCTGATTACCATAAATTATTTTGGAAACTCACTATATAATACTGTCTAAGATTATAAGGAAATTATTGCACAGGTAAGAAAGACCGAAGTCAGGCAGCATCAGGCGCGGTTAGTACTTGGGTGGGTGACCCCAAGGGAACACCGCGTGCTGTTGGCACTTTTCGGGCGCGGTAGCCCGGTGGTTTGCGCGCTGGATTTGTACGTTGCCACAACTGCCGCCGTGTTCATGCGGAGTACGATCACGTTAAATATGTGGGCCGGTAAGTCCTTCTGAGAGGTTGGTGGTAGGGAAGGAGGGTACGGTCCCTGTGGATGCCTCCCCCACTGGGTTCCGGTCTAAATTGCGTGGCACTTTCCGGCCGTCCAAACAGTCACCTTACACCTTTCTGGTAGGTCGGACGGTCTGGGTCTCAACAACAGCAATAGGTAAGAAAGAGTAAATGCGACCGGAAGATTAAAAAAATGCATCGATACAGTTGAAAACTTCTGTAGTATTCATCAAAACGATTTCGATATTCTGATTGTCGTAACAACGACTCTTCTTTTTAGAAAATCACTTGTTGTTGGTTTGTTATGAACCCTTTTATTCCAACACTGAGGGGGACATATTTTCGAGAGTCAGTAAACTTTAACCGAAAAGGAGTTTGCTCTCTTTGGATTGTTTCTGAATGTGAAAAATATAATATAGAGAGGGTTGGAAAGAATCATTGCTGAATTTAGTGGTACATTGTCTTAGTTCTTTTGATAGTTACAGACAGCACCGTATTTTGGTGCAATATTTGAGGAGGATAATCTTCCAAAAATGAATCACTAAATTGCACTTTTGACTATAATATGATAGGGGGAATAATAATAAAAGCTCAAATTTCGAGGCTGTTAGGCGTTCCTTCAGCTCAGTGAACTGGTTAAACTTTAATAGTCGGCATTTTTATTCCAATAGTGATATGGAGAATTTTTTTCAAGAGTCGGCCAATTCCAATCGAAATAAAGTTTTCTAGCAGTAGATTATAATTCAAAATGAAAAAGAGAACGCTGAGGAAGAATAAGGACCCAGCGTGATTGTCTGCAGCTAGAAATTATATCGCGGCAATCTGTGATGAACTAAGCATTTGGGTTGTTGTTGGAATGTCCCCATGCTCTGTGAAATTTTATAACTATTTTAACCACAGTGTTTCTCTCGGAAATGTACTTCTCGTAGTTACCAACTATCATAATCCGAGCTTTGAATATGCTTGAACGTATGAAATATGTAATCTGTTAAAGATCAAAAATTAAAAGTTTTATTTGACAAACAAATTACGAAGTTATAAGCATAAAAAATAATTTCAATGTTTAAGAATTCTTATGCAAAAGAGCATACGTTTTCAGAATTTGAATTGTAAGGTAAACAGATTAAAATACAAAAGAAAAATTGAATCAAAGTAACACATTTCGATCACCAAAACATATTCCCATGAATTTTTTAATTATTCCATTTATTCCATAGATTTATTCCATAGATGTTTTATTATTGTATGTATCACGGATGTATGTAAAGGGTGACTCTGTAACTCTATGGTATACATTTTGTTTCGTCAATTTCTTCTAGCAAGCATGTAAAAAATAAGGTAGTGAAACTTCATATTAGACTCATTTATAACTTTTGTACCACAATGGTTATTTACACTCTTTTTGTAGGAAGCGTTGTGGACATGCGCACCTTAATAATGGGCGTTTAGGCCTGTTGTAGTTTAACTTGATAATCGAAATTATGATTCTACAAATCTGCATGCGATGTCACGTGTGTAACAAAACTTCATCTACCTAGCTATTGTGGTTTTCGAGTAAAAGGGATAAAAAATACAGGCAAATGTTTATTTTATTTCGTTAGGAATAGAGAATGGACTTATAAAAGATTTCAAAACATTCTTAGATTAACACCCTACGGAGATAAAAAATATTATATTAAAATATTTGCTTCAAAACTATGTGTTCAAACTATAAGTTGTATTTTTAATTATAGTCATTAGAATGGGTTATCTGTATGTTTCTTCTTCAAAATTTACTAGTAAAGTAATTGCATAAAACCAAACATAATTATCAGTTTTCTATTAATATTATTTGACGTCCTTCGAATGTCTGCAAATTACTAAATGTTTCAGAAAATATCCACAACCTGTCTTCTCTAGACGGTTGTTACGTAACAAAAAGTATATTTAAATTAGTGTGTTTTTGCTATTTATGAAAAATTTGAATATTCCAGCCTATGTACTTGTTATATAAACATATAATATTTTTAGTAGTACATTTTATTCAATTTTTTAAACATTTTAACTCTCGTATATTTATTTTAGGTAAGTGAAATCTTTTGAAATTTTATCACCTCTTTTATTCTTCAGCACGTGAGTATTTCTGTCACTTTATTTTATTATTCAATCTATAACTGTGATCTTTCAGAAAAAGGCTTAACGCCATTTTTTATCACATTTCTTATATAATCCACCAATAGTTCTTTAGATAAAGTAACAATTCGATGAAACCAAATGTTATAGCGTTCGATTTTTATTTCAATGGAAATAATTTTCTCTTTGAAAATGATTTTCAAATGGACACAAAGTAATATCGACCAGGAATTACATACTAAGTTTGATTAATGCCAAAACCAACACAAAGCTTAGAGGGAAGTCAGAAAAATTCTCAATCAACAGGAAACTTTACAATGCAATTTTCTCGCCACCATTCCAATCTGTTCAATGAAATTTCTCCCCTCGCCTTTCAAAGCCCCCGCCCATGGGTGGGTTCCCTTCGTTTTAACGCCCTCATTATTCTCTAAAAATTGCTATAAATACTCCTCAAATGCCAATTAACAGGTGGTGTGATAAAACTGCTACTTGAATTATGATCAGGGAATATATTATTATACCCAGCTCGAACGTAATGAGTTTCGACCTTGGAAACTCTCTGGAGGTTTCGTGAAATAGCATGTGAGCGCTGAGTTCTGGGTGAGATCTAAAAGGTAAAATTTGTTAGATGTATACAGCAAAATGTAAAATCTATATTTTCGCGTTTTAAAATTGAAATCAAGATACATGAATTACAAAGTCATGTAAAATAATATATTGTGATTGATTTTGAATTTATATATATATATATTATATCTTGGTGACTCAAAATTTGTAGTTTTTCTATTTGAATGCAGATTTGCTGTTTTATAATTTTATTTTGTAGGTTTGTTATAACGTTAGGTTTTTCGAGTTGCAGCTTCTCACTTTTCTATCATTGGACTTTCAAACTATTATTATTACTTTCCTTATATACATAATGTATAAGGAAAGTATTGTGACGGGGTCGTCGAAAATTCGAATTCGAGTTTTCGACGGGAGAGCACGTTTCAAGCATCCCTGATCACGAATCGAACATTTTTGAGGTGATGTGTGTGTGTGTGTCAGTGAGTCTGTGGAGACAATACTTCATGAACGAATGGAGCGATTCGAATGAAATTTGGTGCAAAAATCACAATCCGTAAATACTGGAAGCCTTTTGCTTTTAAACGCAATCGAATGTTCAGAATCCCCCAAAATTTTCGAGTGAAATTTGGAAAAAATCATCAAAAAATCAAAATCTTTAATAAAATTACGCAAATAGACATTTCTTATATAATTTTTCCTTAGAAAACGATTGACATAAACTGTAGGACTCTAGTATTAACCGTTCTCAAGATATTGCACATCTTTCAAATAAATTTATCAAAATATCAAGTAAAATAAAAAAAAATAATAACACTTAAGAAAAATGTTCACTTTTCATATGTAATATCATGCGATAAATTTGGTGATATCATTCTCGTGGATCTAACTCGTTCCATTCACGAGAAAAGATACAAAAGTATTACTCAAAGTATTTGAACACCAATAGTCATTTATCTGCTATAAGAATAACTTATTTCTCCGTTTATAACGCTTGGCGAGATTTTGGCGACGAATTTCGCATAATGTCGTCAACTTAGCGACTTTTTTAAATGTTGCCAAATTAACGAAAATCTAGCCAAACGGATAAAAGTGACGCTACATCAATGAAAATGAAGAACTAATTGAAGAAAATTCAATATCTTGGAAAGAATATAAGTATCTACTATAAGAATAACATCTTTTTAACTGTAAAAGTAGTAAATTCATTGCATTATATAAGGAAAGTCATGTGCTGTCCACATCAGATTTTATTATTGAAATCATTTTATTTATAACCTGCATTTGCACAATAAATTAAATGTATTTTGCATTGTCATTCCTTTTTACTTAATATCTTTATTTTTTTACATATTCATATTTGCAAAGTATCCTTAATTCTTTTAGCACGCTACGGTATTTATGAATTTTATATATATATATATATATATATGTGTATATATATATATATATATATAAATATATATATATATATATATATATATATATATATATATATATATATATATATATATATATATATATATATATGTGTATATATATATATATATATAAATATATATATATATATATATATATATATAATGAGAAAGAAGTATGATATAGAATAAAAGGACAATATATATATATATTTAAATATATATATATATATAGTCGAATGTTTTGAATTTCAAATAAATGTAAATATTTATGCAGATATCTTTAAAATATGTTTAGCTAGTACTTTATTCTAATATGCTCTTCTGTTTTATTGAGTTCTGGACTTAAGAACCTATCTTCAAATTGTATTATAATTTCTCAAGTTAGATGAAATAAAATGACTACCAACCGGTTTCGAAGGTTTTCGTCTGGGTATGAGAGGCAGTCCGTCCCCCCTACCTGAATGTCAAAATTGACCGATATTTACTTCATTAAAAATAAATCTGGTGTGTGAAGCACATAACTTTCCTTACAGACTCAAATTAATTTTCTCTTTGTTTATTTTAAAAGTCCTTAAATGGCACAAAATAACATGCATAATTGATTAAAATTACAATGGATTTATCCTTTTAATCCAATGTTCGTTTAGCATTTGGACGTGTTTTTAAAGGTGGCGTAATAAAAATGTGGAAAACTAAAATGTATCTAGAACGATTAGTCCTGGAGTAATAGGGTTGGTCTTATCCTTTTCACCGTCAGAAATTACTTATAAAAAACGCATTTAATTGATAAATTTGAGTATACGTTTTAGATTTTGACGAGTTTTTGCGGGACATTCGGCAAAACAGACAGTTTCTTCCCGAATTATACCAAAATCTAGTCAGCATCAGGGCAATCCACAAGTGACTCCTCTACTAAATCGTGTGAAAGTTGGTCAATTAGATGTTTAACTAGTGAGGATACATACTATTTTTGTTGGTCATTTCGAAAAAATGGTAGATTCTTTCACACCGAATTTAAAAAATTAAATACCAAAATTAAAATGTTAATAAATTAAAAAAAATAATTAATTACCAAAATTAAATCAAATCAGGATCAGGGTAAATCTCATATGACTTACCTAAAGAATCTTATGGAATTTGGTCAGTTATTATTTGAGTTATAGTGGATACATACATTGCACAGGCACACAGATGCACACACATAAACACATACACCCATACACACAAAAATACCCTCACACACACAAACACACCCTCACATACACGCTCTCACACACTCACACACACACACACACACACACACACACACACACACACACTACCTCTCTCCCACACACGCACACACACACACACACACACTACCTCTCTCCCACACACGCACACACACACACACACACTACCTCTCTCCCACACACGCACACACACACACTCTCACACATACACATATACACACGCATATATACACACACACGCAGACACACTGAAACTAAATTTTTCTTGTTTTAGAGGTCCCAAAACATGTAGATCCGTTAAAAACTCGATTTGCGATTTTCAACACGATTCCAATACTTCCTCTTTAAATTATCATGTATGGTAGGGTAAGTAAAAAATGGAAAGGTGAGCTGTAGACTTTCCCCTGGAGTGACCTTCTCTCATTCTGGAAATGGGGAAACAATTGATCTCCAACAGCTTAATATGCTTGTTTGATTAAGCAGTTTTACTGACGAATATATTTTTCGCCTGTATTTATGGACAGTGTTTGAGAGAATTTTTGAGATAAAAATAATGTATAATGGTGCCTATCAACTGCCTTGTGGTGGCAAAACAACGTGTCTTGAAGACATTATTCTGTGAAGATGTGTTAGACTAATGCTATGTAAATATTTTCATAAGCATTCTCTTACCTGTTTGTTTAAATTAGATACTAGATACGCCTTTAACAAACATATCACAGGATCAATTCATTAACAATTTTGTCTATTTCATCAGAATAATTGTCGGTTCTAGTTGAAAAAATCTGAAGTGGGAGTCACATGGCTTTCCCAATGCATTGAATGGACTTCGTTCACAGTGAGAAAATGATGCATAAGCTCCACTGAACAATGTTGTCAACTTTCGTACATTTGGCGTGTTGTTTCAAATAATAACATGCAAAACTATTTGGGAGTGCCCAATTCATTTATAATTCGCGAACTCTAAATTGACAAATATCATTATGATTGCATCCGCATTACGCAATAAGCAAGAGTCCATATATTAAAATATTTTAATAAGTAATTCATCCATATGGCATAATTTCCGTTAATTTAGTGTCAGTTTAGCAATTCGGCCATATTCTCGTCAATCTGGGTACGAAATATCGCCAGATAGGCGATATTTCGCTAATTGAGCCACGAGATTTTCCAAGCGTTATACACAAATGAAAAGAAAAGCTTTACTTGTCTATAAATGATTATTGGCGAATTGTTAAACGTCAAAATACAAAACTATTGCTAAAAGTATCTTGTTAGAACGGACTAGTGTTACGAAAACGGCGTTAACAAATGTATCGCATAATCTTACATACGAAAAGTTAATATATTACACAACAGTTAATATATATTTTTTTAAATATTATATTTTTGATATATTTATTTAAAAACTGGGCAATATCTCGAAGAAAGTTCGTGCTACGGTACGTTCTATAGTTTACCATTTTTATTAATATGGAAATGTACATAAAACATTATCATTTGTATAACGTCATTGAAGTTTATAATTTTTAAATGAATGTGACTGTGTTTTTTAATTTCCCTTTGAACAGTCAGCAGATAAGAATTCAGAGAGAATAAGCTGTTGATATCTCAGGCGGATCTGTCAGCATTTGTCATTTCAGCGGATTTATCACAGATCTGTCAGCATTTTGCCTCAAAATGACTGAAATTATAGGAGATTTTAGCTGTTTAACAATAAAAATTTAACTTTTGCTAATATTTTACAGCAAGAAATGTACATATAAATTTGAAGTTCAATTTTATTATACAATTAGTCGCCTACGGCGACCAGCCTGTTCACTACCCTTGAAAATTCTGATCGTGGCAAACTCGCTGGCGCGACCTACCAGAAATATGTAAGGTAACTGTTTGGGCGGCCAGGAAGTGCCACCCAATTTAGACCGGAACCCAGTGGGGGAGGCATCTACAGGAACCGTGCGCTCATTCCCCTACCACCAACTTCTCGGAAGGATTTACGGACCTACATGTTTAACGTGATCGTAGTCCGCGTGAACACGGCAGCAGTTTTGGCAGTGGTGGGAATCGAACCCGGGCCTACCGAGTGCAATTCCCGCGCGCTAACCACTGGGGTACTGCGTCCTCCGCGACATCTCCATAACTTTATTTTTATTCACCCAATTTAGACCGGGACCCAATGGGAGAGGCATCCACAGGGACCATACCCTCCTTCCCCTACTACCAACCTCTCGGAAGGACTTACGGACAAATATGTTTAATGTGATCGTACACCGCCTGAACACGGCGGCAGTTTAGGCAGTGGCAGGAATCGATCACGGGCCTACGGAGTGCAATTCCAGTGCGCTAACTTCCCGCTCGCTAATTTAAATTTTATAATGACTATATGCTTAGCTCTTAATTGCATCATCCTCGTTCCATCATTTAAAATTATTATTTATCCATATTATTATTATTACTATTATTATTTATCCATATTATTATTATTTATCATTATTATTTATCCATAAAATTAAAATATCCATCGTTCCATCATTTAAAATATCCATAAATTAAAATACCCATTTAAAAAATCCATATCGTTCCATCAATCATCCATATCATTCCACCCATCCATAAATATAATAATTTCAAATACATCACCACTATACAATACATATGTTAAGCTCTTAATTAATTTATAACCGGAAGCTCGGTCTCCATGGAAACGGGGGAAAAAATTCTGCGAGGAAAGAACTGCTTTAGCAGATAGCTGAGAAATTTAAAATCATGACGTCTTTAAAATTGCGATCCTGCGGGCAATTTCATTATTTCTTAACCAGATTGGACTTGTAAGAATGCCAAATATTTCAGCTTTTTAAAAATGTAAATTATTAGTCGAAATTATGAGTAGTTTTTACGATGGGAGGACTTAAAAACGAAAGTTGTTTTTTTTTAACCAAAAGTGACTTTTGTTTTAAGATCTTTAAAAAAATATTAGAAATCAAAATTGAGATTTGAAATTGATATATTTTTACTCGCAATTTTCTGCTCTTTCCGGTGGTGTGATTTGTTTTTTTTCTACAACGTTTGGATCGTGGAGAAAAAAGGGCAAAAAGTGGTCGAAATCGCATAAAACATTAAATAACAAAAAAATAATAAATAAAATTTTAAAAATAGGTTTTCACGTTTCCCCTTCCCGGACCCCCGGATCTCCGATTGCCAAATTTCGAAGCTCTCCGACGCGCGGTCGCTGAACGTATAGTGTTTAACACAGACACACAGACATTGCCTTTTCTTATATAGAAATACCGACCTGAAATGTCTCTGGACATTTGCCGCTAAAGAATGTTTTGTTATACAAATATATTTGCAACATTCAAGGTTGTGTTCGCTCCAAAAAAACTTATATTTGTATCCATAAAATTCCAAGAAAAGCTTTAATCGAAATTAGACTACATAGCTATCTGAGCATCACAGTCTGGAAGAGTCATACCACATCTTTTTTTTTTTTATATAAATCCTTCCAAAATTGGCAGAGATTATCATGACATCCTCTTTTTAAGGATAATTTTTTAAGAAACGAAGTAATCAAAGGATTGCTCTTGTGTCCGTATAATCATTATATCTCAGTTCTCAACCTTTTCCACGTGTTACTGTATTAAATTTAAATTGATTATGTTTGAGACATAGAAATTGAAGAAAATGCAAAAAATAATAGATTACTACGATTCACGTGCCTTCTTAAGTTATTGCAAGACTTCTTGTAATTTTCACAGTTTTAAACAAATGTATCCCATTTCATAAAACAGTTCTACTAAATACGTATTTCTTCATTTTGCCTAACCAATCCTTCCCTTTCCTTTTATTTAAATTCACAACATTGCAAAATAATTTACATTGTGCTGAAAACTCGACTGCTGACTTTTTACACCAGCACCTGATTATCGACCAGACGGAAGAACCTTCAACCCATGGATGATTGATTTAATCTTAATGCATCTGTTATTACCTGAAATATCGCATTAGGCTAAGTGCTCTTTGATTGCCCTTTAGGCGCTCAAGCGCCGGAAAGATCTACATCGGTGGGGATGACTTGCTGACTGCTCCAATTTGTCGAAACCCCAAGAAGAGGTCTGCTCAGATTTTGCCAGAGCACTCAACGTAAAGGGGAATGCAGCATGGCATATAGGGCGTTACATTTTTTTTCTACTCAAGTGTTTAAAAATACATTTGTAAATTGCTGCAACAAGAACAATCGCATTTAAGATGCATTTCACTACATAAAACGTTGTTCTTTAGTTATGTTTTGTAGATAAATTTTACAACCCTTTAATTTTGCAGGAAAATAAATAAGTATAAATATATCAACCAAACACATTTTCATTTTTTCTTACATATTTTCATTTGATTGGTTTTGATTGCATATTAATACTAGGCATGTTTAACCACGCTGCGGGAAGAATGGTCATTAAATGTAGCAATTACACACTTCATAAAAAAGTTCTGAATATCAAAATCAGTTGATATTTAAGCATAAAAGCTCGATGTGAGCAGCACATGATTTTCCCTACAGTCTCAAAATCAGTTTATTTCCACTTATTTCGTAATCCAGTAAATTGAGTTTCATTGCGCAAAATGACATGTATATTTATATGAAATTAGATTCAATTATATATACAGTTTTGAGACATTTTATTTCCTGTGGTGACTTAGTGCATTATAAAACAGTGCCAACTTGCAAAAATGAGAAAATATCTCTGAAATGGTTGATCCTAGAGAATTGATGTTGGTTTTATTCTTTGTGTTGTCAAAAAGTATGCACTAAACAACCATTTAATATTACAGTTAAGTACATAATGTCTCGTATTACCATTTTGCAAAAAGACAGGTAATTATTTTCGTAATCGTACTAAAATGTAAGCAGCACCAAAGTAACCTATAAATGACCTACCTACCAAATTCTGTTAATTTCCGTTGAATAGTTTCTGAGTTAGAATGAATACATACATTGCTCAGACACACAGACGCCACGCTAAAACGAATTTTTCGTGTTTTAGCGGATTCGAAATTTGTATATCCTTCAAAAACTAGAGTTCTGATTTTCAATATGATGGTAATACTTCCCCTATAAATTATCATGTATAAATATAGTAAAAAAGGGACAAATTTTATAGTTCTATTAAAATGAAAATTGAGGTTTGTAAAACAATATTTCATCTCTGAGTGTATGTAAAACAATATTTCATCTCTGAGAGTATGTAAAACAATATTTAATCTCTGATGAGAGTATGTAAACAATATTTAATCTCTGATGAGAGTATGTAAAACAATATTTCATCTTTGATACAGATATTTCATCTATTCATTATGCCAATAATTCTCATTAGTTTGATTTGAAGAATATTCAACGAATAATTTTGGTATTTGAAATATTCGGTTCTCATAGTTACTATAATGGAATAAAAGCTATAAATAATTCAATTATAAAATATAGTAAAACAATCCTTTGTTGTAACTATAAATTCAAATATATCAATGCTTTATGGAGTTAATAAAGAAATCTTCGGATTATTTTGTGCAGGATGGTATAACAATAAATTGTGGGTATCTAGCTCTTTTCGACTTATAGTTGAAAGAATGTTAGTACATTCTGTGATGTGAAGACTTCTGAACAAAATTCCAGGATGTTAGAGTCTTATCATTACTTATAGGTCAACTCCCATGTGTATGCAAAATTTCAAGTTTCTACCTTCAGAAATGTTGACTATGTAATTCATCCCTTAGTCAATAAGACGGTCTCACTCAGCTGTATAAGATAGAAATTTTTTTCAAATAACATTTTAATAATTTACTAATTTGGTTATTTATTTTATCAAATATAGTAGAATAGGTTCCATACAAAACAGGCGAATTTACAAAGACCACTAGCCTAACACATTAAATCAATTTTTGCATTCCAAACAACAGCAATTCGACGTTCCACAAGTTTGATTAAGTGATGGTAAAGTTGTAGGGAAATATTGGCAGAAAGATGTTAAATTGTATTTTCCAATTATAGAAAATTGCTTGGAAGTGAATCTAAAAGTCTGTACTAAAATATCCGTTTCAACTTCAATTCAAAATGTCCCTTTTGCATCAAGATACTTAGGTGTCAAACAAATAAAGAGAAAGTATTGACTGTACTCCCGGAAGCACATAGTAAGTAGGGAACTATAGGAGAGTTTGCATTACTTTGCTATAAGTAATCATCACTAAGAGAGTTAAAAATAGATTTTACTAGGATGAGCAATATTCGATTTGGATTGATATGAAAAACAGTTTTCAGTACTCATGTAGGTACACACGAATAAACAGCCCCATATATACCAGAAACAGGTTATCCGACATTATATTACCCTGACCAACTTGGGCAGGGACAATGCAGGAGAATGTTTAATTCCATGCTGTTTTCGTCAAATTTCTACAAATACTCACCAAACGGCATGCTGTAAAGAAATTGCCGTACATTAATAATTATTAATCATTTTAACTTTAATTCTAACGCACCATATCACATTAAAAGTATTTTATTTCATGGATGCAGAAAACAGGACCGCATTAACATGTATTTTTCTGCAACAAAAATAATTCTGCGTGTGACGTGGCGTTTATCTTAATGCTTGTTAATAGAGTCCCTGATTCATCTATACCATTAAAAAGCGTCTCACCACGTTAGTATGTATGTATGTATGTATGTATGCATGCACCACGATTTAAAACGTGAATTCTCAATGTAGAAAATTGCGGTTTTTATGTTGCGGCCTTGGCATAAATACAAAATATTTGAAAATTACTAACTGCGTCAACACTTTGACTGCAACCTATCTATTGCAAACCTACCACAAAGGACCGCGAAACTATCAACTGTCAACTTCCTCTTTTCATAAACATGAGTATAAATTACCTGAAAAAGTTGAAGAGGTTGAATGTTGTTTTCTTTGCTCGAAAAATGATCGAGATATCTTAGCAAACTATTCTCAAACAAAAAGAACCAT
Source organism: Amaurobius ferox (assembly GCA_951213105.1). NCBI lineage: Eukaryota > Metazoa > Arthropoda > Arachnida > Araneae > Amaurobiidae > Amaurobius > Amaurobius ferox. Next base: position 136,064,534 of record OX578146.1, on the reverse strand, counting down.
TTGCAAAATATCGTGGAACAACCTGCTTCTGAGTGACTGCTGCCCAACTGAAGAGCCTAATGGTCGAATTTACTCCTCTCAAATCAACCGATTGCCTCAAACCATAAAACATCTTTATCAGCCCATGACATATGATGTAGAATATCCAGCATTTGCAACAACGTGAGAATTTTTTTGACTTAAGGAAAATGACTAGTTTATAAAAGAAAATATTTTATTTTTATTCATGTGGATACTCTCTACATTCTTAATGTAATCTTCTCGACAGGCGCTCGTTCTAAAGGAGTTAACGATGCAAATAATAAAAACATCTTCATCGTGCAGAACCCTCCCCCTATACACGCACACCATTTTTTTTTTCTTTTACAACAGCAGCTTATGATTGACCACATTTCGTGATTGTGACTAAACATGCATGAATCATTGAATCTTAATGCATCTGTTATTACCTATAATTTACCATTAAGATAAGTGCTCTTTGATTGCCCTTGTTAAATCAAGTGTTTGAAAGAAATGCTTCAGCGAGGATTGTTGACTACTCCGATTTGCTGTAAAGACGTCTATTCCCGTTTTTCACTTTGGACTCAACATAGAAATGAATACTCCGTTATATGCACTAGTAACAACTTTTGTATTTTCAGATTGAAACTATAGACATTCCCTTAAAGGCAACAACAGAAAAAGTACACAGCGTAAAATGATATGCGCAGTTGACTTCTTTGTGTTCTAAGTTGTGCTGTTATATTTGTGCCCGAAGAATGTGCTCACATCCCGATGATTCTTCAGGATAATTATATAAAAATGGATGACTTCACACACATTTTTCATACATGGAAACATGTTTTCTACTGAATACGGTTCGATCGTACATTCATATTTTCAAAACACTGCAATTTCTGTCATTTATCAAATATATTCGATTTCAGGCTTTGACAACTACACTACTGTGATTCTGTTTAAATATAGTAACATAGAAAAAAAATGTGGCAACACGAGAAATAATTACTATTTTGCAATTTTTTTGTTAAAAATAAAGATATTCTCTTTGCTTTAAGTTCATTACCAGAAAAAATCCGAGATTCTAAAAATACCTCGAACCATACATCAGATCGGTACCACACATCGGAACCATACATCGATTTTTACCAGTGATGGTAAAACTTTCCGGAATGTTTTTAGCATATCTAAAAAAATATTTTCTAATTGTTCAAAAATTCGACTAAGAAAATAATACGTTTTTGCAAATTTGGAGAACGAATACTTTTAGAATATTTAATCTTTCTGTCGTTTAGTCTATTTGTTAGCTCTTGCACGACAGAATTGCTATGCTACATGCACATGCAAAAGTTCAATTTTTTAGCATGAATTGCAAATAAAACTTATATTCTCCTTGAAGCGCCATCTCTGTTACAACATGGCCTTGTCTAGCTTTTTTTCCACGTCAATCTTCCAACCTCTCATCACCTGCGATAAACAAAACAAAACAAAACAAAAAAATATTTGCATTGCCCAAAAGATATTTTTTTTTGCTTTTGGCAACAGCTTATTATCAACCACCTCCAGATATGCTTTAGCCACAGATTATTGATTGAATCTTAATGCATCTGTTATTACCTAAAATATCCCATTAGACTAAGTGCTCTTTGATTGCCCATTGAGCACTCAAGCGTCAGAAAGAGAGACGCTTCACAGGATAAAGTGCTGACTGCTAAGATTTGTTGAACAGAGATGTTTGTTCGCATTTTGCTCTTGGGACTAAACAGTTTTGAGAATACGATTTAGTGTGTGTTTAGAACTTTTCTGTTTAAACAGTTTAAAAATATATTTTCAAATAACTGTGATAAAAGTACGATTTAATATCCATTGTATTACAACGACGTGTTCGAGGTTATTTGTTAGTATTTGATGTTACAAGAAGTATTTTTAACAACTTTCAAAGAAATTTTTAATTACTCCAAAGAAATTTTAACTAATTTCAAAAAATAAGCGATATTATTTTCAAAATATTAACGAAAGTAATTTCACAAAACAACAGCTGCTACTCGCAAAACATTGACAAAAATTACAGCCCAATATAGCTTGTGTCACCTCAATTCGTCAACAACTCTTCTTTTAACTGGGAAATCCTGGCAACCCTGGTTTCACGTCATCTTCACGTCATGCCATCGTCATGGACTGCGTTTCCTTCGCCTGGCCTCCGAGACAACCGAAAGAGAAATCGCAAAGGGAATATTGCGCATTTGAAACATTGCACGTTTGCAACACTGCGCCCTCCTTAAGACTGCACGTCCTGGGCAGTATCAATCTACTCAGCTCATAAATATGAGGCCAATCTGTCGATATGGATGATTTTGGCTTGGTTGAAGACGATTTCTAGATTCGATAAACGACACTGCTTATTCCTTTCTTGATGACGTAGGCTTCTTCCCCGTTGTGCCATCGTTTTGTCAAAAATCCTGGTTGTCGCCGAGGGTTGAACAGCCAAACTTTGTCGCCTTCTTGGAATGGCAATTCATTAGACTTAGCATAGTACCGGATCTTCATTCCATCGGTAGCAATGTTGATCATCTTACGAGCGGAACGAAGAACCTCCTCCAACCATGCCTGCAGATCTTGCACATATTCATCAGGCGATGAAGAAGCATCACATGATATTCCAAACATTAGGTCACATGGTAATCATAGATTCCTGCCAAACAACATTTTTGATGAAGAATAACCTGTCGATTCGCAGACAGCACTTCTATAGGCCAGGAGGAACAAAGGTAGGTGGGGATCCCAGTCTTGCTGGTTTCTGGATATGAATATAGAGAGATGATTAAGTGTCGTCCTGTTGAGTATCTCTGCCATGCCGACCGATTGAGGATGAAGAGGAGTACGAGTTTTGTCCATATCGAGTTGCTTGGACAGTCCAAGTAGCTTGCGCAGTCCAGTGAATATGCCAGAGCGAAAATTCGTTCCCTGGTCAGAATGGATGAGAGAAGGAATTCCTTAATGACATATCCAGTTCCGAGTTAGAACTTCACTAATAGTTGTAGACTCTTGGTCATGGATTGCATAAGCTTCTGACCACTTTGTGAAGTCGTTCATTACAACTAGGATGTATCAGCGAGATTGTAACGCTGAAAAAGCCCACGTGTTTCAGTCTTCAGTCCCTTTCGAGCGGCGCTGCATTATGTACATTCTTTACGCTAGCGCTCAACATTGGATCTCACCGCATTGCACCAGAAGAATCTCTCTTGTCATGTATTTCTTTCATCTTGTCTTTCATCCCGTCTTGTAAGGTTTTTATAACCTTTCTCATCTCGTCTTCTCCGGCTTTTATGGCCCTTTTCATCTCGTCTTGTCCGGCTTTAATCAAAGCCACTATCTCGTATTGTTCGTTTTCATCTCGTCTTGTCCAGCTTTCATCAAAGCCATCGCTTCGTCTGTTGTCAAAACGACCATATCGTCTTGTGAGACTTTCATCTCGTCACCTCCGGCTTTGATTACGTCTCGTCCGACTCCAATATTTTCTTCCATAGCTTTTTACCCGTTTTACATAAATTCCATCATTTCGCTTAACTGTTCCTCTACAGTTTTTTCTACTTGCGGGAGCCATAACCGCTTGTCAAGAAATCCGACTTCTGACACCATCAGTACGTTGCGAACGTTTCCTCTAGAATCGTGGGTGTATACACAGGATACGAAACGAGTGTAAGTTTCTGGATAAATAATATTTATCCACAAGCACAAAGTAAACAGGGGCAATATACAATCAAACAGCACTTAAATACTCCACTAATTTCACAGAATAAGCGATATTATTCTCAAAATGCTGACGAAAGTACACTGCTGGCCATTAAAATTGCTCCATCATGATGGTGGCATGCAACAAACGTAAAATTTGCATGGAAGGTACTACATACTGGAATATTCAAATGAATAGCATTGCAGCGCATGCGCATAAAGCAGGTATGAGTAACGCCATCAACATTCTGTAGAAAAGGGAAGATTGCACAGCCAGTTTCTCATTCGTAAATTGCACTTAAACATTGGTTGTCTGTGTGAAGATCGTGTCATGCCTCGTGTAAGAAGGAGAAACTCCTATCAGCACACGTTGAAATTCGGCCGATGCAGGATCGTGGCCTATCACGACTGCGGTTTATCGTATCGCGACATTGCTGTTTGCGTTGGTTGGGATCCCATGACTTTCAGGCAACTATGGAATCGATGGGTCCAGGATGGTCATACTGAAAATCATGCAGAATCTCAGCGGCCCCGAGCCACTAACGCCCGAGAGGATAGACATGTTGTTCCCTTGACCTTGCGGGATCGTACAGCCACGTCACGTACCCTGAGTCAGGAACTTGGCTAGTTTGCAGAACGACAAGTGTCCACACGGACAGTGCGACGACATCTGCAGGACTACGGACTGTCAGCACAGCGACCATTGTCGCGGCTTCCTTTGACGCTGCAGCAGAAACAAGCTTGCCTGCAGTGATGCGACGAACGACGACCCATGAGTGGCACCACGTCGTCTTTTCAGACGAATCTAGGTTCTGCTAACAGCATCATGATATACGTGTGTGCAGGCACCGAGGAGAACGGTCGTTGCCAGATTGCATTTGTCATCGCCATACGAACCCAGCACCTGGCGTGATGGTATGGGTTGCCATTGGGTACACATCCCGGTCACCTCTTATTCGCATAACTAGTAATGTGGATAGCCGTCATTACATTTCTGACGTGTTAAGGCCCGTGGCTGTGCCCTATCTTTGAGGCCTGCATGACGCCATCTTTCAACAAGATAAGGTGCAACCGCATGTTGCCCGTGCTTCCTTGACATTCCTCGATACAGATGATGCCCTGGCCAGCACGTTGTCCAGAACTGCCAACCATTGAGAACATCTGGTCATGGGTTACCGAGAGACTGGCACGCCACCTCTAGCCAGCCACTACGATTTATGAACTCTAGCATAAAGTTGAAGCCGCATAGAAATGACGTACCCGTATCTATCATCCACGCTCAATTCGACGCGATGCCCAGCCGTAATACAGCCGTTGTTGCTGTCAGAGGTGGCAGCTCTGTGTACTGAATTGTGCATACTGTGTATCCCAAACAACCTGCAAATTTAATCATGTATTCCTCCCATTATACTGTATATGTATAATAATTAAGATTTTGCTATTTGCTTTCCTTCCTGGTGTAGCAATTTTAAGGGCCAGCAGTGTAATTTCACGAAACAGCCGCTACTATTCTCAAAACATTGGCAAAATTCACAATCCAATGTAGCTCGTGTCACATCAATTCGTCAACAACCCTACTTCTTATTGGGAAATCCTGGCAACTCCGGTCTCAAGCCTAAAACTGCGTTTTTTTCGTCAGGTCTCCGATACAGACGAAAGAGAAGGCTTCAAAGGGAATATTGCGCGTTCACAACAGTTCACGCGCGTTCACAACACTTCCGCGTTCACAATAAGTCAAGGACTGAACTGAACGGAATGGATGCTCTTAAACAGCTTCTTTACGAAATTCTCCAAACTCGACCAAACATCACATACGGTTTTAATTCTCAAATGTTCCTGAAAATCACTACCGTCATGTGTTAGAAAATCCATAAAACATTCTCTTGAGATTTCTTTTACAGTAAAAATCAATTGTCGAGAATGGTATAGAAGGTGTTTTTTCGTTTGATAATTCAGAAAGTTGGATCAAATACCGAGTAATAACAACAATATATATCCAGCTGACAAAACTGCAACTGCTACATAAAATAGAAATTATACGAACAGACAGACCACTTTGTATTTCGTTTTTTTACACACACTTTTTTACGACTAGCAAGGTAAAATCGAACTCGCGGTTTTTCTCACACGACCTTTCTTATTTTTACATCAACACCTGATTATCGACCAGCTCTACGAATCCCCTACCCCTATGTGACGGATCCAATCTTAATGCTTCTGTTATTACTTGAAATATCGCATTAGGTTAAGTGCTCTTTGATTGGCCTTCGCGTACTCAAGCGGTACAATGATTTGCCTCTGTGGGATTAAGATGCTGGCTTCTCCAATTTGTCAAAGCGTCGAACGGAGGTCTGTTTGCATTTCGTTTTCAGCACTCAGCAAGAGAAAACACATTGATATGTGTTGGGAACATTTTACCTCGGAAAGAGTTTAAAAATAAATGAGTTTGAATATGTGTAACAAGAAATGTACAAATAAGAATCATTTCTTTAAAATATAACGAAGTATTTTATAATTGATTGTTTCCAGGGCTCGCAGAAAGCTGCCTCGGGCCCCCGTGTCAGTCCTAAATTAAACAGTTACAACGTCGAAAAATTAACGACAGCTTTCTGAAAAAAATATACGATCGAAATAGGTTTGCCGTGAAAAGATTCACTTTTGAGATACTATATAGGAATTTCAGCATTAATTTAGCATTTTGGCATCTTGTCTATAATAAGAAAGTTTCCAATAACTTAAATTCTATTTAAATATCTTCGACCTTCATTTTGTATACCTTCTTCTAGAATGTAATTATGTTTTTTGAAAAAAAAAACATTTTTGTTTATTTCATATGTCAGGGGGGGGGGGGGGGTGGAGAGATTGGTGGCTGCAGAGGAATGCCTACCCCGGGCTCCAGTTAAACTAAAACGGACCTTGTTTCAACTTTTATAAGTTTTATTATGTTTTTAATGTAGGTATTTATCTCACATGTAGCTACTTGATCAATGGCTACGAAGTTTTTGCCCAATTATTATTATGTGATAACTATCCTAATTTGGATTGGTTGCGTGGCTTATAGACACACCCTTCTAGTGTCACTCTATGTTGAAACAAGAATTAATTATTTTTGTTAACAGAAACCCTTCCCTTATATCTAGACATTCAATATGACCAAAGAATGTTCTAATAAGAAAATAACTTTCCCAGTTAACGAATAAAGTAATTTTGTTCTTCGAAAAGGGACATTATGAAACAGAAGAATGTTCATTTCGTTTTCATTTCTTTTGTTATAATGCCATACAAAAATATTTAGCAAATGGAAAGGATGCATGTCGAAAATTACAAGTTTCAGTCTTTTATTTTAATTTTCACAATTAAGTTAATTTCGAAGTATTGGACATACGGTAATCTCCGGTCACTCAACTTGCTGCTTATGCCTCAGGGTAAGTTGAATGGTGTGGGTTTTCGCCATACTGTCTGAAATAATCTGGACATGCGGAAGAAGTACAACTCGTGTATTCGCTTTTGAGATTTTTAAGGGAATTTTTAATACCCTCTTCAGCATCGTTGATTTTCAATTTGGACTTCAAAGCGGGAGATTAAACCTAAAGCTTTAAAAAAATCTCTTCTTTCCTATTATTATGAAAAATAAGGGATTTTAATATATTTACCGAAAAAATTTACAATATAATTCCGATTAGAATAGATTTTTGAGGCAAAACGGTAACACATGTAGCTACATAATGGTGCATTTAATGAAAATTCTAAAATATACAGTATTTTTTCTTAATTTACAATTTTTCGTCTTGCTCGTTCTCTTGTGTAAAAAGTAATATAAATGAAATTCTAAAATTTTGTGAGTTCTAAGGGTCTAACATGGTTTTGCAAGATTTTCATGCAGTGAATGCATATTTAAATAAATATGAAAATGTGAACACAAATTTTTCAACGGAATATTTCTTATAAAATTTTGGTAGATATTTTTATTTTGAATTTTTAAAGTATAAATGTCATAACAATTAATTGAAACAAAAAAGATTAATCATGCATAAAGCATTGATTATGAAACCCTTTCCAAATGCAATGCACTTTTATTTAAACATCTCTAAAATGCGATACATACAGCGGTGGTATGTTTTTAATTATCACAGTACTACATTAATTTACATTACTTAAAAACTTAAAACCATGGATGTAATAGTACTTTCTAACTCTGCTTAAAACGTCATCAAAAAGGCATTGCTATAAAATCGTCTGCTTCTCTATATAAAATTAATGAATATTTCATTTATATCACCTATATTCCAGACTCCAGAGCTAAATAATTTTGCGTTAAAAGAATGCAGCAGTTCTTATAACAAATCTTTACAGCTTTGATTTGTTTGCATTTTGCATGCGTTAAAATCAGGCTTCGTTGTAGAAATAGATTGATGATCATTTAAACTAAAAATATTGTAATTGAGTTGGCGTAGAATATAGATGCACAGGAAATACGCAAAAAATGAATGTTAGAGTGATGTCAACCCCCTTCAGAACTGTACATCAATATTTTATGCTTAAATTGATTCCAAGTATTAAATAATTCCCAAATATAAAATATATAATTTTAGATGATCCCTTTATGCATTGAATATACATAAATGAAAAGAAATAAAAAATATGAGTCTGTAGCGGAAGTTGTGTATTGTCCACATCAGGTTTTTTCAATTACATCTACAAAAGGCTTTTTCTGAAGCAAAGAAGGAAAGAAAAAGAAAAAAACTCACGCGGAAGGCAAATGACTTCGCACATTTTTCCGGATATTGAAGTTTAGAATAACAAATGACTGGGATCTTCGTTGCCTCCAGGGGAAGGGCAACAAACGATTAAAAACGCGGGAGGCCGGGATATTTTTCAATTTATTGAAAGCAAGACGCATGAAAAAAGTGATTGAAAATGTGTCATTTTCGGAACACGTCTTCATTTTATCGTGAGAAAAAAAAAAGGAGAAATATGCGAAAAAATGACTTAATAAATTCTGCGACGGGAGCAATATGAAGAAGTCGTTGTAACACGATGCTTGAAGAAAATTCGGATAAAAGTTTTCCCTTTTACTGCTTGCAACATGTATATTGAAAGTGGAGTAAATATATCATCCGGTATCGCTAAAATGTTTGAAAATAAAATTTATAACCGATTGTTACGAATACCTGAAATATTTTCACTGTATAGTGTCTGGGTCCGAGGAAAAACGCTATCTACAGCCAAACCATGGCGACATATGCGATCACGTTGGTTACAAATTTGATGCAATATCGCCAACTTGGCGACTTTTGGCCAGTTCTGAAAAACTTTTCGGAATTTGGTTAATAATTTCTGGAATTAGGGGATTTTTTTCCCAGAATCTCCACAAAGGATATATAAATGAGTCATAGTTCAGTTGATTGGTGGAAATAAGAATAATTGGTGTAAAAGCGAATTGTTAACACTTTAGTATCTTGAGAATATAATTGTATGTTTTATAAATGAATTGAGCAATTCATTTTTGTCTTAGTGTACTTGACAGTTATTTAGGGATATCGTAAGGCAGTTATTGGGCTAATCGTTGTATATTGTTCCTATTTACGCTTGCTGGTGCTTTTATTAGAGCGTTAGTATCTGGAAATTCAAACTCGTTCTGTATTCTGTAAATATATCTACGATTTCTAAGGATGCGTGGTCACAATATAGATTCATATAAGAAATTTTTGATAACCCAATATGCTTTTTAATTTGCAAAAATATAAAAAATTTAAAATTCGCTACTTTTAAAAAGAATGAATGTGACGAAAATTGCGAGAATTTTTCACCCTGACAAAATTATTGATATGCTTACGGTAAACAAAATCGTTTTCGAATTTGCTGCTGATATTCCGTACATTATAATTGTAAAATAGTCATTTGTGGTTCCGCCCTATACGGTTGTTTGTAATAAATAGTTCCATAATTCAGAAGCACGACTTCTTAATTTCAATAAAAATCATCCTAGTTGCATGTCGTGGAATGTTTCTTATATATTTACATTATAGCATTGCATGGAATGACATTGCATTCCTTATATAAACCTATCAATGTGTTTGGCAATTTTTGCGGAAATTACTTTCACCGTGATGTTCGATCTCTTGTCCAGACACGTGCCTTAATTTTTCTTCTGAATCTAATTCATATAAGATTCGTGTTTCTTGCACAATTGAATTTGATTATCATGGTGACTGATGAAAAAGGTATCATCTTCTCATGAGTTTTTGCATATCTACGTACTGCATGCTTTTGTCCTGGTCTTAGCGAATGCTGGAAATGCTTGGATCTGGCATAACTACATTTATCTCTTATGCCTGAAGCAATTTATTCGTTGATTCGTGCATATCCAAAGTGATTAGGCACTAACTGCCTCCCGGGTCGAAGCAGGCAAACATATTGGATACTTTTGCGAAATTTCTAAGATTATAAGCGTGGCTGTTTCATATCAGATCTAAATATATACCGGGTGGTCAGAATTAAAACACCACTAATCTGAGCTCTCTATACATCGAACTACTCAGTGTAAAGGCTCCAAAATTTTTGAACCTACTATTCAAGACATGGAGAAAGGGATTACGCGAAAAAAAAATCTGATGTGGGCAACACATGATGCAATGAATTTACTACTTTTACAGTAACAAAAATAGGTTTTTCTTATAGTAGATACTAATATTCTTTCCAAGATATTGAATTTTCGAAAATTAGTCGTCAATTTCATTGATTTAGCATCATTTTTATCCATTTGGCGAGATTTTCATTAATTTAACAACATTTCAAAAAAGTCGCCAAGTTGGCGACATTCCGCCAAAATTCGTCGTCAAAATCTCGCCAAGCGTTATGCACTAAGAAAAAAAGTTATTCTTACAGCAGATAAATGACTATTGGCGTTCAAATACAAAAGTATTATTCAAAGTATATTTTTTCATGAATGGAACGAGCTAGATCCACGAGAATGATGTCACTCAATTTATCGCATGGTATTACATATGAAAAGTGAACATGTTTCTCAATAGGAATTTTTTTTTATGTGACTTTTTCATAATTTTTTTGAAAAATGCACAATATCTCGAGAATGGTTCATGTTAGCGTTCTAAAATTTATGCCAATCGTTTTCTAGTGAAAAATTACATAAGAAATGTCTATTTGCGTAACTTTATTAGCGGTTTTGATTTTTAGACGATTTTTTCAAAATTCCATTCGAAAATTTAGGGGGGTTCTGAACATTCGATTACATATAAAAACAATAGGCTTCCAGTGTTTACGGATTGTGATTTTTGTACCAAATTTGGTTCGAATCGGTCCATTCGTTCGTCAGTTATCGTCTCCACAGACTCACTGACACACACACACACACACACACACACATACTTTCATACACACACACACACACACACACACAGACATCACTTCAAAAATGTTTGATTCGTGATCAGAGATGCTCGAAACGTGATCTCCCGTCAAAAACTCGAATTCGAATTTTCGACCCCGTCACAATACTTTCCTTATACATTATGTATATAAGGAAAGTAAAAATTAGTTCCAGAAACACCGATAGGTGGCGCTGTACAACAGAAAATATGCTGAAAAGACTCAAAATAATCACAAAAAAACAAACACATGCGATATGGAATTTTTCCTTATTTATTTCTTTTGATATGAAAAAAAAGAAGATAAAAAAGTGAAGAAACTTAAACTGTCATTGTAAGTGCAATTTCGCACTGTAAGCACAAAAATTTGCATAAACCCTTGGTTTGCAGCTACTATGTTCTGAGCATAAAATGGGATAAAACTCTATCGATAAGGTCCTTGTGATATGAGTTTGGTACGTTCGAATAAAATGTGTTACAAATGTGTATATTGTCTTTTCAGCATATTTTCTGTTGTACAGCGCAACCTATCGGTGTTTCTGGAACTAATTTTTTTCGTGTAATCCCTTTCCCCATGTCTTTAATAGTAGGTTCAACAATTTTGGAGCCGTTATACTGAGTAGTTCGATGTATAGAGAGCTCAGAGTAGGGGTGTTGTAATTCTGACCACCCGGTATTTAAAAAGTTAAATACATGTTTAAAAATCAAATTATTTAAATGTTTTCTGCTTCGTCTACTTTGAATTGCTTTATATTCCGTTCATCTCCTATGATTATCTTCAGCTGCACAAAACCATCTCTTCTTTCATCTGACGATCACTAGGACAGTCCTATAGCCGACGTAACATGAGTCCCAGTTATAACAATTTTATAAATTTATACTTACGTCAAAACAGAAAATGTTTTATATTGTATAAGAAAAGCTTTTCTCTCTGACCAGAATCCGAAGTTGAGATATTTTGTCCCATTATAAAAAGTTCCTTGTACCATATATTGTGGGAAAATTAAAATGTTGATTGAAGTTCAACAATTCTTGGAATGTACTGACATATATCATCATTTTTGCTGCATCGTAATACTACATTCTGCTTGTAGAGTTTATAAAAGCGTAAATAATCTTATGTGTGTAGCACATGGCATCACTGCACATCCAAATTTATTTTTTCTTTATTTTGAATGCATTTATTTGAGTTTAATATCACGCGAACTTGTTGTATAAAATGTCATGTAATATACCACTTTGAATTGTTTCCTTTCCCTAACGCGAATATTTATATGACACTAAATTCCAAAATTGAAAAAAAAAAAAAATCCCGAACAACTTGATTGAGCGTACTGGACTTTGTTTTATTCATTTTAGCCTGATGATGTAAAATAGGAATTTATTTACAACATATCCACATATTCATTAGGTTTTTCTTGAATGAGAACAATTAAAAAAACATTTTTTAAATGGTCCTCAAATGTTTTAAACTTGTTCTTTTCCTCTATTGCCTCAAAACCTCATCAACACTACTGATAATTAACGGTATCTAGATAGCCCAGTTGATATGGCGGAAGGATCGCACACAGAAGACCTGTGTCTGATCCCAGACGTCGCCCAATTCGACCTTCAAACCTACATGTAGTATGAGCACATTAAGTCTGTAGGCCCAAAAGTCCATTCGTAAGTGACGGGATTGGAGAACCATGATACGGATCCTGTGTTTACTAACCCCATTGGATTCCGGTCTACACTGGGTGGTACTGTTTCAGTTACCTTACACTTTGGGGTAGGTCGGTCCATCTGGGTAGTGAAAACAATGACTTTACCCCATTTAAAGAAATTTCACCGGATAATTTTTGATCTACGGTGGATACATACATTACACGTGCAGAAATACACATGCACACACGCCACACTAAAATAGTGAATTCGGGTTCTAGTTTGTCCAAAATGTCAATCCGTAGAAAACTGGAAAAATGCTCGATTGCATTCCAATACTTTCCATACTGCCATATATGGTAGGGAAAATAAAAGTTCACTTAAGGATTTTATCGTTTTGAAAGTTGTAGAGTTTTACGCAGAAAAATCATATATTCTGCGAGATTTAGCAAATATTTTTCATTTGTTTCTCTTCCGTACCTGAAGAAAATATTGTTTCTGGCACGGACGTAGCCCATGCGTCCGCTCACAAAGTGTTTCTAGTTACCTTTCGAAGGAGAACTGGATTTCTGTTATGCGTTTGTACCCAAGTTCACGGGAAATAAAACTTGAAAAATTGTTCTGTGTTAGACGTAAAAGTTTTTTCTCCCTTTTCGTCAAGAAATGTGGAGAATATCACAAGTTTTGACAAGCACATTCCTCGGATTCTTTCTTTTCCTTACAATTCATAAAGAATTCAAGAGAAAAAATGCTGTAACAGGGTCGAAAATTCCACTTTAGACCTTCGGTGAATCTGATTTTTGAAGTTCCCACTGTCTAGATTCTACCGCTTTCCTAGTGGGATCAGAGTATAGGTGTATATGCGAACTTATTTATACAATACGTGTTTTTGTCTTTTTAGACCCTTTGAATACCTCAGATGACGTAAAAACTTAAATAATTCAGCAGATATAGTATCGATCACAAAATAGAAACTAAGAAAATTTTGTTTTTCCTCTCGGAGTCGTAGAAAATGAGGTATTTCGAAGTCTTTCTAGACTTTCAATAAGCCTTAATGTGGCCAACAAGGTAGAAAAGTGTGTTCACTTATAGTGTCATTGGCAGGAAGAATGTAACAGGGCCGTTTCGTCGCATTTTCCCCGGAGGACAAACAAAATGGAAATGGGCGGTAGACAACTCTATTCAGACCCTTTATAAGCACCCTTGTGACCCAGAAGTCTAAAACTTTGGGTCGCATGATGCTTGCTAAAGCGGTATTTGCTAAACAATGCATGTACTTGCTAAGCAATGCTAAAGCGCTTTCGAACGTTACAACGTCCTTCATCAGTAGCAATTACAAAAACGTCAGAGCGTTTTCTGACTTTACAACGTTCTTCATCAGTAGCAATTACAAAAATGCTAGATCGTTTTCGGACATCACAACGCCCTTCATTAATAGTAGGTTCAACAATTTTGGAGCCGTTATACTGAGTAGTTCGATGTATAGAGAGCTCAGAGTAGGGGTGTTGTAATTCTGACCACCCGGTATTTAAAAAGTTAAATACATGTTTAAAAATCAAATTATTTAAATGTTTTCTGCTTCGTCTACTTTGAATTGCTTTATATTCCGTTCATCTCCTATGATTATCTTCAGCTGCACAAAACCATCTCTTCTTTCATCTGACGATCACTAGGACAGTCCTATAGCCGACGTAACATGAGTCCCAGTTATAACAATTTTATAAATTTATACTTACGTCAAAACAGAAAATGTTTTATATTGTATAAGAAAAGCTTTTCTCTCTGACCAGAATCCGAAGTTGAGATATTTTGTCCCATTATAAAAAGTTCCTTGTACCATATATTGTGGGAAAATTAAAATGTTGATTGAAGTTCAACAATTCTTGGAATGTACTGACATATATCATCATTTTTGCTGCATCGTAATACTACATTCTGCTTGTAGAGTTTATAAAAGCGTAAATAATCTTATGTGTGTAGCACATGGCATCACTGCACATCCAAATTTATTTTTTCTTTATTTTGAATGCATTTATTTGAGTTTAATATCACGCGAACTTGTTGTATAAAATGTCATGTAATATACCACTTTGAATTGTTTCCTTTCCCTAACGCGAATATTTATTTGACACTAAATTCCAAAATTGAAAAAAAAAAAAAATCCCGAACAACTTGATTGAGCGTACTGGACTTTGTTTTATTCATTTTAGCCTTAAAGATGATGTAAAATAGGAATTTATTTACAACATATCCACATATTCATTAGGTTTTTCTTGAATGAGAACAATTAAAAAAACATTTTTTAAATGGTCCTCAAATGTTTTAAACTTGTTCTTTTCCTCTATTGCCTCAAAACCTCATCAACACTACTGATAATTAACGGTATCTAGATAGCCCAGTTGATATGGCGGAAGGATCGCACACAGAAGACCTGTGTCTGATCCCAGACGTCGCCCAATTCGACCTTCAAACCTACATGTAGTATGAGCACATTAAGTCTGTAGGCCCAAAAGTCCATTCGTAAGTGACGGGATTGGAGAACCATGATACGGATCCTGTGTTTACTAACCCCATTGGATTCCGGTCTACACTGGGTGGTACTGTTTCAGTTACCTTACACTTTGGGGTAGGTCGGTCCATCTGGGTAGTGAAAACAATGACTTTACCCCATTTAAAGAAATTTCACCGGATAATTTTTGATCTACGGTGGATACATACATTACACGTGCAGAAATACACATGCACACACGCCACACTAAAATAGTGAATTCGGGTTCTAGTTTGTCCAAAATGTCAATCCGTAGAAAACTGGAAAAATGCTCGATTGCATTCCAATACTTTCCATACTGCCATATATGGTAGGGAAAATAAAAGTTCACTTAAGGATTTTATCGTTTTGAAAGTTGTAGAGTTTTACGCAGAAAAATCATATATTCTGCGAGATTTAGCAAATATTTTTCATTTGTTTCTCTTCCGTACCTGAAGAAAATATTGTTTCTGGCACGGACGTAGCCCATGCGTCCGCTCACAAAGTGTTTCTAGTTACCTTTCGAAGGAGAACTGGATTTCTGTTATGCGTTTGTACCCAAGTTCACGGGAAATAAAACTTGAAAAATTGTTCTGTGTTAGACGTAAAAGTTTTTTCTCCCTTTTCGTCAAGAAATGTGGAGAATATCACAAGTTTTGACAAGCACATTCCTCGGATTCTTTCTTTTCCTTACAATTCATAAAGAATTCAAGAGAAAAAATGCTGTAACAGGGTCGAAAATTCCACTTTAGACCTTCGGTGAATCTGATTTTTGAAGTTCCCACTGTCTAGATTCTACCGCTTTCCTAGTGGGATCAGAGTATAGGTGTATATGCGAACTTATTTATACAATACGTGTTTTTGTCTTTTTAGACCCTTTGAATACCTCAGATGACGTAAAAACTTAAATAATTCAGCAGATATAGTATCGATCACAAAATAGAAACTAAGAAAATTTTGTTTTTCCTCTCGGAGTCGTAGAAAATGAGGTATTTCGAAGTCTTTCTAGACTCAATAAGCCTTAATGTGGCCAACAAGGTAGAAAAGTGTGTTCACTTATAGTGTCATTGGCAGGAAGAATGTAACAGGGCCGTTTCGTCGCATTTTCCCCGGAGGACAAACAAAATGGAAATGGGCGGTAGACAACTCTATTCAGACCCTTTATAAGCACCCATGTGACCCAGAAGTCTAAAACTTTGGGTCGCATGATGCTTGCTAAAGCGGTATTTGCTAAACAATGCATGTACTTGCTAAGCAATGCTAAAGCGCTTTCGAACGTTACAACGTCCTTCATCAGTAGCAATTACAAAAACGTCAGAGCGTTTTCTGACTTTACAACGTTCTTCATCAGTAGCAATTACAAAAATGCTAGATCGTTTTCGGACATCACAACGCCCTTCATTAGTTGCCACTAGTCAAGGATGTTGTGACGTCCGAAAACGCTCTTATATTTTTGTAATTGCTACTGATGAAGAACGTTGTGATGTCCGAAAGAGCGCTGCTATTTTTGTAAATTTGTGTACGTCATAAATGATGATTTATTAAAGACGTTATATTAAATATAGTCTTTACTGTAAATGTTTTTAGGTATTTTTAGACATGTTTCCATACTTTTCAATAAGATTGTTACGTCTACACAGATGGTACTTAAGACGCATCTGTATATTCTTAATTTTATTGTCACTTGTAAAATGTTACAACAGTCAACGTAATTATTTAAAAGTGTATCTAAAATCCATACACAAAACGTCCGTCTAGATTCAAGATAATAAATACCAAACATAAATCTCAAAAGATTGTTATTGGGACGTAGCCAAACTGGATAAAATATATATAGCATAAAAACCTATTTTAAATTTTTCATTTCTTACTATAGTTATTATTTAAATGTAGCGATAACCTATTGTGATTAAAAGTATCTACTTTCATTTTGATTATTCACTGCTTTCTCATTTTTAAAGTAGTTTGATCGAGTTCTATATAAATTAAATTGGTAAAATGTAGTTTATCCGAAACTGGGTATTTTTTATTTTATTTTATTATTTTCTTAATTTTTATAGTCTTTTATATATTAGTATTTTAATAATAGTTTGAACGATTTTTCTTATTGTTTGATATAATTTATTCATTTAGTTTCCAGAATGTTCCCTTCATTTTGTTATGTATTACATGCTTCCGTAGTGCTTCATTCACAAATACTAGTGAATATTTATTATAAATATTCACGAATGCTTATGCATATTTATAATACTTTGGAATCATTGTAAAAATACTTTTACAGTGGTTTTTGAAGTTAGTATGCTGCTACTCTGTGCTTTACTATACCGAATATTTTCCTATTTATTTTATCATAGAGCACTTAAGTTCGCAGAATCATCCGCTGAAAAAATGTTGTTGAATTATTCTACTGTTTTCTCTTGTTCTCTTTCCGTTCATTATTTTTATTTATTTTTTGGCTATGATTTCCTTCATGGATTACGTGATGAACATATTTATTAACAGATGTTTTCCTAATATTTAGTGAAAGTCCTGCCTTTTATCTTAAAGTAAGGTATTTTTGGTTGCCGCCAAAATTAAGATACTTTAAATCAATTCTACGCTGTTACTGAAAAATTATTTTAATTTCGGATCAAGGGAAATTGTTAACCTCCGTCGTTTGTTTTATTTTTCAAAAACTTACGAATCTCCTATAGCAATACGTAGATAGAAAACTTCCACTTTGATTCAAAAAGAATATATATATATATATATATATATATATATATATATATATATATATATATATATATATATATATATATATATATATCTTGAAATGCCTGTCACAGCTTGTTATATTCTTCTAACATCTCTCTTGACAGATACGAAAAAACTATTTCTTCTGTGTTCTTCGCTCTAAAATATTGAAGTACATTTCCAGAGACTTATTTTCCAAGAACATAAATACAAAACTCATGACAGAAAATTCACGCTTCCATCTAAAAAGCAGTAGGGGAAAACATGACGAACCAGCATATGTGGCTAGTGCGTGCTGTAAACTATTTCCTTGCACTTTCTTTCTCTACAGTTCTGTATGGCCTAAATCGATGGAGAAAATGAAGTTTTTATCAATCAGAACAAACTAATGGAATATTTTCCATTTGCCGTCAATCTGAAAAGTATAGTAAGGTTTAAAATTTTGAAAGAAAGTTCAATTTTATTTATATAAAAGATTTAAAATCAACTTGAAAAAATTGAACTCAATTTAGATGTTGGAGGAATTGGAAATGGTAAAGGAAAATATGGTTTTCATGCTACGTCATATATTATATAGGCATTGTACTAATGAGTAAAAATACACTTTCAAAGGTCAGTGGCATGGTTTTACTTTCTGATACTATAAGCAAGGATCCTAGAAAAGTATAAAGAGCTTCTAATAGCTAACTACCTTACTGCAATACACGGAAAATTATCTGAGTTAGTAATACCGGAAATTGCTTCATAAAAATTTATAGACTAACTAGCAGCATACCCGTTCTTCGTACGGAATACATAATATAAAAAAACTTAAATTGTGCAATCATGTTCAAAATCCTATAGTATACTAACTGGCATTATTAATCATATTGTTCTGTTAAAATACTTAATTTAATGCTCATTAAAAGAAGTTTAAGAATCTCTGTTCTCGCTATACACAATTATCTTCACTGGCAGATCTGAAGAATAAAACATCCTGTCCCGTCTGTAAACAAATTTACAAAAAACATGAAATTGAATCAATATATGCAAAATAAAATAGTTAAAATTGTGCGAGACCCGTACTACTTAAATTCCCGAATATTAGAAGACATACCCTGAATTTGTAGATTACAAGTATAAATTATACCAGAAGTCCGTAAATGATTCCAATATATGCCAATATATGTCAAAATATATGCCAATATACATGTATTACTGATGTTATCGTAGATTAGAAGATATACCCGTGCATTTATAGAAGATTACCCATACTACGTACAATATATGAGTTTCAACAATTTTTTCCAAAATAAAACAATAGCGTAATAACTTCAAAATATCCATAATAATAATATTTAAACCTGAAGACCGTAATTGATATTACCTAGTCAAAAATGCAATATTAATGACATTTATTTTATAATATATCACCATCATCATCACTCATCGTGCCTAGTGGCACATAAGGCCTTCAGCTTGCGTCGCCACCCTGGTCGATCCTGTGCCGCAGTCCTTGCTTCTGACCAGCTCGCCCATCCCATCACATTTCTCTTCTGATCCACCAGTCTCCTCCAAGTTAGCTTGGGTCGACCCCGAGATATTTTTCTTTTAGGCGCCCAAGTAAGTGCCACATCAGGGAATGTTATGCTGCGGCATTCTTAAGACATGTCCAGTCCATTTCCATTTACGTTTTTTTTTTGTTTCCATTTCAATTGCTTCCCTCCCAGTACTCTTGTAGAGTTCAGTGTTGGTAACAACATAAGGCCAAAATACTCCTAAAATTTTCCTCAGACATTTAGTCTGCCAGGCATTTAACTTGTTGCATTAGCCCCTTGTTAGTTTCCATGTTTCGGCTCCATATAGTAAAAAGCTTTTGACTAAGGAGTTAAAAAGGTTGAATTTGGTTTTTAAATTAAGGTTAGTAGTTCTCCATATTTTATTTAGTTTTCTAAAACAATTCTGAGCTTTTGCAATTCTTATTTTGATTTCTTCATCTGTTCCACCCTCCTTGTTCACCAGGACACCAAGGTAAGTGAAGCTATTTACATCTTCAATGGATTCATCATCTAATTTTATATTTTCAGAAGTTTTATCATTAATTCTTAAGACTTTTGTTTTACTTTTACTGATTTGTAAACCAGCAGTTTTAGCAAACTTGTTAAGGCCATTACTTTTCTGTTGTAGATCACAAAATCTAGAGGCCAAAATAACAATGTCTAAATCTTCTAAAACTGATCTAAATTTCCACCTAATGACTCTTCTCTTGTCTTTGATGGTGCTTTTCAAGATCCAGTCAGCAATTATATTAAATACTAGACCTGACATCACACATCTTTGCTTTACACCTGATTTAATTTGGAAGGGCTCTTTCAGGTTTCCATTTACTTCAACGCAGCAACTGCTGTTTCGATATAGCTCCCTAATAATGTTAATAATTTTTTGTGGGATTCCATAACTATCAAATATATTTCACAACATATTTCTGTCAATGGTATCAAATGCTTTTCTAAAATCAATGGAATTTAAATATAAAGGTGCATTATGTTCAATAATTTGCTCAATAATGTTTCTCAAAGTAAAAATAGGTTGAGTGTTTCCAACTCTACTCCGAAATCCTACTTGCTCCTCAATTTCGTTCTCTAATCTGTTGAACATGGCTCTTCCAAAAACTTTACCTGAAATAGACATTAAAGTGATACCTCTCCAGTTCTCACAGGAAGAAAGATCTCCCTTCTTAGGTATTTTAATTATTGTTGCTTCTTTCCATTTTTCTGGCACTTTCTCAGCTTTCCAGATAAGGTTAAACAAATTTTTCAAATATCTAGCTCTATAAAATATATATACTTTTATTATTTGAATCTGAAAAAAGTTAATAAATATAGTCTGCAGCATTAACAAACACATTGGATTTAAATCCGTTGCAAAGCTACTTGAAATAAATTGGTGGAAAAAATATCGTCTGAATAATACTATTTCCATGGAAGGTTTGGTGACAGTTTCGTTAATATAGCAACATTTTAAAAAAATCGCCAAATTAATCGCCAAGTGGGACTGAAGAACTGACAGCCCCACTTGGCGGCAAATTGACGAAAAATCCTCACAATCCTATCCCCCTAACGAAATACATTTAATTTAATTTAGAGAAATTTTATCAATTTCAAGATATTTTTATGGATTTACAAACATTTTTATCAATTTGGCGACATTTTAAAAATACGCTAAATGTGTTACTAAATAGGACAGTTGGACTTACAGATAAATGCTACCGGAACATCATTTCAGTACTTTCTTCTAACAAAACAAAATTAATTTTCAAAATTAATTTGACGTCGTTTTTATCGATTTGGTGACATTTACGTCAATTTGGCAACGTTTACGAAAAGGTGCCAAGTTAGCGATATCCCATCAAATTCGTAGATCTGAATGTGCAGATCTGAAGAATAAAACATCGTGAGCCCGTTTGTATATACTAAATGAAAACACTAAAATGTATTAGAAGATACACCCGTTCTACTCTTATTATGCTTCAACAATCGGCTAAATGAGTTTATTGGGTAATCACAATATATGAGTTTATTGACTAAACACAATATATAAGTTTGAAAACTGTTTGCCAAAATAAATGAAAGTGAAAGGTTTAATTGTTTCCATTTCAATTCCTGTTTCAAACCTGCGATTTTCAAATCTGACTAATAAGAGCAATAAACTCCAACGAAACTGTAACGAGAAATATAATTTTCTTAAAATAAATCGGCGAAATAATTATCGTCTGCATAATGATGTCACTGGGGAAGATTCAATTGTTCGTCTTTTATTAATATCTCGACAATCCCTGGTCTTAGAAACTTGAAACATGGACTAAATTTTAAGTGGGACTATTTCAAGGCTATCCAAAAATTTCATCAAATTCGGTTCGGCCGTTCTCCCGTGATGATGAGACAAACAGACAGACAGACAGAAAGAAAGGTAGACAGACTGACAGATTTTCAATTTTATTTATATAGATTCAAATAATTGATTGAATTCAAATCAGACGTTGGTTGAATTGGACATGGTAGAGGAAAATGTGGTTTTTATGTCATGTCCTATATTATACATAGGCATTGTACTAATAAGTAAAAATACACTTGCAAGGGTCAATAGCATGGATCTGCTTTTTGCTACTACAAGCTGGGCTCCCAAAAAAGTCCTGAAGCGCCACAATAACTACCTAACTGCAATACACGAAAAATTATCCAAATCATCATTGCCGGAAATAATTTCATAAAAGTTCCTAGACTAATTCAAAGAAATACTGCATATATCTAAAGTAACGTGGCTTGCAGCGAAAGTTTGTACTTGGGCTAACTTTTCTAATGAATAATTATAATTGGTGACAGATGAAAAATATTTGGCCATTGCGGAGTTAAGAGCCTCACTAACTTTTATGCATCGGAATATTTTAAAAGTATTCAATGTTATCAATAAGTGAAAACTTTTTATGCAATAGATAAAGGAGACTTAAGCAACCTATTTAGACATAAATAGAATAAGAATAATACATGCAGTTGTTTCGAGGATATGCTGGATCTCCTTCGTTAGTTGTAAATAAATAATCTTGATGTCAAAAGGACGAAATGGGACATATAGAAGAAACATAGGTTTTATATATATATACCCAAGTCATAGTTGGAGTATTTAGATAAATTCTTGCTGCTATGGCATTTCTCATATTAGTCAAATAAAATGTGATCTGATATTTCGTATTTCGTAAACTATATAAAATAACAGGAATTTAATAAATCAATTGATCAACATTGCTTTGAATTTGATCACTGTTTAAGATTTTTCCATGAAGGGATTATATAAAATGCACGTTGATCAATAGTTTTGATTTTTTGAAGCATTTCATATTAAAAAAATTGTATCAATTTAATTAATGACATCTTTAGTGCTCTATTTTTTACAGTGTTTGGTAAGATGTCACGCAATATTTCACATTTTATTTATATTTCTTCCATTTTTGCCTATCTCTTAGTCTTTGAGACGTTTGAGTATAGTTTCGATTTGATTTCTTCACATTTCTGGCACAGTTCAATTCAGCTTTCAGTTGGCGCATTTCTGTTGTATTTTGGTACATTTCAATCTTGTGTGTTAGTTCTATATGCATACGATTTGCTGTGATATTCTTCTTACTGACTGGCTGACACTCTCAGGTGCAAACTTCATCCGTACTTGGGTATGCATACTTCGAGTTGATTTGTTATCTAGCGTTGGCTAAGGGGATACAGCGTATCCTTGAAACAGCTGTATGCTGCATTTCTATTCCATCTGTAAGGAAAAGGAAAACTTGAACAACGTTTTATAAGCACAAATAACACAATAAGATGTGCTTATATACTTTGTTCAAGATTTCCTTATCCTTTCACAAAGTGTATTCCACTTATTGGTATTGTTACGAAACTAGAAACTTACCTCTAGAATCGCGGATGTATACACTGGATACAAGAACGAGTCCAAATTTACGGATAACTAATGTTTATTTACAAACACAAAGTAAGCATGAACAATATGCAATCAAACAGCACTTACTTGCTTCACTAATTTCACAGAATAAGTGATAATATTCTCAAAATACGGGCGAAAATAATTTCACAAAACAGCAACTATATTATCAAAATATTGACAAAGGTCACAGCTCGTATATTGCCAACTCGTTAACTCCCCTGCAACCGAGGGGTGAATCTTTTTTATAGTCTCTCCATAGAAACTTCTGGAAATCTCTATATCTCAAAGAATAATCGTTCTATTGAAAAGTTTCTGAAACAGTCCAGAAGTCGCCAAATTTGCGATAAATTGCCAATTCTGACAACCCGTCTTCTAACTGGGAAATCCTAAAAGCCCTGGGCTCACGTCATGTGGTCGTCATGGTTTGTATTTTCTTCGCCTGGCCTTCGAGACAGACGAATGAGAAGGCGCCAAACGGAACATTGCACGTTTGCTACAATATTATATCTGTGCTTAACCTTCCTACAGTGTTCGGGTCTTTTTTGACCTATATCAAATTTATTTCGTATAGATCTATTATATTTTTAGGAATTTTTCAAAAATATTTTATGACTTTGTTTTCATAGTCATAGTAAATATTCAGTTATGTGTAATTTTTTTTTCAAATGGTAGTGTTTTACAGTAAAAATTGTAACACATAAGTCATTTTGACCCGTGTTGAATTTTTAGTGCATAGGAAAAATAAAATATATAAAATCCAATATATTATTCAATTATTATTGCTGTGACAATGTCTCTATTAATTATTATTGCTGTGACAATTGTATAACCCTGAAATGTACTTTAATGTGGATGAACAACTGGTAGCTTTCCGATGAAGGTGCTCATTCCGCCAGTACATGCTCATGAAGCAAGCTATGTACGGCATAAAATTTTGGGTACTTTGTGACAACGCTACCAATTATGTCTGGAATATACAGCCCTACCTTGAAAAGAAGCCTGGTTCTGAACCAGAACGAAACCAAGTTCTCAGGGTTGTCAACGATCTCGTTCAAGGTTTGAATGGACATGAGGTAACATGTGATAACTTTTTCACGTCGTATGAACTTGAACAGTTTCTTCTGAAAAAAAAACTGACAATGATTGGAACAATGAGAAAGAATAAGCCAACAATTCCGTCATAGTGGCTTGCAAAAGGGGCTCCAAACTACACATCGAGATTTGCATTCACGAAAGATACATATCTTGTATCGTACATTCCGAAGAGAGGCAAGTGTGTGTTTCTCCAGAGCACGCTTACCATGACAGTAAAATAGTAGACACAGACACAAAGAAACCTCAAAACATTTTGGACTATAACATCACCAAAGGAGGGGTAGACACGTTAGATAAACTGGTCTCCTACTATTCCTGTCGGAGGAAGATAAACAGATGGCCCATTGTAATTTTCTCCAACATCCTGGGCATTTCTGAATATAGTGCATTCCTATTGTTTATCAAGATTAATCCAGCATAGAAGATGAGGTCATTTCGCAAAAGGAGAATCTTCATTGAGAAGCTTGGCATGACTTTAGAAACCCGCCACATTGACGGAAGAAAACATCTGCCAAGACCAGGGGTACCCGAGAATTGGCGGTGAATATTCTAAACTCAGGACAACCTGAATCCCGACCTGAAGCATTCGGAAGTGTAGCAACTGCTGGCAAAAAGGGAAGATGTGTCCACAGACTGACAACACAAGTTATGTAAAGTGTTTCAAATGTGGACAGTTCACTTGTAAGAAACATTTCATTCAAGTGTGCAACAATTGTATATAAACGGACAACTTCCAGAATTATATTGTTGGCGGTAAGCTAAATATTTCACAAATATTTAGTCTGTGCTGTGTAATTTTGCTTTCATCAAACGAGTATTCTAAAATATAAAAATATCTACTATATAAAAATAAATATATGTAATAAATACAGGAAAAATACTTCATTGTATTGTATTTGAAAGTTTACAGTGATTTGCAGGAATGAATGATTGAATTACATTATATATTTATATATTGCATTACATTTATATATATTATATATTTACATTACATATATTATATATTTACATTACTAATATTTATAAAATGTGACTTCAATTCAATAATATTGAAAATTACACCATGGTCATTTTTGACCCGAACACCTTAGGTGTATACTAAACTTGAGCAACGTGTGAAGGTTAAATGCGTTGCTCAAGTCTTCCTCAATCAAAGTAATGTTTTACAAAATAGTAGTGTAGCTAGACAGAAACCAAAACATTCGGTATTTATTTCCGGATCCGTCAAATTGAATTTTATTACTAAAAATATGCTGTATTACAAATATATAACCTTTATAAGAAAAGAGTTAGCCAGCTATTTGAATGTATCATTTTAAACTCTTTCTTGACACTCATCAGTTTTTAACATTCAGTTTGCCAAAACATTTAATTCCATTGTGACTTTTGAATCAATGTTGTTGATAGACGGTTCTCCTGCTTATTTTGAGACTTTATTTTTCTCGTTTAGAATCTCATTTGATTTCGTTCATGGGACTGTAAGACTTCAGTTTTGTGCAGCCAATTATTTATTACCAAACGCTAGCTACATCATCATTAAACGTAGCCAGAAAATCAATCAAATTACTTTAAATCGATTAAGCTTTAACTTTAGGCAAAGTATTGCATTCAAATTAATTAACACTGTGCATCCATCAATGTCCACTGACAAGCTCAACTCGGACCGCTAAGTGATCAACTAGCATTAATGAAGTGGAATATTAGCAATATATCTTGAAGGAAGGAACATTGATATGTGTATTGGAATAAATGTAAATGGAGAATATCTAGAATATAGATGTCGTATGCTAAAAGAATATGGTAAAAGAATGTATCCGATAAATAACTTTGTCTGCAAGCTGATCGATTTTTTTTTCAGTGGAAACCACGATGGTGGATACAATGAGATAAATTGGAGTCTTCCAATGAAGGCTTGAAATGTCGCTAAAAATTAAGTCTTCATGAAAATGACTAGTGAAATAATTACAGCAAATTCCATCTTTAGAGCAAAAATAATTAACAGTTAATTATTAATTTATTAACAATTAATTTAATTTAATGAAATAATTACAGCAAATTCCATTGCTCGATGTCTTCAAAATCTAGCGTACTTATTCTTCTACTGAACTCAGTGGTGTAGTTGTAGATATCTACGGGTATCTAAGGGTGTAGTTAGGGGGTTAGAGATAATAACTTCCGTACTGAAAAATTACAGTTTTTCGTTGGGTACACATTATAAAGGGATATTTAGCACTACAAAACAATTATTAACACGGGGGGACGTATGTGGCTGCTATGTTCCCCAACTGTGACATTTATAATTTTCTGAGAACTTGTAACAATCCTGTCCTAATTTTTTGTGTAGCAGAGTTTTTTATTGTTCATATATAGATAATGTATGGATGGAGTTTTTTTTTCTATGGTTTTGTTTTGAGTAATGGAACGATTTTTACGATTAGAGGAAACCAAGAAAATGGTTTATAGCGTCCCACAGTTGTAAAAGTACCTATTTCGGTGCAAACAATCGAATCGTGCATTTTGTCTTTGTTGGATTTTCGGTATTGTATTTCGTGGGGAATTTGCTTACAGTATTTCAGTGCAAAAGTGTATGCAGTTTGCATATTTTTGCACATTCTCGCAATTACTATAAACATTGAAAATGCAGACCCTTTATGAATAATACATATATTTATAAACTAAATAAATTCAATGTATTGTGTTAATATGTTATGGACTAACGTTTTTCATTGAAAAATGATGCATTTTCTGGAGTGCTGTCCTACATATACATACATGTCCTATATATATTATCTTAATACACATTTTATATACACTTCTCTGAAATCACAATAAATAAAACTGCTACTTGTAAGAATATAACTTACAAAACTTCCTTGAAGAACGCGGGCATCTTTCAGTTAGGTGACTATAATTATTTCGAGGACGTTTCTGCCCCCTTTCTCAGCCCAAAATAACAATGTGCACTTAACAACCCCTAAGAACGAACTGCGATAAGGCAGGTAAAGATAAATTCAAACAGGGATAGAACACTCAACATTAAAATTCGTTACCGGGTGGTATAATACATTGAAGTAAGAAACTAGGAACATATTAACACGGGCCGTTAAAGGGTTCCCCGGTCCCTTGTTTTCATCTAACTGACATATGCCTGTTTTCTTCACGGCATATGTCAGTTAGATGAAAGAAGGAAGTTTTATAAGTTATTCGCCTTTCAGAGTTCGAGAAATAGTACTAAGTTATGTCAGTTAAATAGTCCTTAATTTATAAAATAATTTTCCGGGACGGTATATAAGAAGGTTTTGCGTCTTTTCCGCAGTTATTAATTTGTGGGGAATTCAATCTAAAGACTAAGTTAATTTTCCCCAAAAGTTGCGAGAACAAAAATTTTTGGTTCAAAGAACATTTCGGAGATTTAACTTCTTCTTTTCCCGAAATCTCGGCAGTATAAGAAGGTACCATCGATCTAGCAAAGAATCCTCCTCCTGTGATAAATGTAATAGCCTTTTCTTTTAGGCACGTTAAAGGTATTAAGTAAAACTCCTTTGTCAAGTTGGAAATAATTTTTTATTGTCTTTCGTTCCATATGATGCAGAAATAAATTGATTTCAGATAAAGTAATTCATATTTTTCTTTTTAAGTATTTTTTTTTTAATATTTCATGTCTTATAAAAATTTTGTGATAGAAAGTAATAATGGAAAAACAATTTTCAAATACGTGGGTGTGAGGCCCTATATGTCTTTCTCATATATTTATATTCAATATTGGTTTAGCCCACTAGTAAAAGTATCAGTATGAAAAACACGACCTTTTCTTTTCAAAAGTATACACCAGCAAGGTATTCTTTGGACATTATTTAAAGCAACCCTGAGAATAAAATCATCAACAAATAGATTTTGAATTAAAAAAATTTTTTTGCATTAAAAAAATGACATTTTTCAAACTTTAAAATCATGCACTGCTTTCTTTTGAAGCCATTTGGGAATTATGTTTAAAATATATGCAGGATGATTAAAACAGAGATGGGCCAAACTTCACGAGGAGGTAGTACACACAAAACCAATCATTTTTCACTATGGTTTACCGGGTCGAAAGTGAGACGTAAAAGCGTCACAAGGCAGTTACTCGTTGGGAAGGGGTCCCTCCGCAAACTTAATAGCGTTATTTTAGTTGTTATTATCTTGTTAAAGAAGAAAACCACGAATGCAAATTTCATCTGAGGAAGAAAAAGCGTCTCGTCTATGACACTCCCTTTGAATCTGAAGAGGAACTCCAGAATTTCGCCGATGCTACCGAAGTGCGCGACAAGCCTGGTCTGTTCGAGAGAGTTCACTAATCCCTCTATCGCTACTATGAGACGTGTATTCAGGTAGGCGATCGCTCTTTTGAGCCATTACTGTAATTGTTTATTAAATGCCATTTTATAATTTCAAAATCATCCTTGTGTTTTTGCCTCACCTCATCGGTTTCACCATTAAGCGCCTGGCGCCTTTACGTTTCATTTCTGACCCGGTAAACTATGACGCAAATGCTTGGTTTGGTGCGTACTTCCACCTCGTAAAGTTTGGCCCATCTTTTTTTAATCACCCCGTATAAAGCTATACACATTCCCATCTCTCGTCTTTTAAATGCCCTTTTATATAATATTTTTCAAAAGTGATTTTTTTTACCTAAATTGCACTTTTAAGAAAACTGTCCAATGTAAATACGACTTGAAATTTTGACATGTACTAATAGGATTAATTATTTTCATTTTAATAGGTTAAAAACAATTAAAGGCTGAATTTTCCAAAATTTAGCTCACTATTCAATGCAATAAAAAACTTTAACCCACTGAAATCTCTTTTGAGAATTTGGGGGATATATTGAAGATTATTTCAACAGAATTAATCTCTGACTACAAGAGTCTTATAAACGAAAAAAAAAACGTGTCACATTGGTCTTTAGCGTGTCACGTTGAATCTTGATGTTTTATATATGTTTAATAAATAATGTTTCCTAAAAATTGATTATTTTTGTCAGTTCTTTTCTTACTCAATACCCCCTCCTCCCTTTAACTCTTTTGCGACAGCGGAACTAGCCACCAGAACTCCAATGAATGGGGCGTCGTGCCATTAGTGGTTGCACACCATACACGTTAATTACTTTACTTTTAACTATGATACTCCTCAAAAAGGTGCAAAACAAATACACTTTACTCGTGCCAAAACCTTTTTCATGTGAGCCAGTTAAATGCGTAGTGTCCAATTCGCGTATAGTTACTGCAAATGTAGCTAGCCAATGCGACGCATTTAGTGGATGTCGGATATAGCCGGCGCTAGTCCAGCTGAAGCATCTAGTGGATGCTGGATATAGCCGGCGCTAGCCAAGTTGAAGAATTTAGTGGATGCGGATATAGCCGGCGCTAGCCAAAGCGACACATTTAGTGGATGCCTGATCTTTTCGGTGCTAGTCGTGAAAGGGTTAAAATAACAGCTGTGACTCGAGCGACAGACTTTCTTCACAATCCGGTCCGTAGCACTCCTGAAGTTGGACACCCCCTGCTCTATACAGTAGTGTGAAAATCCAAAAATATAATGTTCTTTGGAAATTTGATTAAATGTTTTATACAGTGGCGGAGAAAAATATGCTTCTTTTGTAAATTTTGCGAAACTATGTTTTACGCTGATTTATATGTGGAAGAAATGTTCAAAATGCGTTAGTTAAATGAGTCACAGTATATCACTAATAAAAGGCATCCTGATATACCTAATTTCCATAAATATTGTGAAATGTGTGTGACTAATGAACTTATATGAAATCATGAAAATATTATTCAAGTTATATTTACATTTTATGATATTTACGTTTGCAAACTTAAAAGACAAGTAAAAGTATCATATACTATAAAAAACAAAATATGTCTTCGATATTTCATTGGTTCTCCTCGAGCTCCAACTACTGGTCTTGCAACGATCTGCCAGAGAATGAATAGCCTTTTGCTACGGTAGCTTAAGTTCCTGGTATTACACTCTTATAAAACATACATAGTGAATCCAATGTGATTACGACTGTGCCTGCAATTGCACCTGGCAAAAGATCTTCATTACATATGCACTTTTATGTCCGTTCTATAGTCAAGATCAGACCTTTGCAGTGCGTGGCATCTCTTAAACAACTTAGAATTTCTGTCGAATACTTCGATGTTATCCGTGAGATAATGGGCGGAAAAATTCAATCACCAAAATGGGATTAATTCTGTAAGATGGTAGATCATGAAATGTTGATCAGTGTTAATAAGAATGAATCCAGCCCGATTGATTTCGCTAGTCTGTTGAAATTGCCGTTACTGGATTTAAATCGTCAGATATTGGCGTTTGATACCAAAATTATGCTTCAGCCTTTATAATTGTGCGTTTTAGTTTGCAAAATGAAATATGACTTTTTTACAAAATAATTCTATAAACATGTCTTATAAATATAGTGAGAGTCGTATAATATTACATACAAGTATTTTCTACCATTTTATAAACCTTTCGGTAAATACGGATTTTCTGTGTTAACGTAATAATAAAACATTTTAACTTGATATTTTTCAATTTTCGAAGGTTAAACTTCCAGAATTTCTGCCTTTGTACAGAACATTTATTAATTTATCAAAAATTTAATCTCAAGCCGAAATTCGAAACTTCTTTAATAGTTCCGAGATGAAATTTTTCGGTTCAAAGAACATTTCGAAAGATCTTCGAACTTCTTTTTTTTTTATCCTCGAAAGTCTCAAGTTTGAAAAAGTCCCATCGACCCATCGAAAGATCCGTCTGCGATAAATGTAACAGTCTTTTCTTTTAAGCACGTTAAAATTATTACGTTATTGCGTTACGTTAAATTATTACGTACGGCACGTTACTTAGGGGTATTAAATAAAACTCTGTCAGTTTAGAAATAATTTTGATTACTGTCTCTCCGTTGCGTTGAATTGCTATGGCGGACACGAAAACCTATATTGAGCATGCTCATGAAGTTGAAACGAAAGGACGTTTACTGTTTGGGAAAGCATATTTGACACGAAATCGCTCATTTGGCGATGGACGTTTAGACTGCTACTTTACTGTACTGTGTACACTGAGAAAGATTTTGTATAGTACATGATTGTTCGTCTTTCAGATATTCTTCCAAACAAACATAAAAATCTGATGTGGGCAGCACATGACTTTACCTGTAGATTCAAATTCATTTTCTGACATTATAATTTCAATAATTATCAGGAAAAAGAGAATCTGACAAATTGAAGATGCGATGTGAAAGATTAAAAGTAAGTAACTTAAAAGATTAAAAGCACGTGCATTATACCGGTATAGGCAATAGGCATAAACAAGAAAGCTCCGTTCCGATGCCAATTTACGGCGGTCCAATACCATAAAATATCGCCAAAGCGCTAAGTATTGGGGTTGCTAGAAAACATTTGAATCCGAAAATCCCTTCCATTACCATTCAACGTAACGGAGAGACACTAGTTAATTTTGTCCTTGTTTTTATTTCTAAATATTGTAGAAGAAAAGTGAATATCTTTGCAATAATTTAAATCTCTGATAAAAATCAATCATTCAATCACTGTCAGCGAGGGGATAGTACTTTAACACTAAAGGTACCATGACCGGTCAAACTTTTGTTACCGGTTGTAAACATTTGATTAGAAAATTCACATATAATGTTATCGCTTTTTCTTACTTGACTTCATGACTTTTTTAATTAAATGTATACAATCAATTTCCAACATTTATTTTTATTTTTCTTGTGTTTATATGATAAATATACATAGTCTACAGTTATCTACAACATCCGGTCATTTGACCGGGAGAAAAATGTATTGCCTTATAAGGTTTTCGGGTCAAAAAATGTGATGTACATGCACATTCCACGTAGTTTCATGAGTTTCCTGTGCATTTCTGTAAGGACTGATGCTTAGTAAGTTCAATTTAAAATAGTGTATTAAAATTTCAATAAAGTGCGTAAAATTTCAAGTTGCAAGAAACGGTGACAAAAACTGAAAAGTATTACTATTTAGTTTATATTTTGTTTTCACAGCGATAGTTCATTCGTAATCTCCACCCCGAAAAAATGTCGAAACTTTCAAGACACACCAAGTTCTTAGAAGAAATATGAAACATAGGTGAAGAATTTTCGAAAATTGATGAAGGTGAACTTTTTAAAAGTGAAGATATATTATTTGAAAATGATAATGATGTATTAGACATTGAGTGTGAGCCTACAGATACCGACGATGAAGAGGAGAATATTGTGAATATAATACTTAGAGGATGAAAAAGAATGAGATTGCTCTGAAATTCTGAAGATGAGATTGAAAAAATGAGCAGTATATTTCGATTCATGTTACTGTTTAGGAAGAACTGCAAATAGGTGCTAGATCTACAAGAGCAACACTTCATAACATTTTCAGGGGAGAATCAGGTCCAACGAAATATGCAAAACGTAATATTATGTATAGTGAAGACTGCATTTTCACTGATAATTAATTGATCACAGTATTATGAAACATATAATAACATGCACAATAGAACAAGAAAATCGAGTTTTAGGAACCGAATGGAGTCTATTACCTTAAAGTTACTTTGTTTAATATTTCTTTACTAAAATCAATATTATCTTCATTCAATCAGAAAAAATACAGTTATTATCTAAAATCCCGACATTTGACCGGTTACTGTACTAATAGGTATATATTGAATGTCAGTACTTTCAGTGTTAAGATACAGCAGAACGATAGCATTAGATCCCACGAAAGGCGACATTGATGAGGTAAAAATACTAAAACTGATATAAATATAGTACCGACAAATGGCGTAATATAATACTAGTAACTGATTAATACTCTGATATCATGAATGGTAATTCTTAAATATACTTAAGATTAACATTAATGTGTAAAGCAAATTCTCGAAAAGCATTTAATGTTTTAACAGTATATTCGCTTAAAACAAAATAATGCAGAAAAAAGGGCGTAATAAACCCTACAGTTTTGCCTAAATACACCTTTGCTCTTTGCTCTGGTGCATACACGTTTGCACAAAGTCGCAATATACTTTTGGCGTTATCATTGCTATCTATAGGAAATAATGATTTTTAAATCAATTTCTAATAACTGTTATTCTAATAGTACGGATTTCAAAACAACCTATCTAATTCTAGCTTTTCACAGCCATATGTGCATTTCTTATTTAAATATCTTCCTTTCTTTTACACACATACACATTCGCTGATATTTGTGAATGTGTGGGAAATATACCCAGAAGGTTTTCTGTCAAAACCTCGAATTCGAAAATGTTTAAGAAATCAACACTTTAAATGTAATTAGAATTGTCAGGAATAGTAACATATACCAGAAAATAATTAAAAGAAAATTATTAAAATAACTTTAGATTTGTATTTGAGATACTGTGGCTTGCACCTCTCAATAAAACTAGGCAATGGAACTAGGCTTCTGCAGTGGCGAACAATATGCTTTTAGTAACCCGAAATGTACTGGGGCCTCCAAGTTACCACCCCCTGGTATACAACACTCAGTTGGAGAAGCATATGTTTGCCAAGCAGTCCTGAGGAATTGCTGAACCGTGTTAAGTGCCCTGGTTTGAAGACCTTAGCTTCGACTTCGAGGGTAACCCCTGGTTCATATCTGGAATAGGCTAAGTTGAGAATATTCGCCTTGTTGGGTCGCGTCTTCCCGAAAAGGACCGTTGATTAAAAAAAATATATACAGAGGTAAAACTGTTGACTTTAATAATGCACGTACGTATTTTTTATGTATTGTAAAATAACTAGACAAAAGATAAATAAACCATCTATCATACCCAACACATAGAGATGTGGGTTGGAAATTTTTCCGGAAGTGGGAAATTTTTCCGCTCTTTTCGTTTTCTTTTTAATTAATTTGAAAATAGCATGTGATACTTTTTACAAACTGTTTTTCTGCAAAGCAAGCAGCTTTATAAGAAGTTTCTGATCATAGAGTTTTCTAATTTTGAAAAGGAAAATGAAAGAGAGCGGTGGCAAATGTGTGAATGGTTTATTTTAAAGAAAGAATGAATGACAACCAAAAGGGTACAAGTGACATTTTACTCATTTTCAGGAATAAGCAAATACAGTTTTAAGAAGCCTGTTATCTCAGTATTAAGTTCTCCAAAATTTTTAAAGATATAAGAACAAAATGGAATGTTTTCGCAAGTGCTGCTGAGGGAAAATGTTTTAATAGCACTTAATATATGCTTAACTCACCATGCAAATTGTCTCTTCTTTTTCATAATACTCACTCGTTCAATTATAAGCAGATATTTTTAAAACAATTTTTAATAATATATAAAATAATTTATTTTTAAAAGTGTTTAATTAGAAGCATTTTTTTAATTTTTATTTGTCGTATAATATGTTTATATATTTAATAATTTACTTTTATTCATGTAATGGCCTAGTTATTTATTTTTATTTCTGTTATTTTTTAAGAATATGATAGACTGTTTCCCTTTGAAGGAAATGTAATATAACATTTAGTGTATTTTTTAGTTATAATAATTTTTTAGAATATTATATATTATATTATATAATAAATTTTTATACTTATAATAAACAGTAAATTAGTCATGATTCTGATAGGGTTTACCAGTTTTAAATAATTTCTCATTCCTTTTATGTAATGCTTTAAAACTGGATTTTTAAAAATAAAGAAAAACAATATTATAGATGAAATAGAATTTAAGTAATCAAAAGCTAGCAGATTTAAGGAAAATAATAAATTGCAGTTACTAACTGCAGTATACAAATATAAGAAATTTTCATGCATAAAATTTTTTATATATTTCTAGATTCAAACCTTCTTTTAGCCTTGTAATATAATATATGTTTGACTGTAGTAATATAAGAATAAATACTTTTAACAGTCACTGAGCATATTATTCCAGTTGAAATGTAATATAGAGAATAATTTCAAAATTGTCCGGAAAATTATCCGCTATAAAAAATTTTCTGGGAAAATTTTCAGTTTAAAAATTTTTCGGGAAATCCACATCTCTACCAACATATAACTTTACAGATTAACCAATTTGAAGCAGTGGAAAAATAACTGCACAAATTGAAGCTTTTTTATAATTTGATATCACTGAAAAGCGTTAGGCTTATTAATGTTGCCAGTATAAACATACCAAATTTTGTTAAATAACTTTAAACTGAAATAAATTTATAACTGAAATAACTTCATTCTTTCAAAATACATATGAATATATCACTTTCAATTAGGAAAATCAATTTTTCCATTACCTCGAGGAGGGCTAGTGATAACTATTAAATAGTGGTATCAATTTATCTCTGATCATAAAAGTACATATTTTAAAATCATTCACTTATTTTAAGTTTATGAGCATATTTATTTTCTTATTGCCCTCTTTGTGATCCAGGAAGAAAACATATGTACAGAAAAGGCAGTAAGGAATGTCGTCTTATAAACTACGTTCGCTATTTATAAAAATATCATACAATTAAAGACATTTTCAAACATAATTAACCTTGTTGAAATTACATTTTTTAGTCTGTTTATAAAATATTTCACATCTGACCTATTATTCTAATCAAAATATCATCGCTAAAGAAGCTATATAAAAATTGTGTTACGTATTTTTGTGCTAATACTGCTCTAATACCGTTTATAGAATGTTTTAATATAATTTTTCTTACGAATTTAAAAAAGTTTCCGATTAGTAGTGTGTGTTTATTATTAACGGTTCAAAAGTTATAAATCTAATCAGTTTTTTTAAAGCCCTGTATTTTACCTAAATCAGTAGTAGAGCAAGTTCAGTAGAGCAAGTTTAAGTAGAGCAAGTTCATAGGCGTGACTGAATATTGCCAACTTAAAAATATTTGAAAGAATTCCTCAGAATAATTATAAAAGAGTATTTTGCAAACAAATAATCCAAAATATGAAGATGCGATTTTTTCCCCCTGATACTTAAATTATCACAAGTGGAACTTATCATATGAATGAGCCACACATTCCCTGTTTTTAAATTGCATATTTTATAATGTATTCTATTTGTTGAGTGTTAGAGTGAACATAGATCCCAAGAATGAGTACTTGCTCGCGAAAAGTATTAATTGTATACATGCACATATATGTGAAGTAAAATTAAAATAAGTAAAATAATATTAGATAACAGGAAATCGTGTATTTCCCTATTTAAGAGTGATTTCGAGCTGAAAATTTGGAACATCCACTTTAGTATAAACAAAAGCAAATTATGCTCAAAATTATTCTAAAAGCCGCTTTATCTGAATAATATTAGGAAAGATTCATTGTGAGGAAGAATGGAGATTCAAAGGTAACAAAATATATTTCTGTAAACAAAATATTCACCCTCAATCAACAAACTCAGTCTTGTGATTTTTCCTATAACACAAGAATCAAAAACTATTCAAAAACTTCTCACATTTCCTCTACATCTTTAAAAAATTATCTCCGATCACTCAACCAGTGAGGACGTCCAAGTGGCCAAAGGTGTGACATCGTCCATCATGCACGTGTCAAGCCTTGCGTGTCACGACACGTCCGCGACGTCGTTTCACCTGCCTATCAGTCTTCCTGCTAGGGCACCGGCAGTTGGTGGGGAGGGCGTCACCAGGGGGCGTGATAGATGCTACTGTCGAGTTAGATGAGGAATAGTATCGCGTATAAAAAGGATGGCACGTAGAAATGTCTCTGTGTCTATACTTTTGCTCTTATGTATGAATACATAAATGTATATTGTTCTTACTCATTCAGGCGTGTCAAAGATATAGAATACAAACGTAATGGCCGCGATACATTTCTAAAAGATACGGAATAGTTGTGGTATATATGACATTTTTGTAGTTTGTGATGCAGGTTTTCAATTCTTGGGATTCTATATAAATAAAATATTTATATAAATAATTTATAAAAATAAAATTGAAAATTCGTCTGTTTATCCCACCATAACGGCAGAATGAATGTTCGTGAGATTTGGGTTTGGTCCTACATAGAATTTAGGCATCCTTTTCTACTGTCTTTAAACCGTTTTATCCGTTTCGTCAGTTTGAGCGTGATCCCATCGATATAGGAACCACCAAACAAACTGGACCCATTCGTTATTTGAGCTTTCAAGTTAATGAAAACAGTCTTTTAATATTTCTCTAGTCATTTGAGATTTCCATGGTCTTTTGAGATTTCAGATGTCAAACAACATTGGCGGAATGTTAAATCAATCTTCCTCCTCCCCTTCAGTGAGATTCTGATTTGAGCTCCTTACACAGATGAGATCCAACAATCAGAAAGTGTTACCTCGTATGACGGCACTCTAGTTGACACTTCTGTGGCATTATTGTGAAGTTTAGTCAATAAAGAAGACATATTTATGGTATAATCTATGCATATAAATATCAAGTAGCTTACTTCGTGATGTTTAAATAGGTATAGATAGTTATATTCGAATGTTAAACATGTAACAAATATTGCAATTTTCACAAATCCTCGTACGAATTAACTTTTTCCTATTTATTTCTATTTATTTTCTTTTTTATTTCGAATATATTGTGCATTTAAAAACATATATTGTTCATTTATTATAAACTAGCCGCCTTTGGCGACCAGCCTGTTCACTACCCTTGAAAATTCTGACCGTGGCAAATTGTAACCGTGGCACACTCGCTGGCGCGACCTTACCAGAAGGTGTAAGGTAACTGTTTGGACGGCCAGGAAGTGCCACCCAATTTAGACCGGAACTCAGTGGGGGAGACATCCACAGGGACCGTACCCTCCTTCCCCTACCACCAACCTTTCGGAAGGACTTACGATCCCACATGTTTAACGTGATCGTACTCCGCGTGAACGCGGCTGCAGTTTTGGCAGTGGCGGGAATCGAACCCGGGCCTACCCAGTGAAATTCCCGCGCGCTAACCACTGGTGTACTTCGCCCTCCGCGACATTTTCCATAACTTTCTTTTTATTCACCGAATTTAGACCGGAACCCA
Source organism: Amaurobius ferox (assembly GCA_951213105.1). NCBI lineage: Eukaryota > Metazoa > Arthropoda > Arachnida > Araneae > Amaurobiidae > Amaurobius > Amaurobius ferox. Next base: position 136,025,923 of record OX578146.1, on the reverse strand, counting down.
GTGGGAGAGGCACCTACGGGGACCGTACCCTCCTTCCCCAACCACCAACCTCTCGAAAGGACTTACAGACACACATGTTTATTCCGCGTGATCGTACTCCGCGTGAACACGGCGGCAATTTTGGAAATCGAACCCGGGCCTACCGCGTGCAATTCCCGCGCGCTAACCACTGGGCTACTTCGCCCTCCGCGACAATCTCCATAACTTTCTTTTTATTCACCCAATTTAGGCCGTACCCTCCTTCCCCTACCACCAACCTCTCAGAAGGACTCACGAACCCACATGTTTAACGTGATCGTACTCTGCGTGAACGTGGCGTAAGTTTTGGCAGTGGCGGGAATCGAACCCGGACCTACTGAGTGCAATCCCGCGCGCTAACCACTGGGCTGCCGCGCCCTCCGCGACAATCTCCATAACTTTCTATATATTCATCCAATTTAGACGGGAACCCAGTGGGGGAGGGATCCACAGGGGCCGTATCCTCCTTCCCTTACCACCAACCTCTCGGAAGAACTTACGGACCCACATATTTAACGTGATCGTATTCCACGTAAACACGGCGGCAGTTTTGGCAGTGGCGGGTATCGAACCCGGGCCTACCGCTAACTTCCCGCGCGCTAATTTGCAATTTAAAATGACCATATGCTTAATTCCATCATCCTCATTCCATTGTTTCATTGTTCCATCATTTAAAATATCCATAAAATTAAAATATCCATTTAAAATATCCAAAAGTTAAAATATACATTTAAAAAATCCATATCGTCCCATCATTTAAAATATAAATATAATAATTTATATAGAGCAAAGGAGATCTATTCAGAACCGTGACGTCACCTCCACCTTGACGTCCCCACCCACCACCTTCCCTCCTTCAGCGGGGGAGAAACGAAGCGGCACGCCGAGCGGAACGCCGAGAAATTGAAATTCGGAAACTTTTAAAATCCCGATCCTGTGGGCAATACGGAATATTTCCTGTCCAGATTGGACTTGTAAGAATGCCAGATGTTTGACCTTTCTAAAAATGTAAATTATTAGTCGAAATTATGAGTACTTTTTACTATGCGAGAATTTAAAAACCAAAAATCGTTTTCTTGAGCAAAAAGTGAGTTTTGTTTTAAAATCTTTAAATAATATTAGAAATCGAAATTCAGATTTTAAATTGATATATTTTTACTCGCAATTGTCTGCTCTTTCTGATGGTGTGATTTGTTTTTTTCTACGACGTCTGGATCGTGGAGAAACCAGGGCAAAAAACGGTCGAAATCGCATAAAACATTAAATAAATAAAAACAAATTAAAATTTTAAAAATCGGTTTACACGTGTCCCCTTCCCTCCCCCCTAGGTCTCCGATTGCCAAATTTCGTAGCTCTCCGACGCGCGGTCGCGAAACGTATAGTGTATAAGACAGACACACAGACACACAGACATTGCCTTTTATTATTTAAGATACACTAATAATTAAGCTTGCCAGAAACAGGGGAAACTAACACACTTAAAATATTAGGTTAGAACGTTCTTTTTAATAAGTATAATTTTGCTTAACAATGCGTGGCACTTAGCTTGAGAAATTGTTGTTTCAATCAAAAATTGGCTCAGTTAAATTTGTTCCCGTAGTCAATACTATAAGTGATTTAAGTCTCAGCCTATTACGTCACAGATAAACCTTTGGAGGGTGTGGACAGACCGAACTCCATCCTTTGTTCGTCTGAGGGGAAAATATAGGAAATCTGGCTCATTTAGGTTCTGTCACCTGGTCAACACTATAAGTGTACAAAGATTCAGCCCTCAAAATCTGCGGGGGGAAATCTATAATACCTGAAATGTATTTTCAAAATGTCTTCGTTTTCTCCTCCCCGGGCAGGCATATAAAAAATCCAGCTCTGGTATGTCCTTATTAATTATAAATTTCTGCTTTCTAAGTCACTATTGGAATGGTTTTAAAGCCTGCTCGAAACCTCTCCCCCTCAATTTGTTCGCCCTGAAATGAGAAATCGAAAATCCGGCTACGTTATATTCTGTCCAGCGATCGATACTATAAGTGTGCAAAGATTCAATGTTCTAGGTCACTGGACTATTTCTGAGGTTTAATTTTTGAAGATTATTCTTATAAAATCCATTATGGATAACGCTGACTATGGACTATTTCTGAGGTGTTGTTTTTGTTGAGACCCAGACCGTCCGACCTACCAGAAAGATGTAAAATAACCGTTTGGACGGCCGGGAAGTGCCACCCAATTTAGACCGGAACCCAGTGGGGAGGCATCCACAGGGACCGTACCCTCCTTCCCCTACCACCAACCTCTCGGAAGGACTTACGGACCCACATGTTTAACTTGAACGTACTCCGCATGAACACAGCGGCAGTTGTGGCATCGTGCAAATCCCACGCGCAAACCACCGGGCAACCGCGCCCGAAATGTGCCAACAGCAGGCGGTGTTCCCAGGTGGTCACCCACCCAAGTACTAACCGCGCCCGATGCTGCTTAACTTCAGTGATCGAACGAGAACCTGTGTTTTCAGCACGGTAGGGCCGGTGACATTATTTTTGACGTGTGAAACTCGTTACATAGTTATTGTATAGAACGAAAAATCCAAGATAGATTGAAACTATGTCTTGGAACAAAATATTCATGTCTTCACTCAAGAAAATTTCTTCCCAGAACACTGTCTTCTTCCTTAATATAGCACATACAAGTTAAGGTTCTACTCATAAACAATACATTTTATCCTTCTACATTTGTAATAAGAAATCTTTATTGTCCTTATCGTGGCAACATTCGAGTGGCCGAACCATCTTGGACGTGTCATTCTTTGCGTGTCGCGACACGTCCATAATGTCGTCTGAGTTGACGTCCTTACTACAAGGAGTATATATATCGATCGGAATAAGAGCGTCGTCCTAGGCGTGATAGATACTACTGTCGAGTCGGATGAGAAATGGGATAACATATAAAAGAAATGACCAGCATAAATGTCGTTGTGCTTATGATTGTTTTTGGTGCTATAGGAAAATTAATGCACTGACCAAGGAAGATTTGTTTTGGGGGTAATAATGATGAAAAATACCCACATAATGACGTTTCGTTCTTTGAAAACTATAGAAAGGATAAAATACGGCGTCAGAAATAGTTATAGTGCAAATATTTACAACATTACTAAATACAATATTAGAAAATAGGAGATAAAAAAGGGACCTACGGTCTGAGATACTTATGATTTCAATTTCGCGAACATTTCCCTTTCTTTAGAAGATCGCAAGATCTTTTGCAGCTGCCGAATGGAAATACTTCCGGATTAGTAAACTGGGTGAATAGCATCCCGGCAGAGACTTCATGTCTCATTTAGGATTGTTTGAAAACTTTTAAATGGTCGTTTGGCTAAGAAAATATTCATTGCAAGAACCCATTCTTCAAGGTGGTAATCTAGTAGAGTCAGTAGTCTCTCTATTTTTTATTCTAGAGACATTCGCTAGGAACGCAACTCAATTTTCCACCGAGATAATTCATATCCCTTGAGTATGGAATTTCAGGTGTTTTTAAACATATATTAGCTTTTATGCCGTACGAATTTGGAGCTCAAATTAAGCCTTGAACTGCTCGTTAGTGGTCCTGAACTGCTCGTTAATGGTCTTGAATTGCTCATTAATGGTCCTGAACTACTCGTTAATGGTCGTGAATTGCCCATTAATGGTCCTGAACTGCTCGTTGATGGTCTTGAATTGCTCATTAATGGTCCTGAACTGCTCGTTAATGGTCGTGAATTGCTCGTTAATGGTCTTGAGCTGCTCGCCAATAGTCTTGAACCGCTCGTTACTACTAGATCTTACTGTATAACATATCTGATATAGGAACGGGTCCGAAACCTGTTATGAAAAATAAATTTCATCAAAGACTAAGAATATTTCAGTGGCCGAATGTGTCAGACTTCGTATGTAAAGACACTGCGACATCGACTTATGTCTATCAATCTTTCGTTGGAGGAAAGCCGTTGCAAGAGGTCGTAACGTATGCTGCTGATAAGTGGGATGAGCAATGAGATAGACAGAACAATACCTGGCTGTAATAGATTTGCCCATTATTAATTTTTGAATTGAAAGGAAGCGAATAATGTCACTACAAAATTAATGCTTTAATAAAAATAAATGTTTTGATAATCAAGAATAATGTGTGACTCATATATGAAAAATATAATATTCGTGGACGATAAAATGGCGAGAAAAAGTGAGGTGCGGTGTTATTCTACAGTTTTGACCCTTACTTGACATAGTGTGAAAATGAAAATGAGTTTTAAATGGTTTCAATGTTCTCAAATAAGATACAACAAACATCCATAATCTGCATATGCACAGATATTAAGTATAGAAGGAACACTTTGATTATTTTAAGATAGCAATGTTTCTTCTATTTTCTACAAATTTTAAATTTTCCTTAAAAGTTATAATTTCCTGCGTATTTATTGTTAAGAAAATATAATTTTATCAAAATATATATTCTATAATCTTGTCTTCAATCCTGTAAAGAGCTCATATTTCTACCAGGATTCGAACTACTTATGTCAAATTGACTCGTTGACGTTTTAGTCGTTGGACTGACGAGACGATAATATTTTGTTCTGTAATTCAGACTGAACCTTAATTTCTTCAAATTTCAGATTGAGGTTAAACTTCGCATCTGTACTATTTCCTTAACCTACTGCTTACGGGTGGGATAGCTTCCATCCCAAATGAGTAACCTCTCAATATAACTGATTTGTGACATACCCTATCCCAAACAGTTCGATCCCCTTTTGCAGACATTGGCATCCATGCAGGCTAATGTAGGTGCACACTAGTTAAAACAAGTGTACGATTATTCTGCCTAACCTGTCAAGCCGCCCAAGTTCCATTTCCCAACAAAACAACGATCGACCACACACTTTAAGACATTCTCAACATTATCTTCGAGAATATAATTCCCTCTCATGGCCATCAGGATCTACTATCACTAAGCGAACACGTATGAAACATGCTGAAACAGTAAGCTGCCCATATACAACATTTGTGGCAGAATTTTACGCAAAGCAAGCAATTTAATTGACCATATACCGCAGCGAATATTGTCTTGTACACCTGCGACGGGGATGATTTACCATTTAATAAATGTAATTTTCCTGTTATCATAATTTATAATGAAATGTTTTTGCTTTCAAATTCTAGTCATTTATATATTTTCTTAACCGATACATACATGCTGAGGAGTTGCTCGGCTGTAGATTAATCTTTGATTGGTGCATATCTTGCTTGCAACAATATATATATATATATATATATATATATATATATATATATATATATATTTACACAAAAGTTATAACATATAAAACCCTATACCGTATCAAATGTTAACGAATCATAACGCGCTTTTCTGCCATTACCCTTCGTAAACGACATAGAAATATCCAAAAAGAATAAAAAAAATGAACAAATGGAGTACCACAAAGTGGCCGTGGGGGGCTTTTGATCCCCACTCCCCGGTTAAAGCATGCTTAAAGCCGCGGCAAACACTCTTGGAGGCCGGTACCAATTTGAGAAAGATATATACTTGAAGATATACACTACAAAACAGTAAAATACAAAACAATACAAAAGAGGAAAAGGGCACAAATCGTGATACATACACTTTCATTCCCACGTATTACTTACTCTTTTCGATAAGGATACCTACCCTAAAAACACTAATTCCTTGGCCACATATGCATCGCCATTGCATTCCACCAATATAATATACATACGGTGTATATTAAATTGGTATATGTACGGATATATATATATATATATATATATATATACGGTGTGTATGTGTATGTAAGAGAACATTTTAACACGGGATACTGCTTTTATTACTTGCTTAATGCTTTTACATTTACACGCTTAATGATACATTAATTAATTTACATTTACTTGCTTAGTGCTTTTATATTCTAACACGGGATACTGCTGCGAGCTTTTACAGCATTTTTATATTTAATTGTTTCTGCACGATTTCTTGTATTATATATCAAATCACATTGGACCTAAATGCCATCACTTCCAATTGAATCTCAAATCTTGAAATTAACTTTCCATAAGAAAGAAATAAATATATTTGAAAAAAAATATATAGTTTTTATGCACATCCTTTACTATGAAAGATTAATTGCAAATTCTGATTTTTAATTTTATTTGAAATCAAGAGAAATTTTCCATTCCCACAAATAAACTGAGTTGCATCGTAATAGTTTTATATCACATTTTAGCTTCACTTCCATATGAAAATCTCGGTGGAAATTGCGTGTGTAGACTTATCTAGTTTTTGTGGAAAACGGAACTTTTTTTGGCTGAAAACCAAGGATATTTTTTCACCAGAGATTTTTTTTTCAAACCTTGTTAAGCTCAAAGCTTGGACTGCAGATTCCTTGATGAATAAAAGTTCCGCAATCCGTTAAATAAAGAAAACCCGATCTGCTGAAAAAAACGGTCATTTTTTTTCTGTATCTTTTAGCAGTTACATTAACTTTAAAAATATAAATAAGGGATATTGTAGAGAGATTGAGTGTATAAGTAAGGAAAATAATTCCCAAACATTTTGAGCAGATTTATTTCACATTTAATGACGATATTTTTTTTTACTTACTTTATATTTTTATAACTCAATCTTTGGTATATGGCAGAAGTCTTAAAATAATACACAATGATGAAATCTATGGTGAATTTTGCCAAGTAAATAACAGCAAGGAGTTATACTGTCCTGCATAATTTCAACTTTAAAACATATGTACTTATTGTAATAAATATGTTTGAAATTTATTTTAATATATATGTTTTAGACTTATTGTAGTATATATGTTAAGTAATATCAGTTCTTTTCAAACATGGCGATAGTTACACAATAACAGGATGTAATAAAAAAAATCTGATATGGGCAGTACATGACTTTTCCTAGATAATTCAATGACTTAATTTTTAATTTCCTTATATACATAATGCATAAGGAAAATATTGTGACTGGGTCGAAAATTCGAATTCGAATTTTCGACGGGAGAGCATGTTTCAAGCATCTCTGATCACGAATCAAACATTTTTGAAGTGATGTTTGTGTGTGTGTGTGAAAGTATGTGTGTGTGAAAGTGTGTGTATGTGTGTGTGTGTGTGTGTGTCAGTGAGCCTGTGGAGACGATATCTCACGAACGAATTAAGTGATTCGAATGAAATTTGGTACAAAAATCACAATCCGTGAATACTAGAAGTCTATTGTTTTTAAACGTAACAGAATGTTCAAATTCCCCACTAAATTTTCGAGTGAAATTTTGAAAAAGTCATTAAAAATGCAAAACCTTTAATAAAGTTACGCAAATAGACATGTCTTATGTAATTTTTCCTTAGAAAACGATTGACATAAACTTTAGAACGCTAGCATGAACCATTCTCCAGAATTTGCACATTTTTCAAAAATATTATCAAAAAATCCCATAAATCAAAAAAAAAATATTAACTGTCGAAATACATGTTTACTTTTCATATGTAATATCATGCCATAAATTTAGTGACATCATTCTCATGGATCTAACTCGTACCATTCATGAGAAAAGATACTTTGAGTAATACTTTTATATTTGAACGCCAATAGTCATTTATCTACTATAAGAATAACTTATTTCTCCGTCCATATCGCTTGTCGAGATTTTGGCGACGAATTTGGCGGAATGGTCGCCAACTTAACGACTTTTTTAAATGTTGCCAAATTAACGAAAATCTCGCCAAATGGATAAAAATAACGCTAAATCAATGAACATGACGACTAATTGATGAAAATTCAATATCTTGGAAAGAATATAAATATCTACGATAAGAATAACCTATTTTTTTATTGTAAAAGTAGCAAATTCATACCATTATATAAGGAAAATCATGTGCTGTCCACATCAGATTTTTTTTGCAGCGAATTTCTGATATACAAGATCTACAGTACGTTTTTTGGACTGGAGGCTTTTGGTAAGTTATTCTTTCAAGCAGAGTGACTTATTGAAATTTTGATCAAAACTAAAAAAAAATTAATATCCTGTGAAATAAATGACTGTTTGCGAATTGTTTGGAGTTAAAATATAAAACTATTAGAAATAATACTAGTCGAATACCCGTTGAAAATCAACGGTCTCGCAATAAGCAACCCCTGAATATTGTCATTTTTTAATAATTTGCGTTTCACATTTATTCGAGAAATCGAATATTTTAGTGTGCGGAACCCCTTAAAGAAGAAAATATCGGAAATTTTAAATTGCGCACGTCTTCCTTTCGAACTATCTACCAGTACACCAAATTAAAGTTTCTATCTCATCCCGAAGCATACTATTTTATCATCTACCCTTTCGAACCTTTTTCTGTGGAGCACACCCATAAATGAACATTTTTTAAAATCTTTGTTCGCCTTGGGTTTCTTACCAGATAATAGGCCCATATACCAAATATCAAGCCTCTATCACAGTTAAAAGGAAGCTTGTCTCATTTATTTTGAAAATCGAATATATTGATGTTCGACACCCCCCAAATCAGCAAATATTGGAAATCTGAAATTGCACACTTTCTTCCTTTCAAACTATCTACCAGTACACCAAATTTGATATCTCTATCATATCGTGAAGCATGTTTTCCTGTCACTTCATATTTCGAACGTTTTTCTGTGCTGCACCCCCTTAAATGATAATTTTCGAAAAACCGTAATAATCTTAGGGTTCTTTTTATCAAATGATTACCCCATATACTAAATTTCAAGCCTCTTTCACATTGTAAAGGACGATTGTAAAAGACGTTTTTCATTTGTTCATCGAATCGAACACTTTAGTCTGCTGCACCTCCTACAATAGCAAATGTTGGAAAACTGAAATTACCCACTTTCTTCCTTTATAACTATCTACACATATACCGAATTTGAAGTCTCTATCTCATCGCGAATCATGCTTTTTCTATCATTTCACCTTTGTTTTTCTGAGGAGTACCCACCATCCTTAAATATACAATTTTGAAAAACTCCATTCTTCTTGGGTTTTCTATTAAATTATTCGCTCATATACTAAATATCAAGCCTCTATCACGTTCTAAAAGAGGTGTTTCTACTTCATTCCGAAAATCGAACGTGTTTGTGTGCGACACCCCCTAAAGTAGAAAATATTGGAAAACTGAAATTTTACACTTTCTTCCTTCCAAACTATCTACCCGTACACCTAATTTCAAATCTCTATCTCATCCCGAAGTATGTTTTATTATCAATTCACCTTTCGAACGTTTTCCTCTGGAGTACCCCCTTAAACGAACGTTTTTGAAAAACTGTATTCGTCTTGGGTGTTTTCATCAAATGATTAGTCCATATACCTTATTTCAAGTCTCTATGAAATTTTAAAAGAACCGTTTCTCATTTATTCGGTAAATCGAACATTTTGGTGTGCAGCACTCACTTAAGTAGAAAATATTAGAAAACTGAAATTGTATACTTTTTTCCTTTCGAACAATTTACCCATACACCAAATTTGAAGTCTCTATCTTATGACAAAGTATGCTTTCCTATCATTTCACTTTTCGAACGTTTTGGTGTGGAGTGTCCTATCCAGAGAACGGTTTCGAAGAATTCGAATTTTTCAGCTGGTTTTATCGAACGATGGAGCCGTGTACCAAATTGCAAGTCTCTATCTCTTCGGGAAGTACCTCAAAATGCGTGACAGACAGACAGACACTTGACAATCAGTATATATAGATAGATTATCGCTGGTGAATGGAACGAACTAGTTCTACGAAATTGGAGTTAACAGATTGGTTGCGTAAAATCGTATATGGAAAGTGAACCTATTCGATGATACTAACTATTATCCTAATTTTGTGCAATTTATTTGACACATTTCTTTTTAAACGCACGATATTTCGAGAACGGTTTATGCTATGTAACATTTGCCGTTTAACACAAATTGCCTCAAAATTGATAATAAAAAACATTTTTAAAAACAGATGAAATAGCATTTATATATTTTTAGATATCTTTACAGTATATGTACAAAGTTATATCGAAATTGCAGCATGAATTGAAATCCATTCTTCCAGCATGAATTGAAGTCCATCGTCCACTTACTAGGGACGCTTTTTTATAGGGAAATTAAATATTGCATATCATAGAGGTAGCAAAATCGATACAAGTATACCATTTGTGGGTTATTTTGTAAAATTAAACAGAAATTAATGCGTTATGGAAAAAATAAGGCGAATATGTACAGAATCAATGTACTGCCCAGCCTGTTTTTCAACATTATTGACTAAAAGGGATAAGTATTCTCCATCATCTTTATTGTCCAAAAAAATATCCATTAGTCTCACTACATTCTTTCTTCTGTACCATGACATAAATCATAGGTACAACGACATATATCAGGGTCATAAGTTTTATTCACTATTCCATTTCTCATCCGAATTAGCAGCGGCATCTATGGCGCTCCCAGCGACGTTCTCTCTCAGACCCGCTGGATAACCCCCAGCAGGAAGACGGATAGACAGGTAAGACCGCGAAAGTGTCGCGACACGCGAGGCTTGACACCTCTAAGATGGATTATCTAACGCCCTCATCCTCTCTCAAATGTTTTCACAGTATGAGCAATTCGGAATTTTCGATAAATAATAAAATAAAAAGATAAGTTGTTTATTAATTTATTTTTTATGCTATAGATGAAGGCACTCGGATAATTTTGTTGACAAAGTGTGATAATATCTTATACACAGCAATGCAATTTTGGATGCAATTTATTTATTGAGTGCATAGAATTTTAAATATCAGTTTTCAAATTTGAGAAATTATAAAATTGAATGTTTTATATTGTTAATTGTTTTCGGGTAGCTGTGTATTATAAAGATACGCCGAATACATTTAGTTTCAACCCTTACTTCATCCGGGATTTTATCATATTCTTGAATAATATTTGATAATTTAACGCATAATAAAATAGACCTAAAATTTCCTAATCTCTTTATTTAAACAACTTTAAATAAAACCTAATAGTTTAATTCATTAATATACTAAATACACAAAATATTTATAATCACTAAATACACAAAATCATTTTTAACAGATTAATTTGAGAGAACAATACGAAAAGATACATTTACCATTCAGAAATATTAATTTTTGAAGTAACAGTTTAAACAATGCATGAAAAATAATAAACATTTTGCAATGCATTTAATAAGACATGATGCAAAGAGCATTAGTTTAGAGAATATTTTGATGAAGCGCGTTATTCCTATTAATTTTGATTCCAGTGAGCATTTTGAAATTCTGAAGTTTGTGGTATAAAACTTTTGCAGTTTATTAATCGAACAAAGTTAGATTTTTATTTAATTTACAGCAGAATCTTAATTTCGAAATATTTATAAATTTTTATTTTAGTAAAAATAATGTATCAATACTTTGCAGAAGATGATACGCCTAAGAGAAATTGTATCTGAAAAAGAAATGACTAAATAATTATGTAAATGTACATTTAAAATACACAATGTTTCTATGAATCATGTATTTTTAAAGCAAATAGTCAAAATTTATCTTTCCCCATATCACATATATAAATCCTTATCAACATATCCCTAAAGAAAGAAGTTCCTATAAATAAAAATAGATCGGAAAAAAAGCTTGTACACTATTCTATCGAGCCCCACGTTAGTGCTCTGAAATGCATAAAATATTTTTGACATCATTGACAGGTAAGAATGTCATATATTTCACTAATGTGACTACATTTTGTGTAAAATTATTTCTGCGATCACTAATATAAAAGCTCTGCGACAGTAATCGCTAATATAAAAGCTCTGCGATAGTATGTCAGAGTACCGATTGCAATTCTGAGGGCTAAAAAACTCATGTATTCTACCATTGCACATTCTACCATTGCACATTCGGCCATGCACATTCGACCATAGCACATTCGACAATGATGAACCAAGTCCTAAATCTGTTTTTCAAATTACGCCCTGGTTCTGGAGGCATAGCCTTTCAAAGTTTGGCCATTTTTGCTATATTTGTGTCTATATCTTAGGTAGAAAGCGTTGTCACAACATGATGCAATATCTTTATCATGAGTTTAAATTCCTGAGGAAACTAAAAACTTCTAACTGTAATCTGGAATCTCTAGCTCCATAAGGAAAACTGTATTCAGCTAATGGAGTTAGAGCTGAAATCATCCCTTTACCTCTCGGATTCATCTGAACCGGAAAGTATAGAGAGGCTATATCATTTTAAAAATTCAGAATATGAACATTTTATCCATATCAAAGTTCCATTTACAACCTCGAGAACTGAAAAACCTAATTTACACTAATTCGACCCGTCTGAATCCAAATCTGAAATCCGTGAACTTGAAAAATAGCATCACAAAGTTTGGTTTCTTTTTTTGTGAAAGTGCTAGAAAAGTGATTTCTGGGTCTTTTCACGATTTAAAAATAACTATAACTTACACTGATGCTGAATCTAATACAAAAAATAGTGTATTTTTAATAGTTCCCTCTAAATTGAGTTATTTCCAGAAGAAGATAATCACTTTTCCTAAAATACGGCTCCTTCGAAGTGAATGGTGGACGGGGGTGGATGTGCACGGGATTTTACTTCCCATGCATGACCGTGATATACTTCCTTCATAACAAGAAACTTTTCATTTAATCATATGTACATAAACGTTCTTACCGAGTTTAGAAACTTTTCATTTATTCAAATGTATACAAACTTCCATACCAATTTTAGAAACTTTTCATTTAATCAAATGTACACAAACTGTCATACCAATTTTAGAAACTTTTCATTTATTCAAATGCACACAAACTTTCATACCAATTTTAGAAACTTTTCATTTATTCAAATGTACACAAACTTTCATACCAATTTTAGAAACTTTTCATTTATTCAAATGTACACAAACTTTCATACCAATTTTAGAGACTTTTCATTTATTCAAATGTATACAAACTTTCATACCAATTTTAGAAACTTTTCATTTATTGAAATATACACATTTAAGCAAATGTACAGAAACTTTCACACCAATTTTAGAAATTTTTCACTTAGTCAAACTTTTCATTTAATCAAATGTACACAGACTTTTATACCAATTTTAGAAACTTTTCACTTAGTCAAATGTATACAAATTTTGATACCAATTTTAGAAACTTCGATATATTACTGAAAGCAAGTTTTAGACGAAACTCGCTTAGTGGGATTTGATTTTCAAAAATTTCAGATATTTTTTATATTTTAATAAAGAATAGTTATATTTTAGTATATTCTAATATTATTCCGCATGAAAAGCTGTAAGCCCATTAAAGCAATATTGAATACTTTACAAGAATATTCTTTGAAAATATTAGACTTTTTATTTCAACAATAAACTACAACAAATAATTATAAATCATCTGTCATATATAAAATGAAGTTTCAAAGATTATTAAATGGAGGCGCAGTAAAAGCCTACGGCAGTGTATAAATATACTCACATTTTCCATCTACTCTAATTTTGTCGAAGCGGTGAAAAATCTCATATTCTTCTGAAATGCAAAAAAAAAATTAATAAGAAAAGAGCTTTATTTAAGCAATATTTCTTATGACAAAGATAAAATTGACAGCACTCTCATATAAAAATATTTTAACTAGCAGAATGCTGAATAAGACGTATAAAGCAATCAATATCAAGTGACACTAAAGTATTAAAGAACCTAAGACATTTTACTGCAGAGAAGAGCTCTAACAACAGAGTTCTAAGAATAGTGATACAACGTTAAGTTCTGACAGTAGTGATACAATTTTATGTTCTCATTCTTCAAATTTAAGACCAAGCTCTTAAATGAACATAATCAAACCAATTCTTTACTACCGTGTTAATTAATTTTCTAATACTCACTCAATTTTTTCAATAATCAGGCAACTTTTTTTTCACCCCGTTACGTTTCTTTAACATTCCGTTCATTTTTATTTCAAATGCTTTTTCCCATTTTTCTAATACTTTTTACACTTATTTTTAATACCCCTTCAATTATTTTGTGATACTCCGTTGCTGTTTTTCTAACAAACAGTTATGTTTTCCAATATATCGTCTATTTTTTCTAATACTATGCAAAAAAAAATTTAATACTGCGTCACATTTACTGTAATATCCATCCAATATTTTCTAAATGCTCCTTCACTTTTCTTCTAATACCAATCCAACATTTTCTAAATGCTCCGTCACTTTTCTTCTAATACCAATCCAACATTTTCTAAATGCTCCGTCACTTTTCTTCTAATATCCATCCAACATTTTCTAAATGCTCCGTCATACTTCGACACTTTTTTTCACGGATCCCCCTTCGTAACTTCGGTCCGCTAAGGTTAAGATTCGTATGTACACAAATGGACTCATCAGCCTTCTCTGCTTCTAGGAGTCACGTTACACGCTGTCTATTAATTTAATGGCGAGTATATAAGTCATTTCTCTTTGATTGTAAACTGGTCTTTTATTGCCATAATAATGTAATAATTTCTAAAATATCTATTTATTTTCTATCCAGAACGTCCAAACTACCTGAAGGTGTTAGGTATCCGTTTAGACGTTCGGGAAAATGCCACCCATAGATCGGAACCCAATGCAGGTAGCAACCACAAGGACCGCACTGTCTTTCTCCTAAACCTCCTTCTCGGGCCCTAACTGCATTTTTTTTTTACAGTGACGTAAGATTTACGTTACACTGTAACTTTGGGACGTCGCAGTACGTCTCGGCAATATCATATTGAGGTCACAGCGAAGTCATTTTGGTCATTTTCATGGTCGTTTGTGACGTTGCATATTAACTTGTTTGTGACGTCGCATTGTAATTGCCATTGTAATGTCGTCACATTGTTACGTGTTAATTGAATTGTGGAAACGTCACAGAATATAGTCATAATGAAGTTACAAAGTTACTATACGTAACGTCGAATAGAAGTCACAAATATAATGTTACATTGTGACCCAGGTGTCACGTGACTACAACGTCACTGTCACAAATGTGACGATCTTTGCTGTGAGGGGATGGACTTTCGAACCAACCGCTTTATCGTGCTTATACTCTGCGGAGACACGGGAATAGTTTGGAACAGGCGAATATACTTGAAATATGTCTGAAATGCTTAAATTACTACAAGACAACAATATTCTCCAAACAAAAGGCTTATAGACATAAGCAATATGAAAAGGCAAACCCCATGTCACCAAGGTTCAAGTGCACATCAATAACGGTATATATATGGTGCACATCAATAACGGTTATTTTTTCGACACTAATCTAAAGTTTGAAACGACCAGATTACTGCGAACCTGAATCTGCAGAAATAAATCGCTCTTATCTCTAAACTGAGTTTGAATGTGTGAGTAAATTTTAATCAAATTTAAATATTTACATACAAAGTTATCTGAAAAACAAATGTTTTCTTTATATTCTAAAGCACATAACAAAGATGAATAGAAAAGCCAGTATCACGTTTTTCAGCATCTTGTTTATTCCGCTGATTTCTCGGCAAAGGCTTTTTATTCGTCACGAAAACTGAAACTCGGGCTTTAAGCTTAACAAGATTGGAGAAGTATTTGAAGGAGGCAAAGTGTCTTATGCTTTTTTAACTTTTTCTAACACAAATGTAATTTTTCAAAATGCGTTGCTTTCAGTTCAATGGCATAGAGGGGGATTTCGGAAACAAGTTAAAAATTTAAAATTCTGATCTGAGAAGCACGTGGGTTTTTCCGACAGTCTCAAATTTATTAATTCTTTATTATATTTGGATTTTATCGAACAAAGTAGTACATAACATGAACACTTTTAAAAAATTACATTGCAATTTCAGCTTAAATCAATTTCTGTCATTTTTATTAAATCAATTTCTGTCATTTTTATTAAATCAATCTTTTTTCAATTTCTGTCGCTTCCTTTCAGGGCAATAGGCCATTAAAACATTTTAGTTATTCTTAACACTTTCTAATCTGAAACTAATTTAATCTCATTAAATGTGTTTAAGATTTAATTAAGTTAAAAATAAATAAATTTATAAATATGTAAGTATTAAAATTATGCAAATTGAACAGAAATTTATCTTGCGTTTCGTAAAAAAATAATAAAGCATAAATAGAATAATACTACAAAATATCTTAATCCCACTTAAATTTAAAGCGTGAATATAAAATGTTTAGAAACAGGACGATGGTCATTAATTGACTGCACATTTAGTACGGATTTAAAAACAAACCATATTTGTACAATGAAACCTCGATGTTACGTTTGTTGCCAGACACCAGCCAAAAAAATATCGTACGACACGAGAAAAAGAAACTCCACGTGAAGTAAAACAAAACTTACAGGATGCAAAACAAAATAATTAGATATAACAAATTCTACAAAAATATGCAACATGTAACACACATCGACAGGCAGATGCAAACATGAGTATCAACATTTACTGCATTATACTTAGAAATCAATTGTCCTATTTTTAATTTATTATTTTCGACTCTCGTTATTTCCTGTTAAAATTTCAAAAATAATATTTTAAATTGCTGATAGGTCTTGAAAACGTGATTCTTGAAAATCCTAACACTGGAATATTTTTAATTATTTAATTCTATTTAATACGGCATCGAATAAAGGTGCATATAGTTTTTCAATTTCCTTGTTTACGTCATCAATATCCTCCGATGAAGAATACATTAAATCGAAAATTATTTGTACCTCTGAAGTACCCACCCATGTATTGCAATCAGCATAATCCTCAAAATCAATTCCCAGTTCATGAAAACAATCGTCCTTCAATAAATTAATTGCAGAATGCCGGAGAGAGGATGAAAACCAGTTTAAACCGCCTGTACATATTTGACTGAAACCCGCAATACATGCATGAAACACTAAAAAATCATATTTGGTACTCAAAACAGAAACACGTTCGATGCCGTAAAACACAGAACTGAAACAACATCTAAAACTGGAATACAACACATTAATCATGTAGGAGATAAATCGCGACCAGGAAAAAGAAACGTATGCTCCGGGAGACCTAAAATCAAAGTTTCACTGTAATTCCAACGGCATTTGAACTATTTTGAAATCTTGTATCTCTGTGCATGCATTAGGGCTGGTGATCATATTGTTACGAACATGAAAAAATACTTTCATTGAAAGCTCTTTTGAGAGCCAGAAGGTTAAAAATCCCTACATGCAACCATTCTATGACGTGATCTAGGGTTGGGTTTTCGGGCCTGTTGGTTCAGAATTACCAGGTTTGGCGATTTATCACCAATATTGTAACTTTTGGCGGCATTTCGAATGTTCGAGAACCTTCTCGATATAACGAATATTCTACGAGATACGAGCCCTTCTGGCAGTTTCTGCAGACAGTCTGTACAAGGAGTCATTACTTAGTTAGGGAGCAGTTAACTTGATACGAGTTACATTGAGTTGCGAGATAAGTTAATGTTTTGAGAACAGTAGCTGTTGTTTTTTGAAATGAGTGGAGCATATGATTGCTGTTTTACTGTACCTGGCAGCTGTTGAGTGATCGTGTGCGACAATTCTTGGGTTATTTGCTGTATATTGTTCTTGTTTACAGTGTGCTTTTAAATAATCGTGCTAGTTATCCAGAAATTTGGACTCATTCTTGTATCCGGGAAGTACACGCGCGGTTTCAGATGTACTTTCGTAATAATGTTTCATAATCAGGGCCATCAGAGTTCATAATTAAAAAGAATAATCAGTGAGCATGACTGGAGATCAGAGCTCCGTATTTACTATAAAACTTCATAAAACTTAAAATAAACTAAAAATGACAGATGACTGTTTTTTCGTTCTTTTCTATCCTCGAAATTAATATCAAAATTGAAAAATATGAATGCATATCCTACTAGTTTTCAATGTAATAAACTGAAGCAGGCTGTATTTTTAAAAAATTGTCTCACAATTCACAATAAAGCAAATTAAAAAAAATAATAATAACTTCGGAGATATCACAATTTTCATCTTCCCTTTCCAATCCTCGAAATTGGTTTGCTAATTCTTTTCAATGTACGAATCTAATGTATAAGAATTCTCTAAGCTTTTTTGACAGAATATAACGCCTGAGACTAAAAACATATCAAAGCTCCCAATTTCTCTCTCTCTCTCTCTCTTTCTAGCAGATATTTTGACAGCTCCGAATGGTGGAAAATCCCGTATCAATTGATCCAGATATATCAAAAAGATAAAGTCAACGCTATTTCCTTGAACGCTGTTGGTTATAATACGATTCGGAAAAAAATCTTAAAAAAATGAGATCAAACTGTGATTCCATATGATGTGTATAGGTTTGAGATGAAATTAGTTTTTGAGATAAGCGCCTGTATGGGTGAGATTTGCTCCTGTACTTTGTGGGTGGTATATATTTATCTGGAGGGATATAGACTGTTGTGTCATATCTAGCGTTACCATAGGCTGTATTAAATGTATATCTAATAACTTCTACTTTTTTGTTATAGTTAACAATAGTCTCCAACTTTAAAGTTGTTCTTCGTTTGATACACATATGAGGAAAAACCATATCTCCATCTCAATAAGTAAAATACACTTTGAGAAAAAAAATAAGGAATGCTAAAGCAACGTAAACAAGACCTGTAAATTTTCCACATTTCTTTTCTATATCTTTAGGGATCTTATGCCGTTTCAATCTATTCTTCGTTTTATTGGGTCTTGTTTATTCTTGTTCAGACTTGATTTGTCTTGTCTGAATATCCCTGTTGTGTTTTGCTGCATTCCAATCTGGTATGATACTTCTCGTTTTGGATTGAATGGACTGATCTTCACGCTGCTTTCTAATTGGTTCTCTCTGACTCTTATCTAAATCTTGGGTATATAAATCCATCTACTTCTTTCTTTTGCGTCCATTCCTCTTTTGGACTTCGGGTTTGATGTTTCTTTTGTACTGACGACGGGGATCCAGCTTATCTTCGAAACAGCTGTATGCTACATAATGGTGTTATTTGTACTTATTACTTTGCTCTAGTTTGCCTTGATAGTTAATATCTTTAAAAGTTGTATTTTGTTCGATTCACTTATGAGAAAAATTACGGCAATAGTTAGAGTCAACGATAATTCACCAAAAAAACCCAAAAAAATATTTCATCTCCGTAATAATCTCTATTGCTTTCTATAAATAAATAATTAACTTACTGTTGATTCAACCGATTCGGTGGTCGAGCGGTCAGGGGCATGCGTTTCCGTCTGATCGCTGGATTGCCGGGTTGTGGGTTCGAATCCCGCCAGCGGGCATGGATGTTGTGTTGTCGAGGCGAAGTCATACTTCTGCCCTTGAAGAGTCTCAATAAAGTGAAGCTGCATATTCTCCCCTTCGCCATGGGACCAGGGGTCTAATGGATGTGGTGCGTGGGCACTCTTTGACCACGGGGGATTAGAAACAACACTGTTTATTCAAAATTTCATAAATTTCATCGTGGTTATGTATGCTTTGTTATGGGACGTATAGAATTTAAGATTTATGATTTATACTTTTTATCTTGGGCGATTTTATCATTTCTGTCAATGGTATCTATCTGAGTCTGTAAATTGAATGTCAGAATAATAAATTTAGTGAATGAATGTAAATTCTATACTACTTTTATGATAAGTAACTGTAAGAGGCCTATTCATTTTAGGGAGACAGTTTCAGGGTTCTGCTTCGATCGATATCCGGAAGACAAAATGTATTCAAAACATAATAGCGTTTGCAAATCTCTGTAGGAGGTTTCTCTATCGATCGCCGCAGATCTGTGAACAACAAGCTTAGAATAAGGTCCCAGTAGATATCCTCTTAATCCCGAACATCATTTGCAAAAATTAAACGATATCTCTATATTAAAAAGAAGTAGCTGACTCCGCCGCTGTTTGGCAAATTTTTCGTTCCTCGAGTATTTCTGTCTCGTACCGCAAAAACTATAGCATACAAAAATATAAAATTTAGAACACTTGTCGAGAATGGTTTGGGGAGCACACTGAAATAAATTGTTTTTCCATTTTTTTTTCTTTTAGTTTAAAAAATATTTAATGTCAAAATCGAGGATAAAATATTTAAGCTGTGAGTTCGCGTTCTGGATAGACTAACAATAGCAAGACCACGGATTTTTGCTGGCAAGTACCTACATAGTTGATTTTTTGCAAAATGGAGCTCTTTTTTTTAATTTCGATGTAGTTTATGAGATATTTTTACTTTTTATGCACTTCTGAAGTGAAAAATGTTCTTTCCTATTGGGACGTCCACCGATTTTCTCTATCTCGTACCGCAAAAACTATAGTATACAAAAATATGCCATTTGGTATATTTATAGGGAAATAATACGGTGAAATAAACCGTTTACCTAATTAAGCATTAGTTTGGCTTAAAATATCTTCGAGTGGAAGTTACGGGGGATGGAGAAGCGTAGCAAGCAGGGGTAGAGCCGCCTAGCAGTGATGTAGCGTCCATTAAGGCTAAAAAGCTGAGCCTCCCCTGCTTTCAAATTTAGCTTAAAGAATTATTTAAACATGCTTCTATTTATTATAATTTTTTAAATAACTTTAGAATATTTATGTACTATTTAGAAATTTTTTATATTTTACTTGCTTAAAGTGACACGTTTCAAAGTATGTTTCCCATTAAAATGCATATTTTAGTGTTTTAGAAGCTGAAATCATCCTGCCTTCGCTGTCTATAAGGAGAATCATGGTATTAAACCAACCCAGCTGTTAAACTCCTCCTTAACTGAGTAATTAACATGCCTTCAGAAAGGCGTGGCCCCGTTTTCAGCCGTTTGAACAGGTTAATGATTGGATGAAAGAACATTTCTCGGGCAAGGCTAATGGCTCCTCCGTTTTTGGTGAAATGTGATTCTATTAATTAATATTCGCAGAAAATAACCATTATTTGTAATACTAAAGAATTTGAGCATTTTTCGCGAATTAACTAGCATTTACCTACTTTAGACACTGTCAAGACGAAGACATATACTAATAATGAATACCATAAAACTTATGTAGTTTGCAAATCATACTTAGCTCTTTATATCGGCATCAATATGGCTAAGCATCCGTTTGCGTATTTGGGAGTTTTAGGAAGAATAAATCTGATTTCCCTTTAAAAATCCCATGTTGCACGAGAATCTCAATTAGAAAAAAGTGGTTAGTAATATTAGGTGCATGAGCTGTTGCAATTTTAAAGCAAGATGGCTCAGCGCGTTCCGATCACAATGATGGATAAATACCACAACTAATTTCTTGAACCAGAATATTTTTAATACTATTGGCACAGCACTCTAGAGGCCTTACAGTAACCGAGCATTGTGGTCGATTTGAAATTAAAACCTCTCAAGGCGGATAAACTCAGACCATCCTGGACCCGTTCGTTCACTTACAATTTTTTGTTCACACCACTCACTCATCTAATTTTGACATCAGCGCGCGGAGCGCCATCTCTCGTTATAAATTGCAAAGATTCATGCGCCTACAATAATTTTCTAGTGGATTCTTAGCATATAGTAATTATAAGATATTTTTAAGTTTTCATAGTACATTATTTGTAAATAATAATTATACAATATTGTTTAAGGACAATGTTAACTATAGTGATTTTCAACTAAATTTATGTTCCAGATTTCTCACCAAATTTCAGTGCACTCTTCTATACATTACATGAGCGAACGCAGAACGTTTTCGGAGGGGGGAGGGGCCAACTCAAGAATAAAATGTACAACATCGTCTAACTTGATGATCGCCTTTATTATCTTGAATATTCAAAGGGTTGGGAGAATGTCCTCCCCTATGAGCGATCATATTTAATGAAATTGTTAAAAAAGTTCAACTCATTTAGAAATAAGGAAACATTTAATATGTTATATATTGTATGTATTTATCTTACATTGGTAACATATTTTAAAATAACGTACGTTTCATTTAATTTTAGCATTTGTAAAATTTTATTATATTATTCACCAAAGAAATAAAACTTATTGAAAGTGAGAATTCTCATATAAATTTTACTCATAACACGAAAATCTTTTGTGTAAACGAAAGTAAGTGTAACGCCAATCGCTCAAGTGTAAACGCCAATGTAAACACCAATCGCTCAGCCTCCCCAGTCAAAAATATCACGCTACACTACTGCCCCTTAGTATAATAAGAACATACTGAAATACAGAAATAACATTTTTGTATGTAAATTATCAGTAAAATCGATTGGACTCATTTAGAGGCCTTTGACACCACTCTAGAGATATAACAAGCACAAATACATGTTTATATTGAATATATTCGCTGTTATCCCTTGAATAAATGCTTTAAAAATATTTCAACGGGCAATGAAGAGGCGGCGTTTGCAATGAACTTATTGCTCGTCATTCTAGAGATCTACTAAATTTTTACTTTTTTCTAGGTAGCGTGATATTTCCACATGAAATTAGGTATAGTTTATTACGATTAAATAAACCCATTGGCTTTCAGCAGAACAGAGACATGATAAAATCCTAATTTGTGTTATTCATTTTACATAATGTCGAAATTCATTCATATATAGAAAAACTACTCTACTATTGGTCATATTATAGTATTTTTTCTTCGCATAAATTACGTCATTATTGATACATTATTCGAGTTGGTATTCAACAACTTAACGCCAAGATATTTTCTGGATCGTGTCACTGTCAAAGACCGTGCGTCTACTTCTTCCGTGTTGGTACTTTAGATGAAACAACATCAGCATATCTTGGATGAACTCCCGTTGTGAATTGTCGTTATTTTACGATTTTCGTAATTAAATAAGGCGTTCTTATTCCATGCCTCATTATTTTTAGGGCGCTCATTCTGAGGAACGCCGGTGCACTTAATTTCACAATATTATTAAAGGTTAAGATCGTTCTAAACTCCAATGTTACTGGCAGAAGACAATTCTTTCTCATTTTGTGTATACTGTTGTAAGAACTCGTAAAAGTCCCAAATATATTTGTGGAAAGAGTGCTATGTATTATGAGTCCTTAACTAGAAATGAAAATTAAGGATGCAACTTTCTAAGTATTTGTCATAATATATTTAACTTGTGGATTAATTATTAAAAATAGTGTCCTTTTTTAGTTTCTGGATAAAATTTCTTCCAAGTGACCGTGCGTGCCAATTAAAACGTTGAGAGCGACAACATCTGGCAGAGCGGAACGTCTGGTTCTTGCTCTGCCTACCTTTCAGGCTGCACACAGCGGCGATTGCTCGGTCAGGTGTTCAGTCATGGAGGATAAACAGAAGATAAGACACACGTCGACTTGATGATTGTATTTCATTGTCCGTTTCGACTATGCGAATGGCACAAAAACATTCGGCTGCAATACAGCTAGAAAGTTAACCAAGGAGGTCGTCACTTTTTATGTAAAACCAAACCGCAGCTTTACTTAGAATGTTGTAATAAACTCCATTAAAATTATGACATTTATTTTTTAACCTTGATACTGCCTGCCCCACAGACCGACGTCACCCAAGCGAAAAGGTCACTGTCAGTCTCCGCGGACTGACGTCGTCTAACAGGAAAGGTCACTGTCAGTCCCCAGGGACTGACGCCATGCTTAACGTTTTAAAATTAGCTATTCCAGAATCCGGACTTAACAAGAATGTGTCCGAATTTCTGGGCAACACTCTCTTTACTTAAAGCATGGATGAAAGTAAACAGAAACAGTATGCAGCTAGTGTAACTGTGTAAAGAATTTAAAAAGTCACAAATAGCTGCCAGGTAGAATGAAACAGCCATTTAATGCTCATCTTATTCACAAAACCGAATACTACGCTCACAGAACAGTGACGTATTTACACTTCATTTTTACTGGTTTCGCACCGAATCTCCTAACTGAAGAATGACCAGCATATATGTCCTCGGTGAAACTCCTCAAGGAATCTACGTAACTCTGTAAATTCTTCTCTAAATTACAAAATTCTAGAAGTTTTCGAAATTCGTTGAAAGTTGCGAAGTTGGGGATGTTTCGCCAAATGCGCCTCTAATATCACTAAATTTCACGCCAACACCAAGCAACAGAGAGAACCTCAGATACTGGTTGCCTGTAAATGTTATTTTTCCTTGGGAATAGGCAATAGGCCGTCGTTGAGACCCTTTCAGACGTTGTTGAGAACATTTCAGACGTAGATAATCATTTTTAAATCACTATTGATTCTAAACGTGTTGTTGTTGTTAAGACCCAGACCGTCCGACCTACCAGAAAGGTGTAAGGTAACCGTTTGGACAGCCGGGAAGTACCACCCAATTTAGACCGGAACCCAGTGGGGGAGGCTTCCACAGGGACCGTACCCTACTTCTCCTACCACCAACCTCTCGGAAGGACTTACGGACCCACATGTCTAACGTGATCGTACTCCGCATGAACACGGAGTCAGTTATGGCAGCGTACAAATCTAGCCCACAAACCACCGGGCTACCGCGTCGGAAACAGCACGCGGTGCCCCCAGGTCGTCACACACCTAAATACTAACCGCACCCGATGCTGCTTGACTTCGGTGATCTAACGAGAGCCGGTGTTTTCAGCATGGTAGGGCCATTGGCTCCGGCAATAGGCCGTGAAAATATTTTAAGTATTCTTAACATTACTGTATATATAGAATATATATTGTTGTATACATATCTCGTATACTATTGCTTACGTACAATCTGTGTTATTGCTGACATACAATATATGTTATTGTTTACATACAATATATGTTATTTCTTACATACAATCTATATTATTACCTACTGATCTATATTATTACTACTACTCTATATTATTATTACTTATCTTAATTCCATTGAATCTGAAATATATATAACGATACTAAAATAACAACATAAATAATTGTTTGGGAAAACGTCTAGGCTTCGTTTTGACCCTACCGTAACAGTTAAAGGTCAATTTTACTATCCAACATGCTTTTTACTTTTAGAATTATTTTAGCTATTTCAAGCTGATTTTTATGCACATATTTAGTAAATTATTGATGATTTTACATCACGTCACATTTCTTGAAAGTTATCATATACGCTTCTTGCTATGATTGAAGATCAATCAACTCCTCTATTTCATGCCCCGCTGACTTGAAAGATGACATGTTCTGGGTGCAGTGAAATTTTATGGCACTTATATGATAATTGTGATGTTATTACTTACTGAATATACCCAATGAAAAACAAGTTCCATGGGTGGAGTCGGAAGACATCATAATGCTATTTGTGTAGTAAATAATTTTGTTCAAGCCGTAAATAAAAAATAAGTGGATTTACCTACCTTGCAGGCATTTCCCCTAATGCAAAACCGAAACAGGGGATTCGTCGCATCCAAAATAGGTATCTTCTAAAAGTTGGTCTGTTATAAAGCAAATATGTTTATTATAAAGTAACATGATACTGAATTGGAAACTTGGTGTTTAATTAAACGTATCTTTTAAAAACGGGGAAGAAGACAATTAGACATTTATGTTATTTAGCAAAGTCCACTTCGACGATAAGAGCTCGCAATTTTGTCCCAATAGCTCAACGGTCGTCCCAAAGGCTCAACGTCGGCTGGCCAGTTCGGAGATCCAGGATTCGATTCCCGGTAGAGGCAGCAAGGCTCTTTACATTGACGCCCGAATAAATCAACCTTATAGGTTAGTGCAAAGATGTTGGAGGTCTGAAAGTGACCTTATTACAAATTCAGTGAACTCAGAAAGATTGAACACCTCATTAACCTCACTAACGACCATGCAGGATACTAACTTGGGTAAAATAGTAGTATCAGAAGGCTAAAATTGAGGTAAAAATAGCAGGAGGTGGTCAGTCAGATTGTTAGTGGACCGCGAACCTCTCCTGATATTAGAGGGTGGAGAAAGCAGTGTGCACTTCAAAGATAAGAGCTTGCAATTTCGTCCCAATAGCTCAACGGTAGAGCATCGGCATGCCCGTTCGGATTTCCAGGGTTCGATTATTGGTTGGGACAGCAAGGCTGTTTACAAAGCTTCTGAAATGTTATAAGATATGAAATGCCGAATGTATTTGAAAACTTGTTATGGGCCTAATATATTTGAAGATTAATTTTCGACATTCACGTCTCAGTTTTTCTAGACAATATGAGAAAGAAGAAAGATGAAGAGGGAGAATGTCTTCACTAGGATCATATCTGCTATAAAAAGACTCACCGAGATCGTTGGGATATCGTCATAATAGGAGATTAAAACTCACCGCTTTTGGAGAAAGAAAGCAAAACAAAATGCAAACAAACAAATGGACCTGGGAAGCTTTAAAAAAAATACACAATATAAAGACATGTGTAAGATGTTTGAAGTTAGCAAAGTTGTTATGTTTTTACCCTTATAACGTTCTTGATGGTAATGATGAATTATATGAATAATTATATTGGTGGTTATTTATTTGTTATTTTAATTTGAGTATACATTTTTATATACAGATAATACGCAAAAAATAATGGCATTTTTATATCAGAATATCACTTCAAAATATAGTCAGTAGTTGTATTTTCCAAAGGTTTGAAGATTTGTTTTCTTGACTACTCCACTCCCAATGGCTTTCACTTCATAAGGTTGCTTTGACATTTTAAGGTCAAAATTCTATTATTCGAAGTATGTCAGCTAAGCCTTTATGAGACAATATTTTATTTTTCTTTCTGCGCTTTTCGTTTTCGGGTGAAGACGATGGTTAGTATCGGCCAGTACAGATTGGAAAAGTGTACTGCATAAGATCAGTAAATGCAAGACTGTAACGTCTTCTACTTATGAAAACGAATATTCAGAGCACATACGGTTTCTGATTGTCAAATAGCGAAAACTTATATTTATAATTCTTATGAGAAAGTGAAAAAGTACTTAATTCTTCCACTGCCTTCTTAGTATCATAAAAATAAGTTTGTATGTGAGAATCACTAAGGTATATCCAAAAGTTTTGATTATGTAGTGAACGCTCATAAGGCAGTATTAATTGTCTTGAGCTGGAGACCTATTTAGCTCAACGCTATGATACTAACCTACCACGCTTTGGCCTCGAGATCAAACGCCGGCACTGCCAAGTTGGCGATTTCTCATTATCGCTACAATTACAAGTGAGAGTTTTATGGGTAATTTTAGGTATTACTGAGAATCTATTTGTGCGCATAAAAGATGGAGTTCATATTTTGCCTGTACTAAAACGCATTTCTGGATCAATTTCACCGAAGTCTGAGTATCGATGAAAAGTTGTCAATCCACTCTAAGTAAAGACATGCGATACGTGTTTTACAAGTCTGTAGGTACCTGGTGCTGTATAAAAGTCGACGTCACTAGCATCTAAAGCAGATGTTATGGCTGAGCAATATCGAGTTTTGTAATACTTCTTGTTGGTGCATTATTAGGCTAAAAATAAGACGTTGGAGTTTAATGCGATAGTTTTATCAGCTATACAGGAAGATTGACTGACAAACAGTTCATGCTGGTAAACCTCCATAAAAGAAAAGACTATGTTCACTTACACTTTATGACTAGATTTAGAACGAAGACTTTTAGAATGTTCAGAATCTAGCTGTCGTGCGGTTCCATTATTTAAAATATTTCTGATTTTTATGTGAAAGTTAAAACATCAAGTAGATTTGACTGAAACTCTCGCAATTCTTATACATAAAAAATTAAGATGAAGCAATTGCAGTACTCTATTTACCAATCCACTATTTTTAAAATTTATCAACTCACTCAGCCAGAATTTTATGAGGCAGGTATTGAAAAATTCCTCCAACTCTCAATTAAAGTCCAGGCTATGAATCGCGCATGAAGGAACTTCCCATGATTCACCGCGTTCATGTCTCGGCTGCGTTCCCCGACCGAGCAGTTGCCATTTCCCAATCTTCATAATTAAATAAGACATTCTTGTGGCATGCTTAGCTTTTCTTAGTGCTTATATTCTGAAGAATTTTCAGCACAATGACGCATATATTACTTTACTGCATCATGGAAGGTTGAGGAGAATTTCTAAGCGGAACGCGCAGTACATTAACATGTAATGGGGGTTAACAGATCACCCGTTAAAAAGAGTGTAATCGTTGTGAAGATTTTATCGAGGGTGCGAATATATTCTCAACTACGCCCGTGACAGAATGTTTTAAAGCGTAATTTCGAAAGGCCTCGAATCTGCTTAGAGAGCATCTAATTAATTCTATTCTCTGTTTACTCAAAGCCTTGTAAAGGCATTTTAATGAATCTTTTAATGCGGTTGGTTAAAATGTGTATTAATTTAGTTATCAATACTATATAGTAACTACTAATACTATATACTAATTTAGCTATATAAACACGGCCTAAATGATCATTTAGACTATGCTTTCAATGCAAAAGAAATGTTCAAAAATGTGCAACTGCTAGCAAAATATTACCTATATGTGTACCAAGCGTTTTATGTAATTTGACAGATGTATAGAATATACACATATCTCTAGTGCATCTTATTATAAGCTTGTATCAATTTAAAGCTAGTCAAGGTATATAGTCGGTACCAATGTAAAGGCGATATTTTGAACATCGAACAGAATGGTTAAGGCATAGCGACAGAATAACCCCTGACGCCATCACATTTGAAAGGGTTGTTGGTAAAGTGTTAAGACATAACAGGGTACGGAAACTTCCGCGTGCTTAAACAGAATGTTTGAGGTGCTGTTTCTTGGTTTATTCAAAATAACGTCCTGTGTTGTATGTACTACAACTGACTCTTAACCAGAACAAAGTTCACATGTTGCCTGAGAACGGTTATATTTCAGAATTATTGCCTTGCGTACAAGACGACAACGTGAAAGATAATACCATTAATCAATACCAGATCCATTTAAATGCTTTACCCCTCATAACTGATTATGATCGTCCAGAGTCAGCCATTTTATGAACCATTATTTGACATCAAATTAATCCCTACCATACAGCATTTCAGCATAAAGGTTATACACATATCCATTGTTTTTCCACACCATTTTCCTTCCCGGCCGTCCATACAGTTACCTTACACCTTTCTGGTAGGTCGGACGGTCTGGGTCTCAACAACAACACCATTTTCCTTAAACAGAATGTTTGAGGTGCTGTTTCTCGGCTTATTCAAAATAACGTCCTGTGTTGTTTCCACTGCCGCCGTGTTTACGCGGAGTACGATCACGTTAAACATGTGGGTCCGTAAGTCCTTCCGAGAGGTTGGTGGTAGGGGAAGGAGGGTACGGTCCCTGTGGATGCCTCCCCCACTGGGTTCCAGTCCAAATTGGGTGGCCCTTCCCGGCCGTCCAAACAGTTACCTTACACCTTTCTGGTAGGTCGGACGGTCTGGGTCTCAACAACAACAACACCATTTTCCTTCCGGTCGTCCAAATAGTTGTTCAAGTCTTTGTGTGAGTCAGACGGCCTGGGTTTTCAACACTATTTTCCTTAGGGTGTATGTGATTCGTAGGATCCAACGCGTTAACGTTTAACGGGTGGACATGGTTCCTAATGCGATATTACGATAGGCTGTTCGTCCAAAATTATCGATTTAGCTTTTTTTTTGTATTTAAATACAATACAATGCAGAGTCAGAAAGCTTGTATCTAGAGTGCCGTATTTGTGAAGTAAAAACGATTTTGTTTGCATAACAAGGGAAATTGAGGTCTACACTTAGTCAAACCCTGACGTTATCAAGAAATTTTTGTATTGGACTTCGAAGATTCAAATTAGCACCTCATATTTAGTGCAAATGCCTATTGCAATGCAAAGGTGCTGGGGAAAAACCAACTGTCCAAAAAATGTGAGAACGAGTTTGGAGTGGTATTGCATTTCTTTCATATATATCATATCATTTAAATATCGCATGTCGTAAAGGGAAAAATCTTACTGAGTTGAAAGATATTGACGATTTAAAGAACCGAAAGCAGGGATAAAACCAACAGAATCAAACTGGAACAGGGAAATAATTGAATAATTACATGCGCAAGTAATTTAAACCTAAAATATTGAAGTTTTAGATGACCATTAAACCCACCTTTAAAATATCATAACTGGGTAAAATACAAAAATTTCTGGTTTTAGTGCTTCAAAGTTTTTTTTTTTCTCCTGGGAAATTTCATCTTGTAGATTCAGTTGATTTTTCCCCCTCAACCATCACGTGGAAGCTACGCTTTATTGTGTTACTTCATGACTAATCTGAGTTTCGTTAAAATTTCCATTCTAGTGAGTAAATAGACTGTTTTTACGAGAAAATTCGAAATTCCTGCTTTTGAGGAATTTTTGTTTGAAAAATCGTCATTTCTGTATACTCCTCATTGACTCGGTCTTTGCAGTTCGACGGAAGAAAAAGAACTCGAAAAACAACAAGAAATGAGTTCACAGATTAAAGAAGATCGTTAGCGTCGTTCTTACGCTACAATAACAGTTAAAAATTAAATTCTGTCAAGAATTGATAATTTAAAAATTAAAAAAAAAATGTTAACGTTTCTTTAATTCAATAAAATCATTCAGCAAAAGTTAAATTACTGATTATCTCTAATTTTCGAACCTGGAGAACTTATGTTCTAGTTTATTAATGAGATAAATTGGATATAAATCGGATAAAATCGTATGTTGTACAAACATGTGTAATTTAATTCAGCTGCTGAGTGATTTTGTATTTTCTACAAATAATGTTTCTGAAAAATATCATCTGCACGATGCTATTATGCAACTGCAAATATCGGCTATTTCGTGCTGAAGAGCGTTAAAAAGCAAAACATGTTCCGCAGATGCTTAATACCAACTTATATAAAAATGACTTCAAACAAAAAGTGAAAAGGATTTCCATCAGAAAAACACATTGACGCGAACACGAGAGAGAAAGAGTTTCACAAATCACTCATTAAAAACATAGATAATTTTATTGGGAGTTTGAATATATTAACTACTCACCTGACAAAGCATTTGTTTCAAAATTTCGTAACTTTGAAAGCCCTTGAAACTGCCTATAGAGCGTTTAATTAATTTTTGTCTCTGTTTACTCAAAGCCTTGTAGATGGATGTAAACGGATCTTCAAAGTAGTTTGAACAGGAAAGGATTTCTGATCGGTTAAAATTTTAAAGTTTATGGTTATTAAGGAATACGCATATTATATGTATACCGAAGAGAAGTAAAAATAAATAAACTAGAGAAGAATAAAACGTGTGATCTGAAGAAATCTAAGGTATCGCGATTGCATGCACTTTTATATTTTTTGTGTGAATTTATTTGAAATAATTAGTTGAAATAATTTCTTTCTTATTTAGAATTTCTTAAAATATTTTATAACTGGTACTTATTCAATGAATATATCATCTGATATAAATAAAAAATAACGCATCTTGCTGCCTAGAAGTTTTAATGTTTCAATCTCCACCTGTTTTACTTCCAACTTTAGTCAGCCATAGACAAGAAATATAGACACTAATAAGCAAGAAAGGTAGTTGAAAGACAATTATTTTCAAACGTGCTAAATAATTGAAGAAACTATTGCTTCAGCTTATATTAAAACCTTTAAAACATTAGACTGCGGCGGAACTGCAGCATTGCGTCATTCACTGCTACGAAAGACATCCCAGATTATTCCATCGGCCTCGAAGAATTCTTTTGGGCTTGATAACATAGCGCGGGATCAGCAGTCTAAAGGTTCCGCGTTCGAACCAATCCCCCACTACCGGGGATCTGCGGGACAAACAGTTGGTGAACTTAGGCATACGGAGAGCACGCAACATTTTCTCTTTCTCCAACGATCTAACCTCTCTCACGAAATAGCAACACTACAGTTGACGCACACTTTATCCTCTCCTGGTTGACTATGACGGATGCCACGCCTCCCGGCAATTCCAGCTCCCGACTGAGTTTTAGCTTGGGGAT
The DNA here is from genome assembly GCA_951213105.1 of Amaurobius ferox. Classification (NCBI taxonomy): domain Eukaryota; kingdom Metazoa; phylum Arthropoda; class Arachnida; order Araneae; family Amaurobiidae; genus Amaurobius; species Amaurobius ferox. The sequence goes on along the minus strand of OX578146.1, from coordinate 135,994,003 downwards.
GCGTTGGGGGTTTCTCGGCCGGCACTCCTCCTCACTGAAATTTGACAGAGCTTCTCGTCCGAATATATCCTATCTACATTCTTTATCAGGAAATGCAGTGTGTGGTGGGACTGCAGCCTTACATCATTCACTGCTACGCAAGACATCCCAGATTATCCCCTTCGCCTCGAAGATTTCTTTTTGGCCTGAAGGCATACCGCGGGATCTACAAGCTAAAGGTTACGATTTCGAACCAATCCCCCACCATCGGGGATCTGTGGCCTCCCACAAGATCATTTACAATTTGCGGTATTCCGTGCTTTAAGAGGAGGCGATTACAAAGTGAAATCATTGTAAAATGTACGTGTACACGTTTGCTTCTTGCAGAAAATGTCAAAGAATTCCACCACATTCATGAAATAGTAGAAAATAAACTCTATCACATATTTCTTGAAAACTACACTTGCATTATACATAGATCCTCCTAAACATCTTTTCGCTTTAGAATGAGATATCTTACATTTTCCGCTTCACTCTAACATAGCATTACGGGTAAGAATATTCTTCACCTTTAATAATGCCGTAAAATTATGTCTACATCATTTCGTTAAGTATTTTCCTAGAATATGTGCCCTAAAAATAACGAAGCGTGTAATAAGAATGCCTTATTCAATTATGAAGATTGTAACAGGGCGACATTTCACGGCAGGAGTTCACCCAAGATAGGGTCGTGGCTTCAGCGAAGGTCCCTTCATGAAAGATTTATGTGCCCGACCTTCTTACAGAGGCAGGAAGTGTATTATATTGCTGGAAATTACGAATTGTTGTAGTCATATTCGAGAAAACTTAAAACGGTGAGGGAATTTATGTTAAAGAATCATTAATATCTAAGTCCTTTCTTCAGTATTTCAAAATACACGGTTGGCAATGCGGAAAATATATATTCAAGTAATCAAAAACGAGTTTTATCGAATTCGGGTTTCATAAAATTATCTGCAAAATAAATAGTTTTCGAAGTTCTTACGTGTGCTGTATTTTATTTATTTACTTATTTTTTTTTCTGACAAAATTTTTTATAGGAAATATTCTTAAATTTTGAAAATAATTTCAGATGGATCAGATAAAAAAAATTAATAATATTTAATTTAATAATATTAATAATTTAATAATATTTGGTTGGTGCTGGAATAGTGGGAGATAGTTTGAACGGGGCACAATAGAACGAATGCAGTATACGGACGATTTTCCGCGCACTTTAATAACAATCAATCGTATATCAATTAAATAAAATCTCAAATTTTAAACGAGACAAACTAATTATTCTTCCCTGAACACTGATGCGTTGCACGATGCAGAGTTAACAAGAAAAATCAACTATGCAAAAAGCATTGATTATGAAACACTTTCCAACTGAAATGTAATTTTATTTAAACATATTTAAGATGCGATACATTCAGCGTCAATGTATTTTAAATTATCACAGTACTATAATCATTTATTATATTTGAAAACTTGAATCTTCATCGAAAAAAATAAGCTTTATTTAAAGGACATCATCGAAATGTAAATCGTCTGGCTCTTTATGTAAAAGCAATGAATACTTCATTCATATCACTTTTATTCCAGACTCCAGAGCTAAATCATTTTGCGTGGGAAATATTTAGCAATTCTTATACAACTCATTTTACAATCACTTGCTTGCATTCTACATCCATTAAAATTAGGCTTCGTTGTAGAAATAATTAAAGTTTGATGATCATTTAAACTGAAAAATATTGTAATTGAGTTGGCGCAGAATATAGATGCACAGAAAATACGCAAAAATAAAGAGGTTTTAGGACGGACGCAACACTTGATATAAATTTAAAGGAACTTTAAAAATCACGATTTTTACATTGTGAAAAAAAGATGGATGCCATATTTTATTTTGAAGTGTGTCACGTGATCTCTTCATATATTATGGGTGTAAATATTAATTTAATTTTTATTTAAAAACCTACCAAACCTATTTGGCTGAAGTTTTTTTATATATTTCAAGGGATAATTTAAATATTTCTTAAAATATTCGAAACAATTTGTGAATTTTAACTTCGCATAAAAATGTTTGAAAAATGAGGTCCCATAGGGTTCAATGTATTTCACCTATGCAACCTGTGTTCAATCCAAAACTAATTGGATGATATTATTCCTTTACTTTCTCTTATGCCCCACAGATCGTACCAATAACATATTAAAATTTCATTTTGATAAAGTCATTTTTACGGCAGTTATCGTGCGAACGGACAGACAAACAGAAGCATAACATTCAAACCTAATATAGGTCCGTTAAATAGGGATTCCGTGAGATTTTACTAAATATTTCAAGGATTCTGCATATCAAAATTTAAAATAAAAAATTACGCATGTTTAAAAAGTATTAAAGGGACGGTGGACGCTGAATTTTTTTTTATTTATTTATGGACTTAAAAACATGAAAATTACTATAAATATTCCTCTTAACATTGCTATATAAAATAAAATTAATTTTTTCAATTTTGTTAAAATTTTGTATTTTTCTTAATTTAATTTTTTTTAACGAAAATTTGAAAATGCTCCTTGCGTGCCATTTGTTCACATTTTTGATTAATGTTATATTATAATCACTCAAAAACATATTATGATCAAATTTGGGTATTCATTTTTAAATCCCTTAGAAAGTTAATTTTTTTTAAATATTTTTCTCCATTAAAACTTAATTTTCATCATTTAATTAGGTTCTTATTCACTTTTAATTACCCCAATAAAGTCGAATTATAAAATGCATGCCAAGTTTCATTAAAAATTATGAAAGGTGTCTTCTTGCCAAATTTCATGCATCTCAAAAAAAAAAAAAAAATTAAGACGCATGGATCTCAAACTAAAATTAAGACCTGCTGTAGCAGGTGCAATGTTTCTCTCAACGATGTCCATAGACTCCAAAGCTTTCCAAGGGGGGTCAAACTGTTTGGGGTATGTCAAATACTTGTTTTTTGGGGAAGTTTTTCGTTTGTGATGGACGCTGTCCTACCCGTAAGCAAAAGGTTAAATGTGTAAAATAATGTTATATATTAAAAAGAAGAAACCTTTTTTAGTCGATCTTTGCTCATTTCAACATCCACCGTCCCCTTAAATGCCTATTTTATACGTAATTTTCGAAGATTAAAGTAATAAGACCAATCCTATTACTCTAGGACTAACTGTTATCGATATATTTTATTTTTTTCGCATTTTCGCTACGCAGCCTTTGAAAACACGTCCAGTTACCAAATGCAAGCGAAAGTTGAAATAAAAGTGCAGACTCATTTTATATAATTATGCACACTTTTTGGTGCAATTAAATTCAATTTTGAAAAATATAAAGACTTAAAGAGAAATGAATTTGAGTCTGTAGGGAAAGTCATGTGCTGCGCACATCAGAAAATTTTTTAAACATTCACATTTTTATGCCATTAGAATATATATTTTAACTGGTTTGACATTTTTATCTGACAACTGGGTAAGTAGTTGTCTGAAGTGCTGGTAATGATCATTACTGCCAACTGAATATCTTGCCTCTACAAAAATCCCCCGCTTCAATAAAATTTATCTTTCCAGTTTAATCTTTCTCTGCTAAGATTTTAACTATCAAGGCAGTAAATAACGAAGTTAAACTTCCAGTGTGCGTCACTGTTTTATTAATAGATCACGTTAAAAGATAAACCATTTAATTTTTGTTTTTATTCAAGTGCATAAAAGGGGGCATGCTGTGCTTTTTTCGTAAACTTTTCCAAATTTTCGCAGAGCCCTTCTTGAGAACCACTGCGTATTATTAGTTATCTACAAGTCTGCTTGGGAATCACTGCGTATTAGAGTTATCTATGAATTCCAGCCTGTCACATAGGCACCTTTGAGTTGGGTTGGGCTGAAGTATTCACCATTTGAAAAATGTATAAATTAAATTTAGAATCCTCTTTTTTTGTTGATTTCAGGTATAAAAATAATAGCGTTTAGAAAAACAAAGTTTACCTTAATTCTTTGAACACAAAAATTGCGCAAATTCATGTTTTATAAACTATTGATAGAAACTATTGATTATGTTTTATAAAATATACATTGTTTCGGATCGAACCTAGATTCAAAGGTATATAAGCCTGCCATGGAAGTTAATGCTTAAAATGTCTACTGGTTTCTGTGAAGTTGTAACTGGCACTGTTGGGTCTGACTGGTCTGGTAAAAATCTAAACGTAATTGCCCGTGTTAACCCGTAACAGACGCATTTGAAAATATCAGATAGCAAACAATACCTCTGGGTTAATAGTTTAAACCACGCACAGGAGAGCGAATCGGTATTCTTCTTAGAAAATAAAAAATGCAAATTGATTTTTTTTGATGTTGTATTAATGTGCTTGAAGGGAAATTTAATTCCTTTCCCACATTTACGTTTGAAGGCAAATTAAATATATTGATCGGTGAAAAATAAGTGTTGCCGTTTCCCATAATGAGTTTCGTTGAAAGAAAATAATTATGCCATTTCAATTTCAGCAAAATAATGAGCAGCAATGGACTATCAGTTTTCAGCTGTTGGTACTCGTATTTTCTCGTGTCTTTGTATTTCTTGTCTCGTAATTTTAGCTTATTTTGTTTTGCTTCCGAGATAGCTTTTCTATATTTTTTAATTCCTGTTAGAGGCACTGTAAACTTTCTTAATCGATAGCTCATGGTCGCTAACTTAATAGTATACCCCGGATTACTTTAACTCTACATCACTTTAATCAAACGTTAAAGGGATGGATAAGGACTTTGTAAGACAACACTGTGCGGTGGCTCTAAAGTAATCAAAGATATGCAGTTATTAATGAATGTTGCAATCAATTAAACTTCTACTATAACAACTTGTTGGTGACAAAAATCTTAAGTATACGGCATGAAAAATAAAATAGCAATCCCAATCTGTTGTGGAAGAAACACAAATTCATCTAATAAGGATAATAAAGCAAAACAGTAGAGCTGCAAAAGCAATAAGATGGTTTACGCACTTTTCAAGTGTAGAAATTGTTACTCTGGCAATGCATACTTGCCTACGACATGGGTTAATATCCGCAATTTATTTTTTTATTCTGTATGCTAAGAAATATTATTCAGCATATCATTAATCATTGTGTTACGCATTTATTTATTTTATAGAATTATTATTTTGTGAAAACGAAACAAATATCGATTGAATCGTGTTTATCGGTATTTAATATTACTAGGAGTTATATTATACTACATGTTAAAGTTAAAAAACATAATTCTACTTAAAGTTTTAATTGATAATGGTATCACAGAAAGCGAGACTTTCAGTGAAGTGTATTTTGAAGTTCTTTTTACTTGCCCTGCAATATATGGTACTGTATAGGGAAAGTATTGGAGTCATGGCGAAAATAGCAACTCGAGTTTCCGACGGATCTACGCGTTTCGAGATCTGTAGAATACGATAAAAGTATTTTTAACGTGACGTCTGTGTGTGTGTGTGTGTCTGTGTGTCAGTCTGTGTGTCTGTCTGTTTGTGCAGAGTTTGTATCAACTCTAACTAAAAAACTAATTGACCGAATTTCATAAAATTTAGTAGGTAAGTCACTTGTGGGCGAATCTGGTGCTGATTAGTTTTGGGTACGATTCGGGATAAAAGAACCCGCCTATTTTTGCGACATGGCCCACAAAAGCCTCTATCCACTCTAGCTGAAAAACTAATGGACCGAATTTCACAAAATTTGGCAGATAAGTCCCTTGTAGGTTACCCTGGTGCTGATTAGATTTGGGTATGATTCGAAAAAAAAAATAACCTGCCTTTTTTTGCAAAATGGCCAGCAAAAATCGTAGAAATCTGAAATAAAAACTACGTATGCTCAAATATATCCATTAAATGCATGTTTTATACGTAATTTTCAACGATGGAAAGAATAAGACCAACCCCATTACACTAGGACTAGGCGTTCTCTACATATTTTAGTTGTTTCGTATTTTCTCTATGTCATCTTTGAAAATAAGTCCAGTTACCAAATGAGAACCGAAAATTGAATTAAAAGTGAATTAAATTTAATTAAAATAAAGAGAACGTGGGTATAAGTCTGCAGGGAAAGTCATGTGCTGTCCACATCAGATTTTTTCATTTTAAGGCTGAACCGTTGCCAACAGTTTCTCACAATTCAAACACTGCTAAAGAAGTCCTTAAGTTCCATTTTATTCCTTTGCTCAAGCTTTATAGACAGGCTGCCTCTGCTAGATTTTCATGGCTTTTGTAGTATACGTGACATACGTCAGTTTTACCTTTATTATCTCCTCCACAGAAGACAGCTTTTATGTACTATTTTGATATCTGGCTGTTGCCTTAACCCCACCTTCCCCAACTTAAATAATATATTGAATTACATATTGAATTATGTAGAAAACTTCTAATGTTTATTTTTTATATTTTGCATAACATTTGTTTAAAATTAAGAAGTATTTTGAAATAAAAATATATATTACTGAATTGTTTCATAATTTTTATAATTAACTAAGAATTGAAAGAATTGAAAATCTTTATTATGGATCAAAATGAATCAGCAGTGGTTCATTATAATGTTTTTTCTTCTCTTTGTTCAGCATTTCCAGTTGCCTAATTATAGTCCTGGTATGTGATGTTCTTTCATTTTATATTCTATCCTAATTTGTTTTTGAGAAGATATATATTTGAAAATTCCCGATAGCTCAAATTGTATCTGCTTTAATGATTTTGAACACGCACCGGCATTTCGGGATTCTCCTTTGAAAATAAAGTACAGAGTGTAATAAACTGGAGTAAAAATATGATTAATCTCAATTTGTTTTTTGGCCAAAATATATTAGTAACTAGTAAAAATAATAGTGGTGCATATTTTCTAATCAAAAGCTTATTGAAACTACAAAAGTCATAAATGATTTTCATTTATTAGAAAAATTGTTTTTATAAAACTTTAATATTAAATTTACGATAAGCAATACGACACTATTATAATATTAAATGAAAATTTAGGAAAAGCAATAGAACACTATTATAATATTACTTTAAGTTTACGATAAGCAATACGACAGTATAATATTGAATTAAAGTTTACGATAAGCAATACGACACTATTATTTCTATGTATATAAATTCTTAATGGATGAATAAATTTATCAGGACGGGACATCCTGTTATAAAGCAAAATTAGTGATGTACAAACTTATGTAGTATATCTATCTATTGATGTATCGAAAGTTCATAAATATTGTACCTTATTATATAGATACTGTATCGAATCAACGTAATCGATATCCTAATTTAGATACTTAATTTTTCTGATTCTTTGATTTCAAAATTTTCAAGTTGGAATGTGCAAATATTAATGTAGTATAATTTATATAATTTTTAACAAATATTAATCAAATATTAATCTATATAATTTTTAACAAATATTAATCAAATATTAATCTATATAATTTTTAACAAATATAAATCAAATATTAATCTATATAATTTTTAACAAATATAAATCAAATATTAATCGATATAATTTTTAACAAACTATATATATATATAGTAAATAATTTATGAGAAGTTATTACATGAACCCGTTGTTATTAATAATTACCAATGAATTTGGTTAATGTAATAATTTTCAATGCATTTGTAATGTAATTTGTTTGCAATTTTTTGTCGCCTTAAGGTATTTGTGTGTGATATAATTTGTTTGTTGTAATAAATAATGAATGTATTTCATAAATAACAATAAGCATTATTATAAAACATTTTTTACATTGACCAAATTTCATTGCCAAAGTAACAGTTAATGTATGTAATTTCATACACTTCCTATAGCATGACATAAAAATTACATTAGATTTGGGGTTTCAATAAATCATGCTTAATTAATCACAATGACCAAACGTCTTTGGTAATTATTAATATTTACCGGTAAATGTGATAAATATGCAATATTTATCAAATTTATCCAAAGTCGTGGTTATTATTAATATTAACAGAATTTTTAACACTTTCCAACAAAGTTGAAACGTGTTTATGACTTTGTTCATTCTGTCTGTCTGTCTGTCTGTCTGTCCGTTCGTTACCACGATAACTGCCGTAAAAATGACTTTATCAAAATGAAATTTTAGTATGTTTTTCAGACGGGCTGTGGGACCTATGGGAATATAAATAAATAATATCACCCAATTAGTTTTTTATAGAACCCGAGTTTAAAAAATGAAATACATTGAACCCTATGGGACATAATTTTTCAAACATTTTTTAAGTAATGTTAAAATTCACGAATTGCTTCGAAATTTTTAGGAAATATTTTCATTATCCTATAAGAATATATAAAAAAAAAATCAGTAAAATATATTAAGTAGTTTTTTAATTAAAAATTATTTAATATAGGGAAAATTCAAATTCAATTAAATTCTGACTTTGGGATATCCTCCAGAAAGAAAAGAGAGATATATTTTATAATAAATATATTTCCAAATGTTTAATCAATTTGCATATGAGAGAAGCTTCACATTTTAAAATAAATTTAGTAGATAACAATTTTTCATTTTTTTAAAATTGTATATAACTCTTCCTGATATACTTATTTGATGGCATTTTATAAGCACTTTCCTGCGTCCTAGAGAGTTAAAATTTGTTGAACATTTTATTCGACAAAAATTTGATGGATCTTTAAATATAGATCATACATTTTTTTCGAAATGGCCTGAAAATAATCCCCGTTCACTTCTATAAATCATTGTTGTAATATTGTTAAAAATTCTGATGTGGACAGCACATGTCTTTCCCTGCAGACTCATATTCGTTCTCTTTATTTCTTCAATAATAATTTGAGTTTATCTGCACAAAATAACAGCCATAAGTATTTTAAATGACATTGAATTTGCACGTTAAACTTAAATTTGGTTCTCATTTGATAGCTGGACTTATTGTCAAAGGTGGCGCAGCGAAAACGCGAAAAAACTAGAATGTCTCAAGAACGGCTAGTCCTAAAGTAATGGGGTTAGTGTTATTCTTTTTGTTGTCAAAAATCACGTATAAAATAGGAATTTAATTGATATAATTGAGCACACGTAGTCTTTTATTTTTATATATAACAATTTTTGCGGACCATTTCGCAAAAATAGCCCGTTCCTTTCTCCCGAATCGTACTAGAATAACCTACAACTGATTTATATACAAAATTTTGTTAAATTTGGAATATAAAGCACTTGTAGGTTATGGAAATATTATACACCAATTTTTGTTAAATTTGTTCCATTAGTTTTTAGCTAGAGTGGATAAAGGCAATTTCTGCGGCCATTTCGCAAAAAAGGCAGATTCTTTTATTACGAATCGTACTATAATCTAATGAGCATCAGGATTTCCCACAAAAAACATACCCACCAAATTGTATGAAATTTGGTCCATTAGTTTTTCAATTAGAGTGGATGTAATATCCTCACAGACACGTAGAAACATACACAGATACACCCTTACACACACAGACGTCTTCCTAAAAATAGTTTTTTCGTGTTCTAGAACTCCCAAAACGTGTACATCCTTTGAAAATTCGAGTTCCGATCTTCGGCACGATTCCAATACTTTGAGTACATACACATACACACATATATTATCTGTATATCTAAATTCCGTGCCTATGCAATTACAATAGTTGTGATTTTAAATGATCCCTAAACTTTTATTATTTCTTCAACGAAGCCTAATTTTAACATATGCAAAATGCAAATATCTCAACCGATTTTAAGATGAATTACATAAGAATTGTTGAATTTTTTTCGCACAAAATTATTTAGCTCTGGAGTCTGGAATACAAGTTATATGAATGAAATATTCATTGATTTTGCATAAAGAATCAGATGATATATATTTCGATACAGTGTTAAATATTTAAGTATAATAAATTACTGTAGTACTGTGATAATGTAAAAGATATCACCACTGAATGTATCACATTTTAGAAATTTTTAAATGAAATTGCATTTCAGTTGGAAAGTGTTTCATAATCAATGCTTATGCATGATTGATCTTTCTTGTATACTTTGACCGTATATATATATATATATATATATATATATATATATATATTAGTTCTAATTTAATTAAAGCTTTATATATATAGTTATAATTTAATTAAAGCTAAATGATTATAAAATGATTAGAAAAATAAGAGTATTTTAGAATATAAAATAATACAATTTAACCAAGATAAAATTCCTGAAAATCTAGGAGTTACTACTTTATAAAGTCCAAGTTAATATAAAAGTTCATAACTTTATTTTTGCCGAAATTCATAAATGCACTCAATTAAATTTGAAAATATGCAAAATTTGAATTAAATTTGAAATTTTAGCTATTTTGAATATATTTCTCAAGATACAGTTATTTGCGGAATTTCTACAATTATCAGTGATACAATAGATTACAAGGTCTTCAAGAATATATTTTAACAAAAAGGATAACTTGTCGAATTATCATTACAAAAAAGCTCCATTTTGAATTTGCAAATATACAATTGTTAACTGTAGTAATAATTATGTCTTACTGTTGATTCTTATTAACAAAGCGCTTCGCAACTATGATTGTCATGAACAATTTCAATGAAAATGTAATTGATGCTCCGGTTAATACTTATATGTCTTGCGCTTGATTCTTATAAACAATTAAACAAAGTCATTACAAAAACTAATTTTTCATGATCGCGAGTTAATTATTTACCTGGTAAAAGAATATAGCCCAGATTCGGTTTTTTATCAATATAAAATGCCACCAAATCGAAAACGATCGTGTCAATCTAGGAATAAAAATCGAAAACTCTCTAGAGCTGCTGCTGCTCTGTCGACAGTTATGTAAACAGTAACATAACTTCTGGAGCAGTAACATAACTTCTGGAGTATTAACGTAACTTCTGGAGCTTATATAAATGTAGTGAAGTTTACTAATACAAGAATGGATGCCAAATGTCAGCATTGTGGAGCTGTGGCGTTTAAAATAGTAGTTGCAGGATGATCAGGACATTCATAGCACTACCAAGGTGGTGTGCGGATTATTATAAAAACGAGCTCCCCGGGGTTGGTATGTGTAGCAAGCAGGAGTGAAAAAAGTAGTAATTTATATTAATCTAAGAACAATTACGTAAGAAAGTATGTAAAACACAAATTAAGGGATATTGCTGATACTATACGTATTGAAAGCTATATTGATACACAGTATCGTATACATGTTTATCGATACGAATATAGATGTATGGCAAGGTCATAATTGATACCTCTGCATGTACAATGGAGTGCATGTCTGGAGTTCTGAAATTGTATTAGTCCCAATAATATGTTCTACCCTCTTTGACCTCGGAGGAAATGTATTACCAGATTTCAAAACCTATATTTTATTCATTATTTTATTGGCAAACTATAGTTTCTAAATCATGTGGCTGGCAGGCCACTCAGAAGGCCTATTGGGACGTAATTCAGCAGCTGGGTCTAATTTTCGATCACTATAGGTTATATACAGGTTTATAATATTCATCACTGCCACACTAGTATTTTGACATTTTCATACGTAGCATTGAGAAAGTGTTTTCACGTAAATTTTCGATTTCGAGATTTTGATACCATTGTATGTTTAAGGACATCCTGAACACATTTTGACTATTTTCGGAGTAATGTACCCCTGCCTGTCTGTCTGTGGTCGATTTCTTGTGTACGCAACAGCTATTAGTTGGATTTGATAACTAAAAATCTAGAACTGGATAAAAATAAATCAAATTTGAAAGAAAACTTTGATATTTATTCGACATTTTATATTTTCTTAACATGTTATCAGAGGACAAAATTTAATATAATTATGCATAAAAAAGGGTGTTTGATGATTTGTAGTGAAAAATATCCGCGATACAATTTTTGTGTTCGTGACGTTACTTGCCACCTCAGGTGTGTGCTTGTGTGTGTGTGAGGGGGGAGGAACCCCTGGGGGTACATTATCAAACTTGATATCAATAGGAATATATTTTCAAGGCCTTTAAAATAAAGACTATCATGTTATAATTGCGATCATTTGGAACAATGCTGCATATTTTTCAATTTTTTTTTTTTATAAAATTTTGCAAGAAAAAAAATTACATGCTCCTTAATTCTGGTATGAGAAAGTACAGTGGGGCCCACTACAGTTAATTAATATATAGCTGAATTTCAACCAAATATTATTTCAAGTCAAAAATTTGTTAGACGAAACGACTTAAAATGAGTAGAAAGTTACAACATATGTTTTGTGATATTTTATTAAATCTTCCCCAAAATGTAATCTCTTCGTAGAAAATGCATTACCATATAGTACATGTCTTCTTAAAACCTTACATTATTTCAGGAACTGGAACTATATATTTCTTTCGTCTGTGAATGATTAATTCGAGTTCCTTCAACTTTAATTACGGCTGTATTAATGTACTACTAGTTAAACAATAATAATTTAATTTATTTTGCACAGCTAATGCTATAAATGTTTATACAAAAAACATTTCCTATTCCTGTATTGAAAATTAATGAGAATGAAGATTTTGATTAAACTAATTTTCTGTGTGCACAAAATGTAATTATCGTATTGAGATTATAAGTTGATTTAATTAAAGCGTAATGCATTTTTCATATGAGAAAGCGATACTTTGATAAAATTATATTACATATAGAATTTTGTTTTATTTCGTCTGTGGTGACAACTATTTATTTGTAGTTAGACTGGTTTTACTTATCTAAAATCGTTTAATTTATTATGTATGTATGTACACCTTTGGGATTATCCGATTTCGATAGTTTTCCCATTGGTTATAATTTATATGAAATAATTATGGAGTAAAAATTAAATTTTGATGTGAATAGCATCTGTGGTTTGAGGGGTTTCTGGCTGACAAACTGAGCGTTACTAAAAATTTAAACATTTGGAATGCTTTTAGAACAAAATGTAAATAGTTTTTCTTGTTTTGACAGAAATAGCGTCCAAGTGTCCAAATTACGAATATACAAAAATCATTCTCAATATTTTAAACTTTTTTGGGGAAACACAAATAGTAACTGTCCCAGCGAGGTTTTTTTTTCTCATTTTTCTAGCTTTCACTCGAAATATATAAAAAACAATAAAATATAGTTATAAATAGTAAACAATAAAACACTAGAAAATGTAGTATTATAATCTATATTTATTATTAAATCCACCCTTATGGTTTCGAGGATTTTGGATCAAGCTCTATGTATTTGAAAAAAATCTTTAAAAAGTAACTGTCCGGATTATGTTTTTTTTTTTGTTTTTTTTTTGTATTTTTCATACTTCCACTCGAAATATTTTCGAAACTATAAAAGGTAGATATAAAACGTAAATATAATAAATAAGTAAATGCAATAAATAAATAAATATAAAGCAGTAAGCGACAAAGATACGTATGAAAAATTTAGTTTATAAATCTATATTTATTTAAAAAAAATAATTCTTTTAGTTTTCGACTCTTGTCAAATGGAAGTTATATGGGAATTTTACGTTTTCGAAGTTTTTAATGCTTATATCCCAAAAACTAAAAGTGATAAATAGAAACAATAAATTATCTTTTAAGAGTGGGTATTCATGGATCATGTAATGTCCTTAATTCTGAATATTAAAGAAAGTATATATTTTACTAAACGTTATTCACTCAAAACCATTTCCGCTCCATATGACTGGAGCCACCGCAGACTTTTCTTACTATCTAAATATTAATTTCTTTGTACGGAAATGTCCGACTTTCAGCCGTAATAACGTATCTGCAGATTTTCCAGAACAAAGAAGCATTATGGTATATTCAACCATTGAAGAGATACGGTGATCATGTCACAGGAGCATTTCCCCTGTTTTATATCCTTCGAAATGGATTACGAAAATATATATTCAAAGTCTGTACCAGAAAGATATATTAGGTGGCCAGATATGAAAACAGTGGGATCATGCCCCTTCATCATCCCAGCCCTTCTCGATCTTCTTAAAAGTGAGTTACAATAAAACGTTTTGTTTGTTTTTTAAATGCAGAGAAAATGATTTTTCACTTCACACTTTTAATATGTTTTTCATATTTTGAAAACATTATGTGAGGATTATATTATTAATTTTAATTTAATATTAATTCTTTAATTTATATCCTAAACTTTCATTCCGAAGAATCGCATACTCAAGATTGGCCAGATCTATTAGGAGGGCAGACTTTAGAACAGGGGTGGCCAACCCGCGGCCCGTGGGCCGCATGCGGCCCGCCTTGAATAATTTTGCGGCCCGCGAGATTCATTACAACTTTACAAAATACGATTATTTTGTGCAATATTTTTGTTTTTAGTGTAGTGTTTTGTAACAAATAAATCCCATAACTGTTTCTATTTTACACGTTGCTTCTGTTTTTATACATACTTAGAAGTGGGCAGTATTGCATGGGCAGTATTGCATTTTAGAAAAATACAAAAAATTATTTGAAATATATTCATCTCCCTTTCATGTCGATAGTCGATGTCGAGTCGGCCCCAGAATATCTCCAAATGGAACTGATTGACTTACAATGCAATAATGAATTAAAACACATTTTTGAAACATCAGAATCAAAAATAGATTTTTATAACACTTATGTCACAAAAGAAAAATTTTCCAATTTGAGAGATCTGGCACAAAAAGTTGTGAGCGCTTTTGGATCAACTTACACTTGTGAATCGTTTTTTTCGAAAATGAAATTTATCGAGATCGACTTGCAAAAACTAAGTGAAAGAGTTGAGAAACAAATATCTCACTAATTAAATAAATTAAACATTATTCGATCATTGCATTATTATTATTATATTATCTATGTTTGTATACATGAAAAATAATGAAAACAATAATAATAATTCATTCTGTTTTAAATTTTCACTCCAATAAATGTTTGTAATGGGTCCAAATCTAATATAAAGATATATATTTTTATATGCGGCCCTCGGGCCGACGTGGTGGTCGAGTGGTCAAGGCATGCGTTTCCAAAGCAATCGCTCGACCGCCATGTTGTGGGTTCGAGCCCCACGTAAGGCATGGATGTTGTTGTGTTGTGGGCGCAGTGTGTTCCGCCCCCCCCCCTCTGGTGCACCTGGGGCAACGTCCCTAGGACGGCTAAATGGATCACATATAAGACCGAATTATGGGCGAATGACGATGAGTCAAGTGCCTGGCCATTGGCAATAATATATATATATATATATATATATATATGCCGCCCGCGGGATTATAATGTTTTTCTGAAGTGGCCCGCAAGGTCATTTGGGTTGGCCACCCCTGCTTTAGAATGACGGATCTGCATTTTGTCGAGTTCGCGCGTGTGTATGTCCATGGACAATCGTCCATGGAAGATAGCACTGAGAGTTATAACCTGCAATCGTGTGAGTATATATATTGTGTTGTAGTTTGATCATCATAGGTTCAAATTGGAAGTCAGTTTAGTAAAAAGTTAGGTTTGAAATTTATTGTAGATTAGTATGTCTAGGGTAGAATTTGTAATGATAGCGTTTTAAATAATTTGTATATATATATATAATATATATATATTTATATATATATATATATATATATATATATATATATATATATATATATATGTGTGTGTGTGTAAGTGTGGTAAGTTCCCAGCGGAGTTAGCTGTAAATGAAGTTGCTTATGTGTTAAATGTCGTGATTTTTCCGTCGAACTCTAGTCATTAGTTTATTGGAAGTTTAATTTAGAGTGAAGTAAATTATAATGGTGCATACAAGAGTCACGATCTTGGGTAGAAATTTATTATTAAAGGCTTATCATTTATATTTATTTTTTAAAGTTTCAAATATATTTTGATTGAAAGTAAGCAAAATCAATCAAAAATTTGCTTGGACAAAGATTTTTTTTTAAGAAAATTTAAAAATAATTAATTTGAAAGCATTTTTATATATTCATATATCGTACCTTATTTCCGACGAAACCAGTATAAATTGCTTCCAAATAGCGCATGCAACATATGATATCAAGTTTTTTATATCACATGATCTCATAACATTTTCTTTTATATTTGATAATACAGTTTCATCAGCAAAATATATTTTCTAAATAGAGAACAAATACTACAGAGCAGTTTAACGATAAAAGGACTAAACTAAGCAGTTATTTAGGGGCTCCTAATTTCATATGGGGCCCCTAATTGCCGGAGGGGAGGAATTCGGCTATATCAAAATATGAAATTTTAATACTTATAATTCAGACATACATAATGTCACATCATCACTCTATATAAATGATACATCATGGGGACGCAAAACGTCACAGAACGCAAAACGTGACAGATAAGGTTCGCCAAGAGCCCGCGAACGTGTAAATACACCCCTGAAACACACCCATTTTCGCAAGTAGTGAATTATTTCAAAGAACATTCACATTAATTATCGTCTTATAGCTAGATTGAATTTCCATCCGCTACATGATTTATCGTCCGCAACCACTAATACTTAATTAACAAGCATTGTCTACAAGGTGTCTTTAATATTGCCTCTTTTTTTCCCGATTATAATACTCGACGAACACGCGTACGGTTTTACGGACATAGGAGCCTCTCTTTTAAAATGATTTAGTGCACGCGAGGGGGAAGTATTAGTTACGAAAATACAGAATAAAGGGTTTTCGTAGAGACTTATTATACGTTCCAAGTTGTACTTGCTTTTTGATATTTAGGGGAATTAGGTTAAAGATTGATTTCCAATGGTTACACATTGTGTTTAAAAGAGGATATGCGACGATTTTGGCGAATTTTTTAAAATGTTTCAAAGTTGAACAAAATATCACATAAATTAACGAAAATGTTACCAAATCAATGACATTTTAATATCTTGGAAAAAGTATAAGAATTTACTATAAGTCATTTTTCTCTTCGTCCGTCCGTGACTTTGGGCAAAAAATGACTTTGGCAAGATGTCGCAAATGTCGCTAAATTGATAAAAATGACACCAAATGGGAGGTACTATTTCCGCAAATTTTGAATTCCGTCATATGACGGGCATACCTTCTAGTATATATATATATATATATAATAGGGTCCTATATAATATCTCTTCTATTTCTAATTTAATTCTTTTAGTTAATGTATATATAATTACCACGTAATTACATACTGCGAGCTCACGCATTTTCAATGGGATTTACTACCTTTAAAACTTAGTCTCTTCTGTTGGTGATTATTTAGCAGTTTCCAACATAGTTGAAACGTATTTGATTTGGGTCATTCTGTCTGTCTGCCTGGATAGTAAGTGTCGTATAACATTATCAAATGACATTTTAGTATGTTGTTGAAACGGTCTGTGGGACATATGGGAATGAAAATGAATAATATCACCCGATTAGTTTTGGATTTAACTTGGATTAAAAAAATGAAATACATTGAACCCTGTGGGACTTAATTTTTCAAAAAAATTTAAGTGAAGTTTAAATTCGTATTGCTTCAAAAATTTTAGAAAATATTCAAATTATCATGTAGAATGTGCAAAAAAATTTCAGCGAAATATATTTGGTAGTATTTTAAATAAAAATTGAAATAATAATTACACTCATAATATATTAAGAGATCATGTGACTTGTTGCAAAATAAAAAGCAATGATGTGGGCAACACATGACTTTCCTTATATAATGCAATGCATTTTCTCCTTTTACAATCAAAAGATTATGTAAGATCCACGATACAGTGTTTTTATCGTTGAATTGTATATTTGGCGATTTTTCAGATGACAACATGTAATGCTATTTCAAAGTACCCAATTAACTTATTTTGCACAACTCTAAATTAATAATTATCAATATTGATAGCATCTTTAATAAGCGATATAGTCCATATATTAAAATATTTCAGATATCATTTCAAGTTATTTTGCTCTAGATTCTGAAATGTAAGTGATATGAATGAAATATCCATTGATTTTACATAGAGAGGCTGACAATCTATATTTCGATGACGTCACTTGAATAAAGTTCATTTTGTGTAACTAGAATTGCCCTTTTAAATGAAGTTTTATGTTTTCAAGTATAAATACATTGCGGTAACACTGTGATAATTTAAAAATATCAGCGCTGAATGTATCACATTTTGGAGGCATTTAAATAAAATTGTATTTCAATTGGAAAGTTTTTCATAATCAGTGCTTCATGCATGATTGGTCTCTCCGTTCAAATATATTTTCATCAAACCACTTTCGTATGTTTTGAAAGGTATTACAACTAAGTTTGCAAAACATTCAGCAAATAGCTATTTCTACAGAAGTCTTTGAAATAGAACCTACTACCTCTCATTTCGTCCATCAGCCGTCTACAAAGTAAGACTATTACTCAAAAGTTGTTATTATATTAAACATTCCGAATTCACTAATCTTGTACAGATTTAAACACGAATTTTTATCACAGCTTCTTTGGCATTTTAATTTTTCATACCACAGTACCGAAAGTATTATCTTCCCGAAAATTTAAAAATACGAATTTTGAGTAATACTTGTAAATCTTTAAATTAAATCCACTCCTCTTTGAATTTTACAATTAATTTGCTATACACAAAATAAATATACCAGTGGAAGTTTCTAAGCCATGAAAATTATTAGCATGCTCTTTTTTCGGGATTCAATTTCCAAAACTAGCATTATTTATTGCTCTTCAACGTCTCATACTTAATTTCTAGCGCTGTCTACAAGGTGTTTTTAATTTCCCTTCCTGATCCCCAGTAAGCACGTATGCGATTTACGAACGTGAAGTTGCTCTTTTCGAAATGGCTTATTGCACGCGAGGGGTTTCGACACGCCGCTGCCATAAATACAAAATGAAATGTTCGTTTCTGAGAGGGAAAACAGAAATCATTATATGTTCTAGGCTTGTCTTCTTACGTATACTAGAAATAAAGGAAACAGAATTCTATGTCACAGACTTTAAACCGTTCTCTATTGGCACTCAAAGGAGTTAAGATATGTTATGATTTTTACTTTTCTTATATGCATAGTATGATGTGTACGGAAAGTATTGTGACGGGGTCGAAAATTCGAATTCGAGTTTTAGACAGGAGAGCACGATTCAAGCATCCCTGAACAGGAATCGAACATTCTTGAGGTGATGTGTGTGTGGAGACGATATTTCATGAACGAATGGAGCGATTAGAATGAATTTGGTACAAAAATTGCAATCCTTTGTCGTTTCTTATCCCACTTGACCGACAGCAACATCAGATCAAGTCCATGAACCCGTGAGTCTTCAAATAATGAAGAACTACTCCAGGACTGGAGTACAGCTGTCTCTTCTGGCATTCAATATATGTCAGGGCATGGGTAGGAGAGGCCTGAGCCGCATTGCACTTCAGGCAAAGGGGGTAAACCTTAGAACCCAACACATGCCGAAGAGCACGAAAACGGCCGCTGCGGAGTCTGGCCAGAGCCGTCTGATCTCCCTACTGCCTGCCCCAATCAAAGCAGCACCAGGGCGGTTGCAATCATACCACTCATGCACGTGGGATGGGGTTCTCCAAGTGGAGTTGATTTCAAGTTTGACTCGTTAGGCAAGTTCCGAGAAAGAAAAACAGCCACCGTCAATAGAACTCCTAAGGCTGCCCTCCTTGGCCAGACCATCAGCACCCTCATTACCGTAAATGTCTACGTGAGATGGCACCCATTGAAAAGATATCCTATTAAGGAACACACACGTAACCCAAATGCTGAAAAATATTCACTGTCGTTCCGTCACCAAATCTCCAACATTCAGCCAAGTGCTGAATAGAACTACGGCTATCACTCAGGATCCAGATGTCTGTATTGACTCCCCTCTTTGACACAATAACGCAAGGCCTCCACAATGGCTATGAGTTTCGCCCGAAAAACTGAGCAGTAGTTGGGGTTTCTCCTACATGTCTTAATACAATCCGTGAATACTGGAAGCCTATTGTTTTTAAACGCAACCGAATTTCAGAAACCCCTGAATTTTCGAGTGAAATTTTGAAAAAATCATCAAAAAATCAAAACATTTAATAAAGGTACTGCAATAGACATTTCTTATGTAATATTTCCTTAGAAAATGATTGGTTTATGCTAGCGTTCTAAAGTTTATGTCATTCTCAAGATATAGCACAATTTTCAAATAAATTTATGAAAAAATTACATAAGTTAAAAAAATGTTTATTGTGAAATATGTTTACTTTTCATATGTAATATCATGCGATCAATTGGGTGACATCATTCTCCTGGATCTAACTAGTTCCATTCATATCGCCAACTTGGCGATATTTCTCCACAGATTGACAATATCGTCAAAATTGAAGAAAATGACGCTGAATTCATAAAAATGACGCCTAATTGATCAGTTAATTATTAAAATATTTTAATATATGGACTATATCACTTATTGAGGATGCTATCAATATTAATAATTGCTTATTTAGAGTTGCGTGAAATATAAATTAATTGGGTACTTTGAAATAGTTTTACTTGTTGTCATCCGGAAAATTTCCAAATGTACAATTCAACAATAAAAACACAGTACTGAGGATGTTATACATTATTTTTTGACTGTAAAAGTAGTAAATTCATTGTATTATATAAGGTAAGCCATGTGCTTCCCACATTAGATTTTCTAATATGCATTTTATAAAAATAAAAAACAAATGCTTTTAGAATTTTAGTGCCATTTTCCACAGAGTTAATAATTGTTTGAAGTCGTGAATATTTAGTAGTGAATATAAGTCTAGCTGTTTCACCCACGCGTCGCACTTTCTCAATGGCTAATGGTTATGAAACGTAATTATTGAACTTAATGATACACCTACACACTGACTCAAACTTGTTGATAGCTTTTTGAATACCAAAAATCCCCTCGGATTAAGGCATAAAAATGTATCTCATTTCAAAATTCTGTTAACATGTTAATGAGAAAATATAATGGATTTTATCTTCACGTGCGATAAAATTATTTAACTGTTTAATTATTTGATATCGAAAGGACATCAAAAGGATATAAAATTGCTTTTTTATTATTTCTGGATCGAATAATTAAGCAGGTGGAGCCAAACTGATAATTATAAATTGTGATCTGCAAAATAGTTATTTATAAATTAATAGTTTCACAAATTAAGAACTGTGTACAATTCAGATTAGATTAACCTTTTGCTTACGGGTGGGACAGAGTTTATCCCAAACGAAAAGCCTCTCAAAAAGACAGGTATTTGACATACCCTATCCCAAACAGTTCGATCCCTCTTTACAGATATTGGTGTCCTTGGACATCCCCCTTTACAGACATTGATCCCTTTTTTTAATTGGCATTTTATTTTGTTTCATAGGTTTCTCTGCCGAAAGCCATAATTTTGATATAATTTAAACTGCAAATACAATACAAGAAAGATCAATCATGCATAACGCATTGATTATGAAACACTTTCCAAGTGAAAAGCACTTTTATTAAAACATCTTTAAAATGCGATACATTCAGCACAGATATTTTTTAAATTACACAGTACCACAATAATATATTATACATGGAAACTTAAAACTTCATCAAAAAAGTCAATACTATAAATCGTCTTCTTCTCTATGTAAGATCAATGAATACACTCCATATCACTTCCAGACTCCAGAGCTAAATAATGTTGCGTGAAAAAATTCAGCCATTCTTATACAACTCATCTTACAATTGCTTGATTTGTTTACATTCTGCATGCTATAGAAATTAGGCTTCGCTGTAGGAATAATCAAAGTTTAGTAATCATGTGAAATCCAAAATATTATAATTGCGTTGGCAAAAAATTTAGATAAACGGATAATATGCAGAAATAAAGCGGTTTTAGGACGGATACAACACTAAATATAAATGTAAACGTTCTTCAAACATCACGGTTTTTACACAGGGAAAAAATATGTCATATTTTATTTTGAAACGAATCATGGGATCTCTTCATATAATATGTGTGTAATTATTATCTCAATTTTTATTTAGAAGACTAACTAACTCATTTTGCTGATTTTTTTTTACATATTTTACGAGATAATTCAAATAGTTCCTATAATTTTCGATGCAGTTTGTAAATGTAACTCCTCTTTAAAATGTTTGAAAAATTATGTCCCATGGGGTTCAATGCATTTCATTTTTTCAACCCGGGTTGAATCCGATACTAATTGGGTGATATTATTGATTTATATTCTCGTATGCCCCACAGACCGCCTCAACAACGTATTAAAACTACATTTTGATAAAGTCATTTATTTTTACGGCAGTTATCACGCTAACGGACAGACAGACAGACAGAATGAACAAAGTCATAAACACTTTTCAACTATGTTGGAAAGTATTAAAAATGCAAATATAAATCCCAGCCAGAATATTTATGTGCAACTCAGTTCGGCATCCCTCACAAATCAAACATTAAAAGCATTTAAACATCTTTGCTCACGTTTTGCACTATTTTTAGTAAATTGAGATACAACCGTACTTTCAAAATCAATTACAGTTATTCAGAATCGCATAAAATCGCGAAATAGGTTTTAATATTGAAATCGCGTTCCAGCACATAGTAAATTACCACAGTCACAACAAGGCGTCTTTTCACAAAAGAGGATACCTATTTGCTCATTCGATTGGGCTTCAGCGTTAAGAAAAACTAGTTTGCAAACCTTGATGGGGAAGCACACGCCAGACATCTGGTTTCTTTATAGGAAGGAACCAAATTCAAATTTTGTTTCGAAGGTGGGGGGGGGGGGGAGGTGATTCTAACAAGATTTTGTGGAGATTATCAGGTTTGCTGAAATTTTCAAACTTCTGATTTCTTCGAAAAAGGGTCATCATTGGAAAGCAATCACGATTTTAGTACAAACGAACGCGGACAAATTATCGGAGATAAACGCTTGATATAGAGATAATTGTTTTTATTTTAGATGACCGTATACGTTTTAATAATATAAGCAGAAACCCGTCGGTAGTGACGCCATCAAAGTTTGAAATCACGTTCTTGTCATCCTAAAAAAATATTTTCCCCCTGTTAAATATACAATAATTGCTATTCTGCAATTAACCTGCTATGCATGGAAAGTAAGATGTAACATATTATTACGAACGTATCCTTAAGAATCGTGAGTGTATACACAGGACACAAGAACGAGTGCAAGTTTCTGGATAATCCATGTTTGTTCACAAGCACAAAGTAAAGAGAAACATACAATCAAACAGTACTTAAATATTCCACTCATTTCACAGAATAAGCGACATTATTTCCAAAATGTTGACGAAAGTAATTTCGCAAAACAGTCGATGGAGCCAACGGCTCTACCGTGCTGAAAACACCGGTTCTCGTTAGATCACCGAAGTCAAGCAGCATCGGGCGCGGTGAGTACTTGGGTGGGTGACCACCTGGGAACACCGCGTGCTGTTGGCATATTTCAGGCGCGGTAGCCCGGTGGTTTACGCGCTGGATTTGCACGCTGCCACAACTGCCGCCGTCTTCATGCGGAGTACGATCACGTTAAACATGTGGGTCCGTAAGTCCTTCCGAGAGGTTGGTGGTAGGAGAAGGTTGGTACGGTACCTGTGGATGCCTCCCCCACTGGGTTAAGGTCTAAATTGGGTGACACTTCCCGGCCGTCCAAACGGTTACCTTACACCTTTCTGGTAGTAAGTCCTCAGGACGAGTCGGACGGTCTGGGTCTTCAACACCTTTCTGGTAGGTCAGACGGTCTGGATTTCAACAATAACAACAACAACAAAACAGCCGCTACTATTCTCAAAACATTGACACATTGACAAAATTCACAGTCCAATGTAGGTCGTGTCACGTTCATTCATCAATTCGTTCTTATTAGTGTCACTCCATAGAAACTTCTGGAAATCTCAAAAAATAATCATTCTGTCGAGAAGTTTCTGGAACATTCCGGAAGTGGCCAAACGTCGCAAAATTGCGCGATAAATCGCCAAATCTGCCAATTTTTCTTCTAACTAGGAAATCCTGGCAAATCTGGGATCACGTCATACTGACGTCTACACTGTATTTTCTTCGCCTGGCCTTCGAGACAGGCCAATAGAAGAGGCGCCAAACGGGACATTGTGCGGTCGCAACAATATAATATAGCAGGAAACTTTCTTGAAGTCATATCAACAACCGACTACTGGGTTCAGAAGAGCGTTAACGAGCATCACTTCCTTCCTGTTTTCTATTCATGACGCTCTCTCAATATCCATGGCGTGAGCCTCATCATTTAGAATGGAGCAACATGTAATGATTGATCAATTGGAAAACATTTCACGTGAGCTGATTAAACGAAAGAAAGGTGAACTCTAACAGTGTTATTCATGAGCTAAGGCAATTCTATTTAAAAAAAAAAAAGCATCCTCTTTTACAAGATTCAATTTCCACCAACTGTATGATTTATCCATCTTCAATGTCCCGTACTTAATTCTTTGGTCTGTCTACAAGGTGTTTTTAATTTCCCCTTCTAATACGCAGCAAGCACGTACGCGATTTACGGATGTAAGTTGCTGCTTTCTAAATGATTTAACGCACGCAAGGGCATGGACACAGCTTTGCCAAAAGCACAAAATAAAATGTCCGTTTCCGAAAGAGAAAACAGAAATCATTGTCTTTTAACGTTTCCTGGAAATAAACCGAGTAGAAATCGATTAAGTGCATTTGAAAGTTGTATTAAAATAAAACATTTTAATAGAAAAGCAAAAAATAGTTATACAACTTGAAACTCTGTTACTTATGAATAAAGTACAAATATAAATTAATTTAATTGAAAATATTTACGTCAGAAACAGTGACGTTTACAAAATGAAGAAAAAAACTATTTATTTTCACCCTACCATTGAAAATTATTTTATCACTAGCCGTCCAGTCACTAGTCTGATCGATGGTTCACCTGTAATAACACTTATGCCATTTATAGTGATATCGGAGTATTTCACAGTTTTCATATACATATTCTAGATAGGATAAACCCTTCGCAGTGTATTGTATTAAAACCAAAGTTCTTAAAAAAATCTTAAATTCGTAAAAGGAATTCGCAGTAATTTTTAACAAAGGGCAGAAATTAACTGCTTTATGCAATCAATACCTTCATTTATTCATGTTTATTAATATGTTTATTAGTAAATACATATTTTTATTTTGATAAAAATTAAAGTAGCTGTAATTTCTTGTCATAGTCATTAATTTTGTACATGTCAATATTTAGGAAAATTGAACAATATCTAATATGATAATATATTCCCATTTAAACCCTATCAAATTCAAATGCTCTACAGTATATCTCGTAAAACTTGCATTATACGAGGTCCAAAAACTACACCTTTTGATAACACAAAAAATTATTGAAAATTATTGAAATTTGGAAATTATTTTTTATTAACATTTCCTCGTTTATCCTCCTCTCATTTATTAAACTTGAAGGCACTAATTTTTGTTTTTACTGTGTCTAAGTGTTTAATTTGAGGCTACATTACGTCTGCTTTATCTTCTAATTGTTTAATCTGCTAAGTGTTTAATTGAATTACTGAGCATTTTTATCTGAGTTTGTTGAATTATCGGGAAGTTCTACTATTGTTTTATACACATATGCCACCGCAAATCCTAAAGACAGACGTATACAGAGGTGGGGTCATAATTTCTCATCATTGTCGAAAAATTATATAAGTTTTCAAAAGATCCATATTTGAAAACGAAATCCGGCACCATAAAACTCAAGGGCGCATAGCCGTGCCCTGAGGTAGGGGTCATAACGACCCCCGATGGCAGAAAAATTACATAAGTTTTCAAAGGATCCATATTTGAAAACGAAATTCGGCACCATAAAACCCAAGGGCGCATAGCCGTGCCCTGAGGTAGGGGTCGTCACGACCCCCGTTGGCAGAAAAATTACATAAGTTTTCAATAGGATTCATATTTGAAAACAAAATCCACCACTGTATCTCCTCCCTGCCATTAGGTCATACTCTCCCTCTTTCCGAAATATCGGCTATGCTTGTACGAAGGCGTGAGGGTTGACCTATCAGTCATAGACTCGCATATTTATACCTAGATAATACCCTATTAATGAAATGAATGGATTTATACGTTTTAAAAATTATATTATCTAATTTAAAAATTTACAAGCAGTGTATGTTTTCTATTTATTAAGACAAATATGAAAAATATGTCCAAGGCAGTATAACTTATGAAATGAACCACACATATATATACATCAAACAATTATTATATTCGGAACTTGTCTCAAACATTCAGGAGACCGGGATGTTTTCCATCTTGGAAAGGTTTCTGTTTTATAGAGGTTATTTCAGGTGAGGTTATCATAGAGGTTATCAGAGGTTTATGAGGTTTGGGAATGCAGTTAGTTTATATATAATTGTTGACCTATACATCAGATTTTAAACATTCTGCAAAATGTATTTATATGCACCTGATTCATACTATACCATCATCGCTGATTTAATTATTTTAAATACGTATATACGTAAATAGTACGTATAATACGTATAAAGTTTACCCCATGTCCCTGACTGTTAGTTTATTACCATACCAAAAAAATGGAATTTCAGCAAAATATTGCTGCTTACCACGAAACAAATTATTAAATTCAAAAAACGACACTGTATATTTTAAGGTTATGAACTTTTAAAATAATCCATTATGATATCTTCGATATATGTTTTACTACTAATACGACTTTCAGATAAATGTCGTACATTGATAAATTTTTCTATCATTTCTGAATCTCTCTGATTAAATAAAACTTCTTGAAGTTTTAAAACAACTTTCAGAAAATCATCATGTGATATAGCATAAAGGTATGTGATCTTGGAATTGAATGCTAGAAATACTTGGATGATTTTTCCGTTTTTTGTTCGTTACTGTAGGTGCTTTATTAAGAAATCATTTTAAATCGCCCGCCCGTTTCAGTGTTGCGCAGTTTCCGTTTTACACAGTGAACATTACATAAATGTCGCATATTTCTGGACGGGACTAAAAATATTTCCAGCTTATGACAGTGTTCTGTTTCCTACAATCTTTGTTTGAGTAGGTTTGACAGTAGGTTTTGTGAGAGCAGAAATAGATCGCACATTTGATGAGACACTTTTATGTACAAATTTATGGTGGCCAAAGCGGCGAACAATACTTGTAATCTGGCTGGCACAGAGTTTTATCACTCCGTTAACCTAAAGGTCAGAAGACCATAAATTTAGGGGGCCATGACAGAGGGGCTGAGCTGGGCCTTACGAGATGTGGAATGGTTCCATTGGTTAAAGGAGTAACCAATAAAAGAAGAAGATTGTTACGTCAAACTCAATGCGGCAAATGGAAGAAAATGGGGAGTTACCCCCCCCCCCCCCTAACGATGGAACCACAGCCTGTGACCCGAGAATCAAGCAGACAATTATGAGGATTTGACTTAGGAAGGACATGAGCAGATTTGTGTAACTTGTGCACATATAGCTTGTACAACATGACTTAAAGACTTGTGCAAATGTTCCAAAAATACTGGCTAGATCTATATAAGGTGGAGTGCAATCAGATGTACGAGAAGGAGCCAAACACCGCGAGTTATGGCGGTGCAAATAACTGATGCAAGCATTTGATATATGATCAAAGCCCAAGACAGATTTGAAGGTATGTGCCCATTAACAATCACAGGTCATAGACACATGATAGTAATTTTAATAGTACTGGTCACATATTTCCCCACCGCCGCAATAATTAATGAGAAGAATTGTTGTTAAGCATATAATTAATAATATGAATAATTGGTGTAATTAAATAATTTAGATTTGATGTAGTTAATAAGTGTTTTATTGTTAAAGTTTAAATGGTGCAGCCAATGAGTATTATAATAATTAATAATTCCTTTACAGGACTCACACGAAAGTTAAATAATTGGAGGGTTTTATATAGCGGCACAACTAGCAATCTACGATTAAATACTAAATCCACTATGTATGAATTAACGGCCATGTCAATCTTAATGAACTTTTAATTAAGAGTTTAACTTAAAGTTTCCTTTTATTTTTTTGTGTCCCACAGGTTTAACTGTATATTTTTTGAGTAAAATTCAATATTTAATTGTTACTTGATTAATCTTTCATCGTCAACTCATACGTAGTTACTGAGCCTGTCTGCGAGGTGTTTTTAATTTCTCTGTTCATAAATCTATAATCCAACCAACGCAAACGCGATTTACGGAAGTGAAGTTGCTCTTTTCAAAATGATTTAGCGCACGCAAGGGGCATGGACACAGCGTAGCCAAAAATACAAAATGAAATGTCCGTTTCGGAGAGAGAAAACAGAAATCATTGTGTGTTCCCTGTTTGTCCTTTTCACGTATTCTGGAAATAAAGGGCACAAAAATCAATGTAACAGCTTTCAAAATTGATGAGTAAAAAAAGTAAAATATTTTCGTACAAAAGCGAAACCGATAGTGGAAAAAAAATAAGAACTGCATTAAAATATGCTATACATATAAAAGAGTTTTATGCCAACTTAAAGTAAATAATATACGACACGGGCAACTAATTAAAAAATTGAATATTTAATTTCGATTTTTATTTCCAGAATGTTTCGTAATTAGTTTATAACTCATTACTTATATCCACTTCTGCAGAAGCTATGTAAAAGTAGAAGGCAAATATTGGCTATTCAAAATGAAGATGGAATAAAACCTAATAACATTTTCTACATATAATATTATTTTTTGCCCCTCTACGGATACATTACAGGGGCGTTTCTTAGACCTTTGTATGCAATATATCACCCTAACGAAGTACTTATTTAACAGAAATTAGGTTAGGCACTTTGTTTAGATGGTGCAATGCCAGTATTGTTTCATGGATATGTCGGCGATATGCATCAAACTCTGTAATATGTTTCATCCTAGTAATGAATCAGAGGAAGTTGGGGAATAGGATCCGCTATTTAATTGGCTTCTACCATGTCTCGATACTACGGTACCTGTTTCTTTCAATATCATGCTTCCAGTTATAAGCAGTAACAGAGATCAGTTAAGGTCTAGAATTTGAATAAGACTGAAATATCTCATGCTTAGACTATATTTGCCCATTACTATGTATATATTTACTCATATATATATATATATATATATATATATATATATATATATATATATTATATATAATATCCAGAAGGAAAGAAGGAAAAATATTTTATAATATAAGAGTGAAAAAGTATTTAATAGAATAGCGCTATCAGCAGCTTACTCAAATAATACCAAAAATATGACAAAATAACATTAGAGCTAGCTTCTAAGCCATGGCGCACTCTCGGACGCCAGCATATGAATAGGCAATGCCCCCGAAATGTCGTCAAAAATTCAGACATTAGACTTGCATGACGCATCTAACTAACTTACATTAATGAAATATAGCAAAAATCACGACAACAAATACATACAATAAACACCACGATTCTCTCAACTGCTGCACCACACACTAAATTTTCAAAATGTACACCAACGGAAGATCACTCACCCTATTTGACTGATAGAAAGCGTACCATTGCTGCCATTACAAAAATGGCAATCCCATCATTGCAAACGCTCGAACGTTTCAACTGGAATGATTAAGATAATTTACCTCCTAGATGTTAAGTCCAATATTTTAAACTTTAAAGCAATATTACAGATGACCTAATATTATATATATATAATTTGTCCATTATTTGCTTATATTTGGATTATATTTTCCCATTGGTATCTTTTCCCATTTTGTTATACGCCACCACTGAAAACGACGTGGTTTAAATATAGGCTGACATACGACAGGTCTTCGGACGTACAACTCCACTTGTCGCAGATGTATTGTCGCTGTTTATCGAGATTTCTGCGTACCTATGGTCTTACAAACTGATCTCCGTAGTGTTCAATAATATTTTGTCGTTATAATCAAAATTCTGCATGTATGTTCAGTGGTAGAACGACGGGGACTTCATAGTAATATTCTGGAATACTTGGAATTTGGTTTGAAATGCTGTCCAGGCCCTAGAAACTACTCTGTATGATATTCAAAACTCTTTGGCACTATCAATCCTTTCGCGCTCTTCTACAAACTTTCCAACATTTATTTTCCACGTGAACTCATTTTGATGTTTAATACGTTTTAAGACAAGGTTTGCAATACTGAAATGTTATACCTTTACAAAAAGATCTTCCTTTTCACACAATTTGCTTAGCATAGAATTTTTCTATCTATCTTTCTTGGTGCTCCCCCTTGACCCCTGTCAGCGCAATTTGAAAATGTGTATGTTTATCTGCTTTTTACTTGAAATCGTCAGATATACAAATTACCCTAAGCTCCCTTATCTCGATTTGCAGTTATAACCATCAAAATACTTTCCTTACTTAGATTTCAGAAAACTAGTGTAAAAATAATCCTATACTTCACACAACGATCTAATTTTTTTCATTAACGAATATAAATTATAGAGTTAGAATCTATAGCAAAAATACTAAAATTAGTAAAATTTAATTAACCGTATGTGTAAAAAGCATAATTTGAAAATTCTTAAACTTATTCAATGTGTTTCTGTTATCTGGTTTTATAAAAAAGACAACCGAACTTTAATAAATATAAAAATCAGATCTAAAACATGATTGATTTCCTCCAGAAAACGTCAGCTACATTTTAAGAAAGGCGAAAGGTATTGAAGGAACACCTTTTATCGATCGCTATCCACATAATTTATTAGATATCATTTATATTACTGCTGGAATAATCGCCAGTAACACTTCTCCCAGAATTTTTAATTTAATATTCAGCGTGGCGACTTAGGGTTCACATTTGGCTCGTATGACATAGTTTAGAGTGGCTAAGATTGCCTTTGCTCGGTCAATCTGCTTTCTTAATAATGTTGCTAGCTTGTAAAGAAATCATGATTTTAAAACATAGACCTTGGATTATATTCTGGAAAAAAAATAATGTTTGGCTTTGTTGTTGGTTAACAGCCGTTGAGGAGAAAAGTAGAAAGCCACAAATCGATTGAAACTCGGTATCAGGTTGGAATTCTAGTTAGAGTAGAATTGTAGTTTCTGATGAATTTAAATATTTTGAGCACTCTAGAATACAAATTAAATATTTTGACGGCGTGTGTGTTTTACTGTTCCATGTAATTATTCACGCTAGCTAAACAACCAATTTCGGGATATTTGGCAATTATATAAGAGCTAACCTGATGCTGATAAGATTTTCGCACAATAGGAATGGTTACTCTGCGAAAAGGTCCCCAAAAATTAATAAAATGTGAAAAAAAAAATTAATATGCCTAAATGTGCTGATTTATTGCTTAGTTTTTATGTAACGTTTTATGACACAACGGACAAACTCAACTTTATAACTGTTACCGAGCGATAAACTGTTACCGAGTTATATTTTTATTATTTCAGAAATTTGAAGACTTCAAAACGCGCCTAGTCATCAAGAGAAATATAATTATATAACTGTAAATTCGTTGTAATTTGAAATAATTTCCCTTTCAAGTGCTATTTTGTGCGATAAAACTGAAGTTAATGTAATTCACGAAAGAAAACATGATTTTTTTTTGGCTGAGAAAGTCTTCTGCTACCCACATTTGATTTTTACATTTCCTAACTCACGCAGTGTAGTGCAAATATTAGTATTGGGTTGAAAACTAATTAAATTTTTATATTATTGGGAAAAATAGAACTGACTTGTTTTATTTCAAACTACCTAACATTGGCAAAATCTGATTATAAAAATTGAAAATGCTTAAATGGAAAC
The DNA here is from genome assembly GCA_951213105.1 of Amaurobius ferox. Classification (NCBI taxonomy): domain Eukaryota; kingdom Metazoa; phylum Arthropoda; class Arachnida; order Araneae; family Amaurobiidae; genus Amaurobius; species Amaurobius ferox. The sequence continues at coordinate 135,962,207 of OX578146.1, read as the reverse complement.
ATTAAATGCTTGTTTTAATACAGAGTTTACCAACGAAACAAATAAAACCTACACCAGTATTCTTGGCAAAATTGTTTTTGTTCTAGATGAATAATGTTTTTTTAATGTGGCACCATATCAAAATTCACCAAGTCGAATTAGATTTTTTTAAAGCAAATCAAACAGTTAAAATGTGACATAATTTTGAACAAATATCCGTAAGTGAATTTTTGAGAAAATGACATAAATGAAGTATACATAATCTTTACGCAAATGAAGTATATATAATCTTTACATAAATGAAGTATACATAATCTTTACATAAATGAAGTACACATAATCTTTACATACACGAAGTAAAAAAAAAATATATATAATATGACACATTCATACTGTTACAACATATCATCTGGAATCGCAGCCTCTACGACTACGGGGCGGTTTGGGGAGGGGCAAGGTATTTGGAGGGATTTGTGATCGCAATGTTAAGAGAATTTTAAGTGACAGCAGTTATTAGAAGTCATAAGAAAAAGAAGAAAATGATAATTTAGTTTTATTACATTGAGGACTTGGGTACGTAATTCTACAGTTCCATTTAACTATAGTTGAAATTGGGATGCGCAGATGTTAATAGTGCTGTGTTTCTTAAATATTGTTCGTTTTATCTGCTGTTCTTCAACAGTCTGTGGCGTAAACAGTTCGAAAGCGGAATGTTACCATATGAAGAGGTCACAAAAACTTCCTTGCCAGTAAAGCATTAATTACGCATTTAACCCTTTATTTCAATACAATATTTATCTTTAAAATAAGGATTAAATCTCTACTTTAAAAAATACTTTGGAAGTTCCTTAACAATGATTTGACAAGATAATATGGGAGCTAAGTGAAAGGGGATTCACAATGCTACAACAGTGTTTCTTTCACGACTTTTTAGCCTGGGGGAGGGCAAGGTTTTCTATTTGTCCTATATAAATATATCTAAATGCTGTGTCACATAAATACAAATTTGGTTAACGTAAAATGTTTCCGGGGGAGGTTCGAATGTACGTCTTCGGGGGGGGGGGGAGGGCTTAGCCCCCTCGGAGGTATGCCTGGAAGAAACACTGGCTAATATAGATTGGGGGGAGGACAACCAAACAAAGCTCCGTTACTGTTTTAAGTGAAAATCTGTGTGTCTCATATATACATGCACACGCTGTAACTGGTCAATAAACATATACTAAAGTATTAAAATGCAATAAGTAAATCTTACTCATACACACAGAGATAGAGGCATCACATAATACGAGACCGATTCGTGTTCCAGTGTGACCGAACCGTTCAAAATCATCGAATTCCTGAATTCGAATTTTCCTCACTATTCCAATACTTCCCTATCCATATAGTACACATATATACTATATACTATAAGGGAATATATATCAAATATACTATAAGGTAAGATATAAATTAAACTCTATTATTTACAAAGACGTCCGTGGAACTGACATATCATAAAATAAAAGTGAAGTTTCTCTTATCATAAGATAAATATCAATAATTAAAACAACAATTTTTATCTAATTTTATCATCAATTTTTATATTAGAAATAATTTTTACTCATTATCTCTTATTTAAACCATTCATTTCAAAAAACATTTTGAGTAAAACAAATTTAGTAGCACTCTCTCCAATATATATTTATCCTTGTTTTCTCTAGATATGGAATTTTGAAAAGATCAGTATATTTTTACGACGTCCTATATTTGTCTATATTACTACCAAGACAAAATGCGAAATTTTAGTACCGCTGTTTTCTTTTTGTAACTCTAAAACCAGTTTTTTCAGTCAATTGGGTTTTAAATTTTACTCTAATCTAAATTTATGAACCGCCATTGAGTACTTTAAATCTAGATTATGTCCAGAAGAATTTTTAGTGATATAAATATTTTTTAACGTTGATCAGAGTTGCAGAACTTCATTGCATTATAAAAAGATACACGTCTAATGGAAATTTATAGTATAACTTATTTTTTATCAGTATCGTATCGGGTAGTAATAATAGCAATTATATAAATAAAAAAGTATTAAACAAAAATTGGTAGAAAATCCATCTTACTTAATGAAGATTAATTTTTAGTTTCTATTTTAATTCAACTTTCATTGGTGCTGATAACTATCTCGATCATTCATTTGGATGTAATTAATATTCATTTGTATCTAGAGAAATAATCTTTCTTAATTTAAATTAGAGTAAAAAGCAATTATTAAGGAAATGTAGAAAGTATTTTTTTAATGTCTCTTGAAAATAGAAGTTTGTTCCAAACATGATTTATTAAGTATTGAATATTATGAGAAATATATTCACAGCCATCTTTCTAATGATTAATGATTGGATCCGATTGTAATGATTAGATCCGAATAATATGATTGATACCATTAAAATGATCTAGTGATGTTAATTGATATGGTAAATGATAAATGGCAGTTGGAACAGAACTAAAGCTATTTTATAGCTAAAACAATAGTATACAAACCATATCCTCTTTAAATCGATAAAACGAAAGATTATAGGAAATATGTAATTAAGCATAATAAAATGTATTTTTGCGTAAAATTATGTAAAGTATTATAAAAATTATATAAAATAAATTTATGTATAAATTTATGTCAACGTCCATCAAGGTGCCTACCATTGATGCCACAACATAGACAGAACCGTCTGGATTGGTGCCCACTCGGCCAGCCTGGACGGTTTATGATTGGAGGCATGTTATCTATAGCCATAAATGCCGCTTCTATATCAGTACTGATAACTACCGTATACGTGTGTGGTAGAGGACTGGTCAGAGTTAGAGTTTGTTTTCGAGTGGCACACGGCCATCACCCATGGTCTGCAGTCTGGGGAGTCATCTCATGGGACAGTTGACTAATCTAATTGTGCTATGAGCCAATCTGACGCTCACTTGTACGTTGACGATATTCTGTAGCCGATTTCTCGGTATATGCTGTCAAGCCGTCCGGGTTTCATTTGCCAACAAAACAACGCTCGACCACATACTGCATAACTTCATAAAAAATATCTGCATCCTTCTCAGAATACCACTGAATTATCTGACAAGTTGCAACATTTGTGGCAGAATCCTCTGCAGAGCGATATAAGCAATATAATCGAATCTATGCAGCACTGATTATCGGCTTATATAGTTGGGAAGGGGAGAATTTATCACTTACTAAAATTTCATCTTCTTGCTGCCACCATTTCTTAATGAAACGTTTTTTCTCCCAAATTCAAATTTGCATATTTCTAAAACATATATCCCGAATTTTGCGGCTGCAGCTTAATTTCTTATGGGGGCATATATTATTTGGAACAGAATGTATAAAAATGCTAATGCTTACACTGTTACGGAATCATTTTAAAGTCCTTCAATATATCGAGTTACTACACAGGTATAAAACTATTAAAAGTAAAGCAAGCGCTTACATTTTGCATCTATAGATCGTTTCATAATTTTAAAAGAAAAGTATCCTATCATTTATCTGTGCAACGCTGAAAAGGAAGATTTTTCTAGGGTTCAGTACAACCAACTTGCGTGCCGTGATATCGCATTTTCCGCTGCTATTGAAATCTGCTGGAATATTTTTGATTCTTCTAGTTTTGTCAATATTTAACTTTTGATTTTCAAATTTTCACACACTACATATTTTATTACTGTAAACAAACACACCAAATATGATATTATTGTCCTCAAAATATTTTGAATCAGTATCAACATTTTAACCGATGCTGCATTTTTAATTAATTTATCTGTTGATTTATTTTTAGCCAGTAAGCAGGGGAAGAGAGAAAATTATCTTTTACTAGTACTTATTTTAGCTAAAGTGACATATAATGCTATAGAATGTGTGGGGGTAAGAGTAGGGGGCTGCAAGCAGGCTACTTGCCCATGTTACAGCCATCAGCTCGTGCTACTTATTTATCTAAGAAAATAAAGCGGTAGATAAAACATTAATGTCTTCCAGTTTACTAGTTCAATATAAAAATGATATATACTTATATTTGAAAATATTCGTGAGTTTCTATTTTTATGAAAACTGAATACTTTTTTTTCTTTGTTGCAGTTACGCCCACCGACCCTGAAATGGAGGTGGAAGGCAAAAAAGTACGCAACGGCAGTACAGTTGGACCCTATGCAGAAGGTTCCACTTTTGTTCTCGAATGCAAATCTTCTGGTGGACGACCGGCACCAGAAGTTACATGGTGGAATGGAACTAAGCCGCTACCGGTCAAGACTACAGTCTTGCCAGAAGGCAACGGAACCTATTTCGTAACTGCAACCGCTCGATTTGTTTTGTCGCGTTGGGACCTTGGTGGCAAAGTGGAGTGTAGAGTGAGGACTAACGCATCCGCGAGGACTGTGCATCAATGGATTAAACTAGATATACATGGTAAGTTAATATGTGTGTTTTATGAATACTGTTATAATAATACTGTGCCAAATATATAACACATATATTATAATACTGTGCCAAATACGGATTGGGATTAGGTGGCTTCAAAATACATACTGATTCGATGGACGAGATACATTAGTCCCATTAACCTTTTCGATATTTGTGTTCATGACCATGAACAACTGTTCAAACATTTAATATAAGTTTGTATTCGCGTTTGAACTATTGACATTTTTCTGTTGATGATATGTTTCCGATATGTTGATGACATGTTATGTTGATGACACTTTCCATGGAAAATCGATTATGCTGTTTGTTGGTCCTTGAACAAGTCATTCCATATAAATTTATCTTCTTTTGAAAGTTCCTGAAATGTGAAAAAAAAAGCCAAACCTTGCAAAACAAAACATATAAACCATTACCGAAAACAATAAAAACTTTCTTGTATATCATAATACATGCATCAACTACATAATAATTATATATATTAGTTTATACTTATGATTAAAAGGAACTTTTAACTAAAAACTTTGATATTTAATTAAAACTTTGATTCAAAGTTTTTAAGTATATTTTGCATTTTTTTTAAAATACATATTCATGATCATGAACATTAATTAACTGGATAAACTAACCAACATAATTTTACTAAAGCTACTTTTTATTGATTTAGATTGGTTACAAATTTAGATTTGATTTAAAATCAAAGTCACATCGTAAGTTTTAACGAAACTCGTTCGTTATAACATACGTTGACAAAGTAAATGCTAACTACGCATTTACTTGCATGGATTTATACACGCGACTGATGGGGGACTGCTATGATGATCAATATACTTGCAGATTGCTGAGACAGAAACGATTATAAATATAATATTCATTTTCTCTATTTGACATTAATTCTAAAGCTTCATAAGGATCCGCTAGAGTTTAGGCCCATTACCGTAGGCTTTAAATCGTATCTTACTATTCCTAACAAGTTACCCTACTAAATAACTTTAGTACTTAAGTACTTTAAAATTATTAGTTGCAAAAATAAAGGCTAAAGATGGTTATTTTATTTATAAAAGCCAAGAAGTTATAAAAAAATCAATGTTATTCCAAACAGCTTATTTTTTAAAGGTTTTGATTTTAGGGACTTGTTTAGTAACATTGATGTAAACGCCCTGTATGAAATAATCATGGAGCTGTTTGAGCTATACGAAATTAACGTCTTTATGACAAGTGGTAAATGTAAGGGCTTGGTGAAAATGGTACTGTTTGAAACAGTACTATGCAATGGAAAATGTTTTTACAAACAGTTGCACAGAATCCCTATGGGAGGCAAATTGTTCATTCATTCTGACCGATTTAAATTTCAAAAATACGAAGAGGGAACTCACGTTTTAAACGAAATTGTATTTTTACGTTATGTTGACGATATTCTATGGGAGAGTGAATGTGAGGAATTTGAATTGGATTTCAATTTTTATGCAGGTTGTTTAATATGAATGGGGACAGGACATAACGATGACGGAAGTTTGAACTTTCTGCACTTGGATATTAATAAAAATACAGATGATAAAACGTTTCATCGAATGTTCGATAAAATATTCCTTGGTTTCAACATTAATTATTTAACACCATGGAAATCTTTTTCACACAAAAATGTTTATAGAAATATCATCATTAATCCATTAAAACGCAGTAAAAGGTTGAACAGTGGAATTGAATATCGATATGTTTGCGATAGAGACTTTTTAAACAAAACGATTGAACAGGGATATCCTAAGGGGTTTTGTGTCGGATTGTCTGTAGTTTCTACGACATAACCGTGACGGAACATTATTGCTGGTACTTGGACTCAAATAAAACAAGTCAGCGCAAATTTTCTGTTTAGCAACGTGATGATTCACTACCGTGTTATGAAAGGTATATGTTAAAGGGAGGTTCGAATAGGTTAAACTTAGGATGTGCATTTAGATACAGATTAGTTTTCTGCACCTTGATATGATAATACTATTATGGTACAATTTGTGGATATAGATTGTAGTGGATTATTACATTTTGTGAATTATTTTTTAATCCTTCTGTGTTTTGCTTTGACTTTACGTATTTTGGGTATTCTGGGTAAGTAATTGAGTGAATTTGCTATCTTTTGTTTACTTTATATGGTCATTTTTCCCTTTTTACAGTGTTGATACTATTGTATTTATATGTAAGGAATGGTACCGGTCTCCGGGAGTGTTGTCGTGACACAAAGCTTACTTAACCAGGGAGTGGGTGTCACAACCCCCCCCCCCCCAAAGTCAATCTTGTGGTACCTTTCTTCCATTGTATGTTTTCATTTGGGATTTTATATATGTATATATATATTTGTTATATATATATATATATATTTGTTATATATATATCATAATCGTGATTTTTACAGTTCAAGTAATTTGGTGCACTTATTGCACTTAGATCACACTTAGAACTTTACTATATTCAATAGCTTCAATTTGCACTAAACACTGGACCACAAAAATTTTTGAACACACACCCACAATCTACTGAGTCTAATTTCTCTCTGTGGATGCGTAAATAGAAATTGCTTTTTGGCTACTTCAATATATTTTTTATCTTTGAATTATATAATAGTATAAAATATTAATTTGCATAATTGAGTTAAAGTTTGTAAAATTTAGTTAAAATGTATTGAGGAATTCGCGGATCTTCTACCGACAAAGTGAATTCAGCTACCAACAAAGTGAATCATAAATAGAACTCTGAAATAACTCTCTAAGCGGAAGTTAGTATTTTGAATAGTACGATACCTTAAAACAGCCTTTTCTGATCTTGCTCATATGCAATTTCAAGGAATGCCCGTAAAAACCTTTTTAGCATCATCCCATGCAAAAGATAGTGAAACCAAAATTCTAATATACGGAAGAACGTCCCATAAAATGAATCAATAAAATTCATTTTAATCGTGTTTGCACCACGCAGTGCTCCTATGCCTTGAACGCCGTTTCTTTCAACTCGACGTTTACTGCTAATTTCTGGTGATATACGGCAGAGAGAGCTACACTTCCGGAAATTAAGCCTTCTGCAGACAAGTTCCCCACCCCAGGTCCTTATATCGTTGAGGAAATTACGATTTAATTTATGGCCTGAGGGCTCAGTTACGGATGAAGTTGTAAATCTTGGTGAGGTTCTGCACGCCAGGATGTGTGTGATGTTGTAAAGAGGCGTGCTACAGAGCTGCTGTTCCGGACATAAAAGGTCTCTAGTTTACTGTCCTTTAGATGTATGATTAAATTTGAGATATTTTTATACCCAGCGCTTAACAAGAAATAGGAGATAGTCACAGATCTAGCCGATAAGGGCGTTTCCAAAGCTAAGTGTTGAACTCCCTGTACAGTGCAGCGAAGAATATCCCTCTAGATTTGAATTTCTCGAATAAAGGTTTCCATGTTTGCTGTCTAATAAAGTATTATTCATAATTAGTAATGCATAATTTCTAATATTTTCCAATAACATAGTAATTCCTAGTACCATAAATAGCCAATAAGGGGCCTTATAGATATTAGAAATTGCGTTACGTTCTCAATACATCACTATCAACGGTGTAGCGCTATTTGTGCTTCTTACCACTATTTGACCCCAAAAAGGCAACTATAATGTGAGCAAGAAAACTTGCTAAACACCCGTAACTTCATAAACCTCAGGCAGGGCTATCTTAACCTTTGTCGGAGCCATTTGTTATTAATAATTTTAAGGCCCTAATGATATTTTATTAAAAAGAAAAAGGGGCTTAAACTCATAAGATGGGTTTCCCACAGCTTCACAAGCCCTCGGTATTTGCCTACTTTGCCTATGGTAAATAACCGTCTGATCTCAAGTGAACGGATGGATGAGCTATGGATGTGACGCCTCCGTTTTTAAATTTAAAGGTAATTGAATGGTAATTCAAAGGTAATTTAAAGGTAATTGAACGGTAATTTAAAGGTAATTGAACGGTAATTTAAGGGAAATTGAACGGTAATTTAAAAGTAATTGAACGGTAATTTAAAGATAATTGAACGGTAATTTAAAAGTAATTTAACGGTAATTTAAAGATAATTGAACGGTAATTTAAAGATAATTGAACGGTAATTTAATGGTAACTGAATTTTCACTGCCAGTGTAGTCGTCAACTATTCAGTAAAAAAAAAGTCTCCCAAGAGTTGTAAAACAACCCACCTATGCGAGTTACTGCACTGTGAATACAACTGTTAGCTTTGGTAATTGTTACTCATACTGACTATGGATTTGCTCATTAAAGCCACATGACATTTGACTTCAATCCTTAAATTTGAAACCGATCGAGTACTACCTAATTCATAGATGATTACATATAAGGCCAAAATTTCAGCCTGAGGCCAGTTATATTGCTGCTATTTTAGTTATAAGCTATTCGGTGCTGAAGAACACTAAAACATTCAGAAATAGTCCTCTGATATTGGTCGCTGCACTGTGGGCTTAATTTCCAAGAAATTGGAGAGGCATACTAGCATTCAAGTTTGAAGTTATTGTAGGATCTGAAAATTACTTATATTTCTCTCAAGCTCTCTTTCATTAAAAACTAAATCTCATTCACTAAAAGTTATCTTTATCGCACTAGATGGTGGTACAACTGCTGTAGTGCAACTTTTCCACTGAAACGTTACGTTCATTTAGCTTTAATCTCTTGACTTATTCGTACTGTAGAAGAAACCCAAGCATTTCTGAAACGATCACATGCTTTTATCTTTATATTTGAACAGCGATTTACGTTGTTATTGCTTTGCTTATTCCTGCTGCGCATTTTTTGCATATTCGTAAATTTTCTTCATTTATGAATTGTTTGAAAATGAGAATAGAAGAGAATATGAAATATAACTTGTGTCTACCAGCATTACACTGAGCAGTGACAATGTTGCATCTCTCAGAAACATTTTGCTTTATCATCAACTAGAGGAGAAAGCTTTTCATCGGCTAAATGGTATGATAAATGTTTTGAACGTCATTCAAGTGAAAGCATAACGATAAACAACAATCAGTGATATTTTGGGCAAAAATAAAAGTGCCAGTGCGGTTAATGATAATAGTATTTAATATAAATATATGTTACCAGCCATTTTCACATGCACTTCGTGCGTTATAAAAGTTGACAACTTTTCTGAATATAAAAATCCCCTTTTGATGTATGCATAAAAAAGGAGCACATTTTAATTCTGTTAATATGTTAAATGGATGTAAGCATAAAAATAGAGCACATTTTATTTCTCTTAATATGTTAATATTAAGAGAATTAAAATGTGCATAAAAATGGAGCACATTTTAATTCTGTTAACATGAAAATGGAAAAATATATTGAAACTTACTTCAACGCGTAACAAACGGATTTAAAATTATTAATTTTTCCGGTTGCATTCTAAAGAATATCGAATCGCGAATTTATTATATCTGAGAGGCAAAGTGGTGTAAGTTTTTTTTTTTAATTTCCTTAATTCGAGTTTTTGAAATTTTCGAACATTTCCATTGATCTGAAAACTGAGGTGGATCGATTAAGGCTAAAATCAAGATTTCGAATAGTGTGGAAGTACTAAATAATTTTGATATTTTTGCAACATTCCATAACTTGAGTTTTCGAAAAAATAAAATGTCACGTTGATCTGAGATCTTAAAGAAATCGAATGAAATTCAAACCAAGATTCTAGCTAAAGTGGAGGTGTTTGATCAAACTAGTTTTGAGTTCTACGATTATCCCGTAGCATCATACTGTCTAATTAGAGTTTTGGAAAATTTAGACTTTGCTGTTGATCTAAAAGATGAGACGGATCAAATGAGCCCCAAATCAGGATAAAACTTGGTTTTGAGTGTTTCGATTCTCTCTTCGTACTGTCACCGCTCATTGAATTTCCAAAATTTTCAATCTTTGCCTCGGTCTCAAAGCTAAGACGAATCGAATGACATAAAAAACCCATTCTAGTTGTTGCGGAAGTGCTCTATAAGCTCCACATGTCACCCAATTAGTCAGTCAATTGTGTGCATATATATAGGTATTGCTCAATGATTATAAATTTCATTAAAGATATACATTGCTGTTTCGAAAGAAATATATGAATAAAAAATTAAAATTAAAGAATAAAGAAGAATAAATGTAATAAAAGCATTTAACACAACGGCGTTTAATTACCTTTTCTAGAACAGTCAATGTGTGACTTGGTTGTGATATTAACTTAGGTTATATGTAACTCCAGATTTACGTCGATTTCGCTGGTTCACGGGTAGGCGTGAAAACGGTTGGTTTTTCTAGTTCCTTTTTGACTCAAAATACAGCACATAGTTATATTTTGTGTCGGTGTTTGAACATAATTAAAACAGAAATAGTACAGAAATTATCAAAGCAAGAAGCGAACCAAAGAAGAACCATTAAAACATTTCCTCGGGAAGCGTAGATATGTTCTCATAGTACGAGAACGTTAATTAAACATGTTATCTTTAGATTTAATTTAAAATTGGAGCTTAACTCCAAGTGCGTAGAGAATTTTAAAGATATGTGAAAAGAAAGTTTTCAGATTCCAAAAATTAGAATTTAAATTTAATTTTAGAGATTTGAATTTAGATTCAATTCTAGATATCAGAATTTAATTTTAATATCATATAATAAATAATGTTCGAATATCCAGCGCATAAAGGTTAAAATTACCAGTTAGCTTTATAAACATTTTACCACGAGCTGTGCCAGTTTAAATTATGTAAATGCCTCTACATACAACGAAGTATTACTTTAAATTACCACTAAAGTTAAATATAGTGCCGCTAAATAAAATGAAAGTTAAGTAAGTCAGGTTTTCTGGATAACCAAGACTTTTATTTTATGCTCTAATATGCATAAACAGGAGCAATATACAGCTAATAACAGTCTAAAGCTCAGATCATGAAACAACCATCAGACACAATAAAACAGCCGTTCTTTGCTCAAAGTTCAATCCACTCACAAAACAACAGGATCTGTTTTCAAAGCATTGGCATATTTTACAGTTCGCTTTTATTGTATCCCGTCAACTCACTCTGAGCAAAACGACCGCTTACATACATTTTTATGGAAATATTTCGAAAAATTCAATATAACTCTTGAAGCTCAAACTATAAAATTCTACCAGTCATTTGATAGTATAATTACATAGAATAGCTTGTCGAAGAACAATTATGTGTAATTATATCATATTGTTGAAAGAATTGCATAAAAATAATTAAATAGAAAGCATTTAATTCTTCCTATGCAGAAGTGTTCTTTTTGCTTGATTTTTATATAAATGATTGGATAAAAAACTTTGCGACCAAATGTTGGCTTTTAAACTAACAGACCTAAATTCAGGTTTACATGTGTACACCGAAAAGGGGTATTTATTTTAATTACATAATGTTACGTTAATTTATATAAATATGTAAAGGAATCTTTTAAATGTGCAATCGATTTCCAAAGGTATATTGAACTTTTTCAGGAATCTTTGAGAAATGAAATAAATAAATTCCTTAATTTTAAATTTAGCACCAGCAGAATGTTATTGCGAAATTCAAGACATTTGAAAATTACCAAAAATGTTTCTGAAAAAAGTGCAATAAGTTATTTCAGCTATGACAATTTTAGTCTAGCATAAAAGCTAAATTTTAAACACTTTCCAATATAGTTGAAAAGTGTTTATGACTTTGTTCATTCTGTCTGTCTTTCCTTTCGGACAATAACTGTCGTAAAAATGACTTTATCAAAATGAAATTTTAGTATGTTGTTCATACGGTCTGTGGGACTTATGGGAATCTTAATTTATAATATCACCCAATTAGTTTTGCATTGAACCCGGATTGAAAAAGTGAAATACATTGAACCCTATGGGATCTCAGTTTTCAAAAAAAATTTAAGCGATGTTAAAATTCACAAATTGTTTTGAAAATTTTAGAAAATGTTCAAGTTATCCCATAAAATATATAAAAAAAAATTGAGCAAAATATGTTCGGTAGTTTTTTAAATAACAATTAAAATAATAATTACACCCCTGTTATATGAAGAGATCACGTGACCCACTTCAAAATAAAATAAGGCAATCCACCTTTTCTTCCTAGAGTAAAAATTTTGATTTTTAAAGATTTTTCAAATTTATATTTAATGTTGCATCCGTCGTAAAACCGCTTTATTTTTGCGTATTTTCCGTGCATCCATATTTTGCTCCAACACAGTAATATTTTTCAGTTTAAAGGATCATCAAACATTGATTATTTCAACAACGAAGCCTAATTTTAACGAATGCAGAATGTAAACAAATCAAGCTGTAAGATGAGTTGTATAAAAATTCCTGAATATTTGTAACCAAAATTATTTAGCTCTGGAGTCTGGAATATGGGTGATATGAATGAAATATTCATTCATAGAGAACCAGGCGATGTTATAACTTTGCCTTTTTCGATGAAGTTTTAAGCATGGAGTTAGGAAGTACTTTTACCTCCATGGTTTTAAGTTTTTTAGCAAAATAAATTATTGTAGTACTGTGATAATTTAAAAAAATATCGTCGCCGAATTTGTCGCATTTCAGATATGTTTAAATAAAATTCCATTGCAGTGTTAAAGTGTTTCATGATTAATGCTTTATGCATGATTGATCTTTCTTGTTTAAAAATGACTTTAATACGATTTAAGGTTCATATTGTCTCAAGAATTTCCTTAATCATTTATTTACTCTTCCCAACCCATATGCTTAATTGTTAGATTAAACTATTAGATAAACAAACTTTACGACCAAAGATATTCACTTTTAAATGAACAAACCTCAATCCAGTTTTAAATAAGTGCACCGAAAATGGAGTGTTTATATTTAACTGCACTTTAACGTTAATTAAACATGTTATCTTTAGGAATTAATTTAAATTTGAAACTTAACTCCAAACACGTACATAGTTTTAAGGATATGAAAAGAAAGTTTTCAGATTCTTAAAATCCGAATTTAAATTTAATTTTAGAGATTTGAATTTAGATTTAATACCAAACATCAGAATTTAAATTTAATACTAGATAATAGTGTTGGAATATCCAACGCATTAAAGTTAAAATTACGAAGAAGCTTTATAAACACTGTGTCACGAGCTGTGCCAGTTATGTTTATGTAAATTCGTCTACAAACAAGTATTACTTTAAATTACTATTAAATAAAATGGAAGTTAAATATAGTATTGAGAAATTATATATAGGTCCAAATCATTTAAGTGAGTTAAAAGTATTTTCTAGGTGTACCCCGATGAATGCGCTTTTAAGAATTTGCAGAATAGTTTCAGAAAACTAATTACTCGTAGAAAAGTTGAAGATTTTGACACTATGTGTGAAGAACATTACTGCCCTAACCAGGAATCGAACTCTGGATCTCCGAACTGGCCAGCCGAAGATCTGCCGTTGAGCTACTGGGATGAAATTGCAAACTCTTATCGTTGAAGTGGACTCTACATTCCCCTCAGTCTAATGTCAGATTGGGGGGGGGGGCAACTGCCAATTTGACTGAGTACCTCCTGCGATTTTTATCTCAGGTTGGCCTTCTGCTACCACAATTTTTATCCAGGTTAGCATCCTGCGTGGTCGTTATCCTCTCAACTTTGAAATCGGAGCTCAATCTTCCAGACTCTACTGAATCCGTACTAGTCGTACTATGGTCACTTTCAGACCTCCGACATCTTTGCACAAACCTACAGGGTTCATTTGTTCGGGCGCCATTTTACAGAACCTTGCTGCTCTAACCGGTAATCGAACCCTGGATCTCCGAATTGGCCTGGCGACGTTGTACCTTTGAGCTACTAGAACTAGCTCTTATCGTCGAAGTAGACTCTGGGTATTTGTAAAAAGTGTAGCTAAATGTCTTAATGTTTTATTAGAGATATCTGATTATTTTAGATTTTTTTGTAAAAAATTATTTTAATATTTTTTTCTGAGTGGGACGTCTGCAAGTAACGTATGTGTCATTTTATCCAAGTTGAAAAATACTATGAAATTGTCAGGAAGTTTTTCCTGGACAATAAGCTGGTATTTTGAGGAGTTTTTTTTTTTTTTTTTTCATTTTACAAGTAGAACTAAATGATAACACTTTTTGAATGATAACCATGCATGAACATGCATTTTGTATAGTCATATTCACCAATGTATTATGTCCACGTGACCTTATCACATTTCTAATGGAAAAACAATCGAAATGTTTTGTTTCATCTGCCGGAATAGAGAGTTTCCAGGAAACTTATTTACAGATTTCAGAGCTTATAGAATAGCTATGTTATTTAGATCGGCATAATTTTAAAAAAGACAGGTTTTCACTATGAAGGATATTACTTAATATCATATATATATATATATATATATATATACTATTTTGCAAAACAAAACGAAGTACCATGAAGAAAGTGACTGTTTTTATTAAAATTAAATTTGCGTACAGCTCATACGCAGGTAATGAAATGATTACAAAATCAAGGCCGCAGGACCCATCAATGGTTAGCAATTGCACATTGAATTTTCAAGTAATTGGTGACCCCCCCACCGACGGCAATCCATGCTTGTATACATCTAGGTAACGAGTGATAAATTTTCCTAATGTCATCCTGCTATACATTCTGCCAGACATTCCTTAATTGTTGCTTCTGGTCTCTTACATTACGGGGTGCCCGAATCTTGTGGCTTAGCATGTCCCATACATGCTCGATAGGCTAAAGGTCTGATGACCTTGCTGGCCAGAAAATGGTATCAACAACAGGGAGACAGCCCAGAGATATGCGAGCCGTATGTGGCGTGGCATTATCTTGTGTAGAAAATGGCCACAGAATAACGTGCCATGAAGGGTAACGCAAACGGCCGCAGGATTTCATCAACATATCGTTGAATTGTTAAAGTTGTACGCAGGATGACTAGGGACGACCTGCTGTTGTAAGAGATAGCACCCTATATTATCACACCACGGATAATGGCTGCGTGACTATGTAAAACAAAGCGTGATTGGGACCGCTGGCTCTGGCGCCTCCACACACGTACCCGATGGTCATCTGTTGAAAGACTGTAGCGGGATTCATCGCTGAACACTATCGATGCCAGTCAGCTGGTAGCCATGATGCTCGGCTACGACACCATTCCAAAAAACTCTGTCGATGTTGTGGGGGTTATGAGCAGACATCTTAAAGGCCACCGTGAGCGTAACCCCACCTAAGCTAAGCGCCGTGAGATAGTGAAGGGTACCGAGAGTAGGGAGAGGTTGTAGCACGCAGGATGACGCGCAATAATGCCGTTGGGCCAGTTCGAGCCTGTCGCACAACCATCCAATCTTGTCTCGTATTCGTGCACCTTGGTCTTCTAGAGCCTTCATTCCCCCGAGGAGTTCATTGCAGCAACCATTGTTGTCAGCACCTTTGCACAACAGTGTCCGTTCGGTGCAGGTGGCGGTCTATTGGTCGGTATGATCAGCCAGCTTCACGCATCCCGACTATACGATCACGTTCGAACTCGTCTAATTGCTTATAAGGTCTTTGACTACTTCTTAACGGCATTATTGTTTGTCTCCACGGAACTGCAACGCCGATAAGGAGCAAAGATAAACCGTCCATATTTTTAACCTGTTTTATAGGATGCTAGTTGCGCAGTAGAAACGTGTGCTATGAACGAAGTTAACACTCATTGGCCTTGTAAATTTAATAATTTGCATACTTTGTATAAATGAATTTGCATGCGAAATTTCGAGATTATCGGATTATGTTTTAGGGGTGCTTCGTTTTTTATTTGTTTTTTTACAAAAGAGTGTATGTATAATTGCATTCAAACACCACATGGATAAATGTATATTCGAAATTTCTTGAACATCGATAATTAAAATCGAAAATAGGCAATATACTCGCGCCGCCAAACATGGAATAGCCAATTTGATAGGGTTTTGTGTGTGATTAAAGAAGCCAAAAGATTATCATATTCTCAGATGATAAAATAAATATCCCCATCCCACTCAGGAATTCTAATTTAATCGAGTACTTTAGCAGTTAGACGAGGTTATGGATGGGGATTCATACTGTTTTGAACGGGTACTATTCTCTCACTCGCGTCCCTCGTCTTGTTTTTTGTCCTTATCGCAGACCAAACTGTGTCATCAGAGTGTTTTCTCCAGAAAACAGCGGTATGAACATTCTTTCTCTGACGTCACTCTATGGTTTCCAGAATTTCGAGTCAGAAGAAGGATTTCCAGATTTGGCGATTTATCACCAAATTGGCGACGGGTAGACTTCCCGAAACTATTTGGCAACTCCTAGAGATTTCCAGTAGTTTATATAGAGAGGCTATTTATATAGTAGTTTATATAGTAGTTTATATAGATAGACTACAAAAGGGACTCATTACTCCGTTGGAGTTTAGTTGATGAGTTGACAATACGCGAGCTACAGTTAACTGTGACTTTTGTCAGTATTTTGAGAATAGTAGCCGTTGTTTTGTGAAATTATTTTCGTCAGTATTTTGAGAATATTATCGCTTATTCTGTGAAATGAGTGGAGCATTTATGCGTTGTTTGATTGTATATTGTTCCTGTTTACTTTGTGCTTGTGAATAAACGTTAGTTATCTAGAAACGTGGACTCATTCTTATATCATGTGTATACACCCACGATTCTAGAAAATGCGTTTCGTAACAGCGTTTTGTTTGTGATTGAAAAAGTTATAACCAAATACTCAGACGATAAAATAA
This sequence comes from Amaurobius ferox, assembly GCA_951213105.1. NCBI lineage: Eukaryota > Metazoa > Arthropoda > Arachnida > Araneae > Amaurobiidae > Amaurobius > Amaurobius ferox. The sequence continues at coordinate 135,945,054 of OX578146.1, read as the reverse complement.
ATATCCCCCCTCCTAAAATAAATATAGGAATTATAATTCAATCGAGTACTTTAGTAATTAGAGGTTCCGAATGGGAATACATACTGACTGGCATTTAGTGCTCTTCGAAATTTATCGTTCCATGTCTCGCACAATGCAATTTATACGATTGCAGAGTATCAAAGTCCTTCTATCTGCTAGGAAATTAAGATTGAGTTAACGCAGCCGGGGATGCAGTCTTAAGTATAACTGCATTTAAGCAATTACGTTTGCAGTTAACGATTGTTGCGAAGTACGCACTTTTCTGTGTGGGAAAAATAGTTTTCTATGTATAACCCTCGCGTACAGTGAAATATCAAAATTAGTTTTGATAATATGTTTTGTAATAATGGAAATTCGGATAATGTAAAAAAATAAAAATAAAAGTGACCCAAATAAAACACAATCAACACAAGTTGCAACATATGGTTCATTTTGGGTTATTCATTTGAAACATTTTATGGTGCGGAGTTGAGCAAACCTTGAAATAAATGTGGCAGGGATGAAACAAACGTATATAATGGAGTTGACATTATATTGTTACGAATTCCTAGTAAAAAATCAGTCCTATGATTTGTAGGTCTGGGTCACTGGGTCACAATTATTTAGGATACTGCTGACGAATCCAGCGAAATATCGCCAACTTGGCGATTTTTTATGAGCTCTAAAAATGTCTCGAATTTTATAGATTAGTTATGAACTCTAAGGATTAACTTGCTTTTCCCAGAACTTTCCACATAAAGTATATACGCTCACTTTCTTTAAGGTCTTGAGCGATATGAGTGAATGTACCTGCTGTATTCAATATAGAACCGGATATGTGTTTTTTCTTATTATTACTTATACTCTTTAAGGTGTATTATGAAAAACATTCTGATAGAAATTGTAAAAAAATATAATTTTAGATCTGCTATATCTGGTGCATTGACGCCAGTATGCTCTTATTGCTTGCACCGACAGCGAGATCACTTGGTTGAGACCCAGACCAGTGGTGTAGTCGTAAAAAAAAAAGTGGGGGGACGCTCTTTTTTTTGAAGAATTTTAGCCAATACTGTATAATTTCTGTGATTGACATAGGGCTGGGCAGTATCGCGATACAAGTATCACGATACAAGTATCACCCATACAAAATGTCTTGAGTAACGACCCTAGTCTCTGAATGAATCGTGGATTTTGTATTGAGATACTTTTTCATTTGTATCCAGTTTTTTTTTCTTTTTTTACTTTCCAACTCGAACTCTTAACATGCTGATAAAATCAAAAGAATAATAATTATTTTAATTTTATTTAGTTATTTATTAAATACCAAAAATTGTGCTCTAAAGCATATGATTCTCAGCTCAAGAAAGAAAAATCAATTAAGATTCTTGCATTTTGAAATGAAATTATCTCAAAGAACTTTCCATAGAGATACTTTTTCATTGATTACATTGATTACTCATTGAATACATTGATTCATTGATTACATTGATACTTGTCATTGATTTCTCTAATGATTTTTTTAAAGCTTTTTAGCTTTGGAAAATTTCTAAAATCCGAATGTAAATAAAATGTAAATAACATTTTTTTGTCTACAAACGTTTTTTTTTCTAAAAAAAAACGAAAACCGGTTATTTTTGTAATAACCGCCATCCCTATCCATATGTTTTTTCAGAGGAAGAGTGTCCAAAGAATAATAATCTGAGGACATCGGCCAAACATTCCATCTATGCCAAGCTGCAGAGGGGTTATATATGTATATATAAATTAAAAAAAAAAGTGCGTCCCCTTACAAAATAAAAAGTGGGGGTACGCTTGAGATCAGGAGAAAAGGTGGGGGGTCTGCGTCTGCCCGCGTCCCCCCTCGACTACACCCCTGACCCAGACCGTCTGACCTACCAGAAAGGTGTAAGGTAAATGTTTCGACGGCCGTAGCGAGACCACTTGGTGGAGTAACAGCGAGATCACGTGGTGGAGTGACACCAAACATTTTATCGTCAATAACTTCGTCGTTAATAGTTCGAGTATATTTAAAATAAAGAATAAATAAAACAAAAATCCTGAAAATATCGGAAACTTTTCTCGGGCACCTTATACCATCGTCACACACAACACATGTAAACAATTTCCCATTCGAAACATACGAAAAGTTACGATAATAAGTAACAGAGGTAACCACTGTTATTTTATATAAAAAAAAACTTTAGAAAATAAGATTTTGACAGTATAGTTAGTTATAAATCCAATTGACATGCAATTTATTCTAGATGAAGAATTGTTTCACCTTCCAGTAGGAAAAAGCAATTGTATGCTATTAGAAGCATTATCAAGTTAAGGAAAAATGTATCTAAGTACAAATTAATAAGCGAAGCGGCACTCAGCTGTTTTGAGATTATGTTGGACCCCTCGTTTTCAGTCCAAACAACAAGTAAACTCAAAGTCAAAAAGACTAAATGGGTAACGTCTTTTTTAATTTATTTATTAAATATGTAATAAAATAAGAGTGTCACAGATTCCTTGTTATGTCGGAATATAAGACACATTGTCATTACTAAATTAAAAACAAGAAAGATCAATCATGCATAAAGCATTGTTTATGAAACACTTTCCAACTTCTATGCAATTTTATATAAACATCTCTAAAATGCGGTACATTCCTCGGTAATATTTAAAAACTTATCACAATACTGCATTAATTTATTAAATTTGAAAACTTAAAACTGCATCGAAAAAAATGAACTTCATTCAAATGACGGCATTGAAATATAAACTGCCTGGTTTAAACATCTCTAAAATGCGATACATTCCTCCGTAATATTTTTAAAATTATCATAATACTACGATGATTTATTATATTTGAAAACTTCATCGAAAACAAATGAACTTTATTCAAATGACGTCATCGAAAGATAAATCTACTCTATATAAAAGCAACATTTCATTCATCACAATGCTATAATAGTCTATTTTATTTAAAAACTTAAAACCATGGAGGTACAAGTAATTTAACTCTATGCTTGAAACTTCATTGAAAAAATCGTCTGATTCTCTCTCCAATCAATGAATATTTCATTCATATCAGCTACATTGCAGACTCCATGAGCTAAATAATTTTGCGTTAAAGAAATGCAATAATTCTTATACAACTCATTCTACACCTTTTAGTGTTCATATTTTCCATAAGTAAAAATTAGGCTTCATTATAGAAATAATCAAAGTTGGATGAGCATTTAAACTCAAATATATTGTAATTGCAATGTTTCAGTATGTAGATGCACATAATTTAAGCAAAAGTAAAGCAGTTTTAGGACGGATACAATACTAAATATGAATTATAAAGAACTTTAAAAATCACAATTTTGATACAAGATGGATGCCATATTTTATTTTGAAGTGGATCCCGTGATCTCTTCATATAATGGTCACTTGATCTCTCCATATAAAGGGTGTAATTATTATTTTAATTTTTATTTAAAAAACTACTGAATATATTTTGCTGAATTTTTTTTATATATTTTAAGAGATAATTTGAATATTTTTTCAAACTTTCGAAGGAATTTGAGAATTTTAAATGTGTTTAAAAAATGTTTGAAAAATTAGGTCCCACAGGGTTCAATGCATTTTATTTTTTCAATCCGGGTTCAATCCAAAACAAATTGGGTGATATTATTTATTTATAGTCCCATAAATCTCACAGACCGTCTGAATAACATACTAAAATTTCATTTCGATAAAGTCGTTTTTCGGCAGTTATCGTGCTAACGGACATACAGACAGCCCGACAGACAGAATGAACAAAGTCATAAACACTTTTCAACTGTGTTGTAATGTGTTAAAAACATGTTTGTGCGTGCATGTAGTCATCTATATTAAACACTTTTAAGTATCCCTTTAAATGTGTTATTGCCCTTTTTATCCATCAAATCCTAGAAATATGTGTGATGCCATTCTTTTAGCAGCACTGTAGAAATACTTCTTTATAACGATTTGGAATCTGCGCCTTCTGCAACATATTCTTATAAGAATATTTTTTTCAGACAATTATAGCTTTAAATTAGAAGTTCAAGTCTTAGAAATGAGTTGAGTGCGATTTAATTTTAATATTATTTGAGGAATTTCCTTAATTCCCTACTCTTCTACAAATGTATACTTAATTCTTAGATAAACTATTGGATAAACAAACTTTGCGACCTAAGACACGCTTTTAAATGAACGTACCTAAGTCCAGGTTTAAATATGTACACCGAGGAAGTGTTTATTTTAATCACACTTTTACATTAATTTAAATAAACATCTTATCGTAACCCTAAAATTTGCAATCTAATTCCAGACGTCTGTTGATCTTCTTCCAGAAGGCTTTTTGAAAAGAATGTAGCAATTTAAATTTAATATTAGAAGAGTGTTATTGGAATATCCAACGCATCAGACAAAATTCTAAGGATTTTTCAAATAAAGTGCTATGAACTGAGCATAATGTATGCAAAGGACTTTAAAATTACCAAGTGTTACTCTAAATTAAATATCAAATGATGAAAGTTATAATAGTATTAAAACTAGTTAATAATTTAGTATGGGGATCCAACCCTCTGAGGATGCTATCTCCATAACAAAATTAGAAATATTGTAGAACCATGAAGATCATCATAATAGGTATTTAATCCTTGAGGAATAACTGCACTAAAATTGCAAAGCTGCTCAGCTGTTACTAGAAACTTCAGTCTACAAACCATTCCTAATTACTTTTACATTACCATTGGTAATGAGCAGAAGGACTCTGCTTTCGTAATAATTTAGATATACTATTGGCTGTAAAATCTTGCTTGAAATATCCCGGAAAACTTGCTGACCGTTGAAATAAAAGGAACATTTTCGATTCTCTGTGGGAAATTTCTATATTTTTCAATTCTTCAAGGGAACACAGAAACATTTAATGTTTTGTATAAAAATAGTTTAATCATTTACTAGTTGGAACAAGTAATCATAATGAATTTATCCTATTCTAATTGAAACATACTCGAAAATTATCAGACGGGATGGTCATCATTTTATTTCTGGACAGAAGATGATTTTATTCATCTAGAAGTGTACTGTAGTTGGTAGTAATAATCGTCTAGTGATTGCCCTTGAGGCAAACTTGAAGGTATCGGGGCGTTATCTAATAACCTAATCGTGACAGGACACAATTAGAACATTGAATTGAAGAAGTCTTTAGATCACGCATTTAATATTACTTTGTGAGTATTCGCTGTAATAGCAACTTGTATCCAGTGCGATTTTAATTGTAAATAGGTTATGTTGTTCAGTGTTATAAATTATATGTATGATATTCGTATTTTAGGAAAATTAAAAAATGTCGGATAGTCGAAAAAAAAATTCTCAGAATGTCAAAATATCGACTCCAATTTTTATAGAGAATCTAGTTTATAGATTAGTATATTCGTGGTTCAAAAATTTTTTCAGCTTAGGATTAGAAAGGTAGGTTTTTTCCTTTCAAAGATACTGCATACTTAGCTGCATTTTGCAAATTTAAGAAAGTGTTGGATAAATGCTAATTCGAAAAATTCCTTGCTGTTTTCCTAACAAATCAACAGCAAAAAAATCAACCACTATTAATAGGCAATGAGAAGGTTGAAATAGACAGTAAAGGATATAAATAATACAACGTAAAACGTAAATTCGACCGTATTTTAAACACAGGATTATAATAATTAAACATTGGAATCAGTTTCATTCAATTAATTAAATGTAAAAATGTACTCATGTGTATAATTAACATTACAATGAAACAAGCATATCTTCGAAATTTATTAAATGTAGATAAATAAAAGATAAAAAAATCATGGTTTGTGAATTTCGCCAATTACCCGGCACATTGTGCGTGATCGAAAAACTACAACTAAACTCTGGAATGATAATATAATCTCCACGATCTTAATTGTAATTCTATCAAATACTTTTGCAATTAGACCAGGTTCCTAACGGAATCTGCCCTGGCAAGCATTTAGAGATCCTCCTTCGCAATTTACGATTCCTCGCCCTTGTTCTGCGCAATGCGATTTACACGGTTGCCAAGTATCAGATCCCTTCTATGGGTGAGGAAATTGAGATTGAGTTAACATAGACAGGGCTTTATTTTATACAGAGTCGTAAACACTGCTGAATTTTATTAGTAATTGGGTTTCTAGCTGGAGTTTGTCGCAAAAGTACTATTTGGCTTATATAGTTTGCGACATACTTGATAATTATGGTAAAAAATTAAAAATAATTCTAGAAGTGATAATTTATGATCAAAATCCTCTCAAAAACTGATGTTAAAAGTTATCTAGAATAACTTTGTATAACTACACACTACAGTATGAAATGAATGTATCAATCGGTTTTGAAGGCCAAAACAGACTTCTTCTTTTGAACAAAAAATGAGATCACTTATTCAAGCAGACCTATTCACATGTTAAACTTGCTACAATACGTGGAGTTATTTGCCCTTAGGAAGGATGGTTTTTGCTTTCAAAGTAAGTTGTGGATTGACATTTTAATTTTGTACTGTATGTTGCAGTTATTTAAAGTGTATTTTTTATGTAATATATTTTAATTAAATATTTATGGTATGAAGAAAATTTGAAAAGTTTTATAAAACAAAAATAAGAATCAAATAAACGATGGAATTCTCAGACAATCAACACAAGGTACAGCACATGATTTCATTTCATAATAAGATTTTAAATAACAAAATTTGAACAAAATTGTACAAACCAATGAACAAGAAAATAAATTCTGGGAAATAAATAATTGTTTCTTCTTTTGATTGAATTACAATTATTTTATTCTGTGACAAGCACAATTTAAAAGAAGGAATTTACATATGCCATAAAGATATTTGTTTTCAATATTCACAAAATATGCATTATAATTACCGTCAAATAAAAATTGTATATAAGACAGGTAGATTGTAGACAGATCATTGTAAGTTATGATAATGAAATTTTAAATGACAAAAATTGAACTAAAATTAAAAAACGACTATACAATTAAAATAATTTTAGATAAAAAAGTGTTACCACTTTTGGTAGAATCAAAGTTATTTTATCGTATAGCAAGCGTATTTTAAAGAGCTCCATTTCGCCAGCCCCCCCCAGCTCGGAATTTCAAACTTTCAATGATGGCGGTCGTTTGTACTACGTTTGTACCGGATTGCACCGTAAAAATTTTCGTTTGTACCACTTCCGGTACGGAGTTATTCTCATTTCAAGGTGGGGGGGGGCTGGCGAAACGGCAGCCCCCCCCACCTCGGAATTTCAAAATTTCGTCGATGCCAATCGTTTGTACAACGTATGTACCGGTTTGGACCGTAAAAATTTTCGTTTGTACCACTTCCGGTACGGCGTAATTTTTATTTAAATGGTGACCTTGAGCTCCGGCAACCCCCCACCTCGAAATTTCAACATTTCGTCGATGCCATTCGTTTGTACTACATTTGTACCGGTTTGTACCGTAAAAATTTTCGTTTGTACCATTTCCGGTACGGCGTAATTTTTATTTAAAAGTGGGTGACCTTGAGCTCCGCCAACCCCCCACCTCGAAATTTCAAAATTTCGTCGATGCCATTCGTTTGTACTACGTGTGTACCAGCCTGTACCGTAAAAATTTTCGTTTGTACCACTTCCGGTACGGCGTAATTCTTATTTAAAAGTGGGTGACCTGGAGCTCCGGCAACCGCCACCTCCAAATTTCAAAATTTCGTCGATGTCATTCGTTTGTACTACATTTGTACCGGTTTGTACCGTAAAAATTTCCGTTTGTACCACTTCCGGTACGGCGTAATTTTTATTTAAAAGTGGGTGACCTTGAGCTCCGGCAACCCCCCACCTCGAAATTTCAAAATTTTGTCAATGATATTCGTTTGTACTACATTTGTACCGGTTTGTACCGTAAAAATTTTCGTTTGTACCACCTCGGGTACGGCGTAATTTTTATTTAAAAGTCCTTCACCTTGAGCTTCGGCAAGCCCCCACCTCGAAATTTCAGAATTTAGTTGATGATTCCATTCGTTTGTAGGACGTTTGTACCGGATTGTACCGTAAAAATTATCGTTTGTGCCACTTCCGGTACGACGTAATTTTTAATTAAAAGTCGGTCACCTTGAGCTTCGTCAATCCCCCACCTCGAAATTTTAGATTTCAGTTGATGATTCCATTTTCTTTTACTACGTATGTACCGGATTGTACCGTGAAAATTTTCGTTTGTACCACTTCCGGTATGGCGTAAGTTTTATTTATAAGTGGGTTGCCTTGAGCATCGGTAATCCTCCCACCTCGGAATTTCAAAATTTCATCGATGCCATGCGTTTTTACTACGTTTGAACCGGATAATTACCGGATATTATACCATAAAATTTTTCGTTTGTACCAATTCTTAAGCTTACATGCTGTACATCTAAGCTTACATGCTGTACATCTTTAGCTTACATGATATATCTTCTTAATGTTACAGTTTAATTTTCCATCATAGTCTTTTCTGTAAGACAAAATGTCATTAGGTGATTATCAATGCCAATAAGATCTTGTACTTTGTAATACAAATTCACCTGGATTCAAAATTATGCAAATCAATTAATCTGTCATTAAGAAATATCATATTGTTTTTGTTAATCATACCATGTTTCTAGTGATATTCATATATCATATATTTATTTGTACAATTACATAGGTAATAAAATTATTTTTATAGCTTTATAGAAAATATGCAAGACATATTAAATTTGAGAAGGGGGACTATTTACTAATGGAATATTATAATTTTTGAAAATTAGTTGAGTTCATGGACACCACCATGTTCCAGTATAAAACTGACATTTCCGTGACAAACATTGGTGTTCAACAAGATAACTTCTTATTGTTTTATGTTTTGAACTCTTTTAATTGCTTTTAATTATTAATCTTAGTTTGTTATGAGTATTACTTAGTAATTTGGTCTATTTTTTCATTATATCTGCATTTAAAATTAATCAGCACTTTAGATTTTGGGGGAAATCCTTACGTTTCTGACAAATGTTTTTAATTTAAAGGAATTGAAGAAAATATATTTCTATTAGGTATGAGATAAGTATGGTCATCCTGCTAGAGGAGTGTTGCCTTTTGTGGCAAATTTCAAAAAGAACCTGTTAGAAACTAAATTTTCTAATACATACTTTTGTCGCCTATTATTTATATCGATCTTTAGTTTCGAAGACATTTCGAGTGCAAGTATAGAGAATAAAAAAAATACTTGCTCGTACAGGTACTTTAATTTTTTTAAAAAAAAAAGTTCAAAATATTACGTTAGTATATTACTAATGCTACATTGTACAACTTTATGCTGATGGAAGTTATAATATTATTATTTTATATTTTTTGTATACAATGAGATAATTCTTCAGTAGCATGCAATATAATTACTCAGTGTTACATTTTCTGAAATTTCACAAGTACTAAATTGATACTCATTCGAGGAGACATCGACGGCATAGAATGGCATCGACGAAATTTTGAAATTTCGAGGTGGGTGGTTGCCGGAGCTCAAGGTCACCCACATTTAAATAAAAATTACGCCGTACCCGAAGTGGTACAAAAGAAAATGTTTACGGTACAAGCCGGTACACACGTAGTACAAACGAATGTCATCAACGAAATTTTGAAATTTCGAGGTGGGGGGGGGGGGGTTGGCGGAGCTCAAGGTCCCCACTTTTACATTAAAATTACGCCGTACCGGAAGTGATACAAACGAAAATTTTTACGGTACAAACCAGTACAAACGTAGTACAAACGAATGGCATCGACGAAATTTTGAAATTTCGAGTTGGGGGGTTGGCGGATCTCAAGGTCACCCACTTTTAAATAAAAATTACGCCGTACCGGAAGTGGTACAAACGAAAATTTTTACGGAACAAACGTAGTACAAACGAATGGCATCGACGAAATTTTGAAATTCCGAGGTGGGGGGCTGCCGTTTCGCCAGCCCCCCCCCCACTTTGAAATGAGAATAACCCCGTTCCGGAAGTGGTACAAACGAAAATTTTTACGGTACAATCCGGTTCAAACGTAGTACAAACGAATGGCATCATTGAAATTTTGAAATTCCGAGGTGGGGGGGCTGCCGTTTCGCCAGCCCCCCCACTTTGAAATGAGAATAACTCCGTACCGGAAGTGATACAAACGAAAATTTTTACGGTACAAACGTGGTACAAACGACCGCCATCATTGAAATTTTGAAATCCCGAGGTGGGGGGCTGGCGAAATGGAGCCATTTTAAAGGAAGAAATTCATATATGCCATATAGAAAGATATATCAGTTTTCGCAATATGTACAACATACAGTCAAATAAGAAATGTACACAAGACAGTTAATTGTAGTTTTACACAAGAAGCTGAAATCTGTTTACACAAAAATTAAAGCTACTATTTTATAATTTCCTTAATCTGCTTCAATCCTTGCGAAAGTATTTCTTAATCCTTAATTTAACTACGTTATAAAGAGTAATCACAAACTGACTTTAGACAAATCTAAATTGGAGTTTAGATGTATAAGCCAAATAACTGTTGACTTTAACTGCACTTTGTCATTGCTTAGAATAAGCAAGCTATCAGATCTCCAGGTTTAAATTTTCAATCCGTTTTCATACGTGCCTTAATCTCTTTAGGAAGGAAATGTAAAAGTTTTTAAACCCCTAAAATTAGAATTTAAAATTAAATCCCTAAGGGACATTTGAATATCCTGAGCAGCTGACAAAATGCAAAATGCGAAGAAACTTTGTAAACATCATGCCACAAACTTAATCTTTGCAAAGTATTCATAGATACCAGACTTTTACTCGAAATTAAACAACGGTAAATGTTAACATAGTAATAAGAATTTCCCTATAGACTCAAAATATTAGTGTAAATAAAAAGTGATGATTCAGATTATATTGTTGCAAATTTCAGAAAGTTTCTTAACAAGTAAGGACATCTAGGTGCTTACAAGCATCTGAAGTCCGTAAGCATCTAGTTTTCTGTAATTAATTATATACCCCTTTATAGTATATAAACTAGTAAACCCGTAGTTATTAACTATTTAATTAGGGATTTTACGCCCCATAATTTTCACGCAAAAAAATCATACAAAAGCGAATTAAAAGAATAGATAATTTAAAATCTATTAGACGCAGTCATTATTAGAACATTTGTTTGCGTTAATTAAGCAGATAATTATTAATATAAAATTATTAATATAATTAAAAAATTCACAGAAAGATGAAATAAAGAAATCCCACGACGTTACAATTTACTTACAAGTGAGGATTTCGAAAATTATCTAAGAGTCTATTATTCAACCCATAGTCCAATTCCTTGTTCAATGATGCACATAAAGCTATCAAAATATATGAAAAATGAGTTATTAATGTAGGAGTACATTAATGAAATATTTTATTCTTTATATACAGATGAAATATCTAGCTGTATTGATTAATATATTTAGCTTCTTATGCATTGTTGAAATATTCAGGCTTGTAAATAATAATGAAACATGTAGATCTTTATATTTTTACAATGTTTCTATAAGGTTAGGAAACCCCTAAACTTTTTTTTTTGGGGGGGGGGGGTACGCAGTTCCCCGATTGGGGGGGATAGGTTCAAACTCGGAACCTTTAGATCTCTGATCCCATGCTATGCCATCAGTCCCAAAAAAATTCGCGGAGGCTGTGGGAATAATCGTGGATGTCTTTTATTGCAGCGAGTGATGCAATGCTGCAGGCCCGCTACACTCCCTTTCCTGGTGAAAACGTAGATAGGATATCTAGAGGCGAGAAGCTCGATCGAATTTTAATGAGAAGGAGGGGGGGGGGGTCAGCCGGAAAATCCTCAATGCGTCCCCAAGCTGAAACGCAGTTGGAAGCTAAATAGATGGGAGGCGTGTCGTTAGTCGTAATCAACAAGGAGAGGAAAAGAGAGGAGAAAGTGTCCATCATTTGTAGTGCTGTCATCTCGTGAGAGAGGCGAGATCGTTGGAGACAGAAAAGGTTGCATGCTCGTATGTCCATGGTATTGTGGTGGACCGCATTACCTCGATGGTGGGGAATAGGTTCGAGCTCGGAACAATGCTGATCCCACACAATGTCGTCAGACCCAAAAGAAATCTCCGCGACCGAGGGAATAATCGGGTATGTATTTCGTAGCAGTGAATGACGCAATACTGCAGCTCCGCCGCAGTTCTTATATAAGAAATTTCATTTATTCAATTTCGTATTTATTTGTAGGTATATAATATAAATGATTTACCAGCAATGAACATTATGTAAGAAAACGAATGGTTTCCGTTCCGTCAAATTAAACTGGGATGTTATAGAAATTAAAATTAAAATAAATATATATATTAAAATGAAGGAATTATCTGTAAGAATTATCTCTAATATAAGTAATTATTTCTTAGAAAGTAAAAACGTATTTTAACACGAGAACCTGGGTTTTCCCATAAAGGTATAATTTTTATAATCATGCTCAACGTGAATATTCTGCCCCCATTTGAAAAAAAATGATATGCAAGTCAATCAAACAATGCTTGCATAAGAAGTTAAAGCCTGTTTAAGAAAAGCCTAAATTTATGATATTGTTACAACGTATGGTCTTGAATCACTGGTGTATTTTCAGGATACAAAGATGAATCCACATTTCTGGGAAACCAATGATTTTATGAAAATCATTAATAGGCATAAACAGGAACCATATACAACTTATAACTTTCTAAATACCTTACAAGGTTACAAAACAAATAAGGTGCAACAAAACAGCTTTCGGGTACAATTAAACAGCCATTGTAAACTCAACTCATTCAAAAAGCACAAGATTATATTCTCAAGAGAGTCACGTTTTTACAATTCATTTTTATCCGTATTCCGCCAACTATTCTAATTCAACGAAAATCAGCTTTTATACTCTCAATGAAAAATTCTCGAAAGAACTAAGTAACACAATAGATTCTTAACTAACCTCTAAATTTACAAATATTGTTCCAATGTCCCCAAAACTTGCCATGTGGGCGATATTTTGCCCAATTTTCACCAAGGTCATCAACTTTGTCGCTCATTTCTAGCAAACCTTACCTTCAAAATAATATTAATGGTTCACAGCGCAAATGGACTGTGTGCGTCGCGAAGTCACGTTCTATTCTTTCTGTAACAATGGTTGCCTGTAAATGTCGTTTTTCCTTGAGGACAAGCAACTTACCGTGAAGTTATTTTAGGTATTCGTTACAATATAGCATTTATATTTCGGACTATTCTTTAATCCTCTACTTCTCCCGAAAGAGCTACTCACTTCTCGGATGGACTTTAGATAAAAAATAGGACTTTAAAAAAAATTCTGTCACTCAAGTAAACGAAGTTGCATGAGTGATAAAAAGTCAACTCAAGTAAATAGGTCTAAATCTTGGTTTAAATGTGCCCGCCAAATAGATGTTTATCTTAAGTGTTACATTATTTAAATAATTAATGTATTGAATCTAATGGAATTAAATATTCAATACAGTTATAAATGCACGGATAATTTTTTTAAGGAATGAATAGTGAAAATGATATTTTCAAACCCTTAAAGTTATATCACGAAGTTAAATCTTAAAAGAGCTCGCTTTGTACATCCAATCAAGATTTATATGAACAGCTTACGACGAGCTGTGTTTATTTCATCTGTGCAAAAGTGTCCGCAATTATCCATGTTTTACACTAAAATAAATACATAATTTGGTGGATAATTCTGAATAAAAATATTCATAGTGGAAAAATATAATAAAATAACAAAACAATGTCAACATAAAAATAAAAGTGACCCTACACACACACACACACACACACACACACACACACTAAGAGATGCTCGTTGAAGGCTAAGATACAAAAAAATTGCAAAAATGTCTTCTCTCGTGAATGGAACGAATTAGATACACAATCCGTGTTACTGATGTTTATAGATTGACGCAAAATATTGCATATGGAATGTGAACATATTTGACATTTTTTTTTAGTTTATTGTAATTACTACTCTTTTATTTTATGTAAGTTTTTTGTAATTCTTTTAAGCGGGATATATCTATATCGTTCCAAAGTTTATGCTAATAATTTCTAATGATAACATAGGTATAAATTGATTCATTAATTACTATTAATGAATGTAGTGAATTTAAATAAAAAATCAAAAATTTGACGGTCTTTTGAATGTCTGATCTCTATTATTCACTTATTATTATAATCATTCAAAACTCTCCATTTTTTCATAAGATATCGCAACCGCAGACTCACACAAAGCGTTCGATTCGTGTATGAAAATGCGTAAGACACATAGATCCGTCAAAAATTCGAATTCCAATTCCACAGGCCGTCACAATACTTTCTCTAAACATTATACTATGTATATAGAGAAAATAATATACATTATACAATATAAATAGGAAAAACTAATACATTATTTATATAAATAAAATTTAAAATCTGTCTCTCATCATAACAGGAGAACGACTGCATCAAATTGAATGAAATTTTTGGGATAGACTTCGAATAGCTCCACTTAAAATTTGGTCCATGTTTCGAGTAGTTAAGACCAGGGGTTATCGAGATATTAATAAACTATTAAACCTTCCATTGAGATATCATTAAGCAAATGATATATATTAGCATTAAGCAAACGATATATATTCCCCAAAATTATTTGAAAAAAAAATTATATAATGTTGTCAAGCTACGGAATTAAACCCAATTAATTTATATTTGTATATATATATATATATATAATGTATATATATATATATACACAATGTATATATATATATATATAATGTATATATATATATATATATATATATTGTATTAATTTATATATATATATATATATATATATATATATATATATATATATATATATATATATATATATATAATGTTTCTAAGAAACGGAATTAAACCTAAAAATTTATTCAAGCAGTAAATCTCTTTCGATTTAAATAATAAAGAAATATATATAAATAAATATTATCGGAGTTGCATTTTTGATTGAATTATATACAATTATATTGCGCTTAATGTGAGATTACTAATATTCTCAAATCCTTACACTATCTGTTTTATTTTGGGGAAACATTTTTAAAATACATATACTGTAGTAGGGGTATATTTTCTAATATATGGGTATAACATTCTAATATACTAAAATATAAGCAGTGCGGACATATCTTCTAATACATGGGTATAATCTTCTAATCTACGAAAATATAAATAGTTTCGTCCGTCCGTCTTTGTAAGGCTTGGCGAGGAATTCCGCGAAATATCGCCAATTTGGCGATTTTGTTTTTAATGTTGCGAATTTGATAAAAATTCTGACAAATCTTTAAAAATGTCGCTAAATAGATAAAAATATTGCCAAACTGATAATTATGTCGCCAAACTGAAAAAATGATGCCAAATCAATGAAATTAATTTTGCCATGAAAGGGGATTGTATTATAATGATGATACGATAGCTTTTGACTGTCAGTCCAATCATCCTACTTGACAACAAATTTGACAACATTTTAAAATGTGGCCAAATTGCTCAAATATCTCTAAAACTTTTGTGAAATTGATAAAAATGACACAAAGTCAATGAAATTAATTCTATTTTGAAAGATGATATTATTGTAATGATGTATATGTAGTGTTTGTCTCTTAGTTCAAATGTTTCACTTTTCGACAAATTTGGCGACTTTTCAAAATGCCGTCAAATTAATAAAAGTGCAATCGAATTGATAAAAAGATATTAAATTAATGAAAATGACTCTTAATTGATGAAAATTAAATATTTTTCAAAATTAAGTTCAATTTCCTTGATAACCTCTGCCGCTTTGTGGAAATCGAATAATAGTTTTTGTAAATTATTTTACAAATTGGGACCAGGATGTTTTTTTCTTCAAATATGCCTGTGAAGATAATTTTGTATAGCGAGAACATAGATTTTTATAGATATTTTTAGGAAAACTGAATTAAATATTTTAATAAAATGTTTAGAATAACAATCACTTTCAAAACATTAACGGAATTTGTACATAATTGAAGTTTCAATTTCTTTATTATATATTCTGTGCAAAGAACGGGTATAGTGCTAGTACTAAATATATCGGGAAAGTAAAATGTGATAAAGTTTTGAATTCCGTTATTGAACAGGTACTGTCCAAAACCTTAAGTGCACATTTTCTATACATGTTCGAAAAATCATCTTCTCGAACCTGGAAAGATAAAAGTATTGCCCCACATATTTATAATTCGATCCAATGCTTTTGCAATTAGAAGCAGTTCCTAATGGAATCTATCTTGACTGGCATTTAGCGCTCTTTCCTCAAAATTTATTGCTCCGTGTCTTAGGTTTGCGCAACGCAATTTACACGATTGCGAAGTCTCAAAGCCTCCCTTATCGGCGTGGAAATTAAGATTGAGTTAACGCAGCCAGGGCTTTATTTCGGATGAAGCCGTAAACAGTTGGATTTTAGCAACGGAGTTTGTAGTCTGCGTTGTCTGAAGTACGTAGTGTTCTGTTTAGGTTAAACAATTTGAAAAGTATTAGACTATTGTAGTAAAACTGTAAATTAATGCAGTTGCTATACATTTATGGAATGGAGGAACTATAAATAAGTACATAAAACGTATTCAGCCAGCCAAACGTTTACATGATAACAGTTAACTGGAGTTTCAAAAACTTGCATCTTGAAATACTTTTGGAGCGACTTTTCTAGACTTTTTATTTTTTGTCTGTTATTATTTATTATCAATAACTTGCTAACCAGTATGAAAATGCAAAACCGCTCTATGGATAGTGATGTATAGGAAAGCAATCTTAACTTCGGAAATACCAATTATAGTCAAGTTCTCTGGGTTTGAACTGGGCAGTCCAGAGTTTAACTTTTAATAATTTAGGACAAATGTGCTATAAGACTGAAATTTTTGTTTCTTTTGTGATTTGAAAGATTTTGTTCATAGTAAGTTTTTTTCTGTTATTGCAGCTTTTAACCTATCCATAAAGTTACTGCATTAGGAATATTCATTTTAGTAAGGATGGCAATATATAATTGAACCAGACAGACATATTGGCTTTACATCTCGGACCATTATACAAACAGAATTTACACATAAGAACGCAGTTAGAGTTTAAAGACACCAAAAAGTTGAATAGTGAGCAAAAAAGAATTAATTTACTTATTTACTCACGTTAATACGAATCACTAGAGCAACAGTAATTAGCTCGTTTTATCAAAAATGCTTATTAACGATCGTCGGTATGATAATAGAGCTTTGCCAGGGCAGTGACAAAATTTGTATTAATTCGCTTTATCGGTGTTCTCTTTAAAGCGAGTATACTGTATATAGTATACTCGCTTTAAGTATATATAGTATAGTATACTGTATATAGTATACTTCAATTCTATCAATTAAAATACCGAATACAATCAAAACCTGAGAGCTATAACATGTGTTTTAAATATTAAACAAGCCAGATTGGACAAAGAAACAAATTGACTGCCATTTTGAACAGGGTATAATAAAATATTGACAAAGGCTTCAATACTGCACAGATCACGTAGAAAATTTTGACGATTTTCACATTTAGATAAACATGAAATTAACAAAAACATAGATAAACATTAAATTAACAAAAATATATCTATATGATTCGTTGTCTCCAGATTCGTTCTCCCAGATATGATTCGTTGTCCCAGATTCGTTATTAATATATGATTCGTTGTCCCCAGAAGTGCATAACTGGCATGTATCACTTCCAGTTTTTCTCACCAGTTTTTTTTCCATGGAAAAAAACTGGTGATAATGATCGAAACGAAGTTGTGCAATAATAAGTTTAACGTTCAGGGAAAACAAGAAAACAAAGAATGATGAAACAAAGAATGAAACAAAGAATGAAGTTCAAACCAACAGTGGTAATAAATTGACTTAATGCCATGGATCCAAATATAACGATGATCATAGATATTACGTTTTATAAAGAGAGACTGCGAAATTTATGAAGGAGACTTCATAGAATGGCAGATCACCTTCTACCATTCTATGAAGTCTCCTTCATAAATTTCGTATGTATATATGTGTATGTATATATGTAAAAATGGTGTATATACTCCATTTTTGACGGACTGTTAAACATTTTTATTCTCTTTTGCAAGAGTTATTTCGTACAGATTTTTGAGATAACCAGCAGTGACATCCCCAGAACTAGAAAAGAGATGCTTAGGGATTATAAAACCTGCCTCACCCCCACCTGTCTGGAATTCTATGCTGAATCCATATTAGGCATTGGTTGAAAAACTCAATGTGGAAGAGAAATAGAAAGTGTAAATTCTTTATGAACCACCTCCATAATTTATTGCTGAATCCAGATCAAACATTATCCGCGATCTGTCTAGAGCCAATCCTGAAAATATGGTTTCAGGAGAACGTTTTAACTGGAAGTAGGAAAGAAACCAGAAGTGAATAATTTTTGGTGAACCACCAACCTCAATCAGAATATTTTTCTGAATTCCTATCGGTTATTCAACGAAGCTCTATCAATAACTAATCTTAATAAATAGATATTTCAAGGAAAATGGTAACTTTTAATCAGAAATAGAAAGAACTGGAAGTGAAAATCCTTAGTAAACCCTTATTTAAACTTCGGAATTTGATGTTGAATCCATATCAGTCATAATCTGAGCTCTGTCTATAGCAAATCCTGAGAAACGTGTGTTTCAAGGAAAGAACTTTGAAATAACTTTGCCTTGTGCGAAGAAAATTTCAAAATACGTATCCAGTAACAAACAATTGATTTAATTATGAAAATTTGGACACCACTATAGCCATTTTTAAGTCAGATCATAAAATCTAAGGGTCAATTTACAACGGGCCAACCACTTCTCGATAAAACATACACACACTTTTTCTGTTTCATTTAAATGCAATTCATATCAGATAACAGTGGACGCTATTGCAGGTATGGGTTATTCCATGATGGTGAGCCCATAATATACTCGAAATCGGGCCATTAAAGCTATTATCTGCAATGGCTGAGCAATCCTCTATCCTATTTACTGAAATAGCCGAATTTTACCATTTTTGTGAAATGTGTACTAAAACCAGCCTTATTGAGTCGGAACTGTATATATTTCAATCGACTGTGTTTTTACAAGCATGAGTCCAAATTTCTGAGTAACTAACACGTTTATTTACAAGAACAGTATAAACAGGAACAATATACTGCAAATATCCAGATAACTGTCTCACACGATCGCTGAACAATTTCCAGGTGCAGTAAAACAGCAAATAAATGCTCCACTTATTTCGCAAAACAGCAGGTGAATACTGATGTATGTCATAGTTCAAGTTCTTACCACGCCAACTCCTCCTTTTATATATTCTCTGTGGAAACTTCTAGCGATCTCTTATATCGCGTATATTTGGTATTTCTCGAACCTTCAAAATGTTGCTAAATGTCGACACATTTTCGATGAAACTCTAAATCAGTCAATCCCCCTTCCGAACGTCAGCACGTGGCAGCCAAAGATTCACGCCATAAGTAAATTTGTCTGTATGGGTGTTTTCCCAGTCTAGTCTTCGAAAGAGATGAAAGTGAGGGAATTTTAATTGTTCGTAACAATACTCATAGCTATAATGTCCCTACTAGAGACCCAAACACAGCTTCCATGAATCAAAATACATAAGCACCGATTGTTTGGCTATAGATGGGATTCGTGAATTACGGAAATTTTTCAATAAATAATGCTTCTGTGTGACTTTGAAAAACATTATTTTTTAAAAGGTCCATGGCTTCGACAATTCCTGTATGTTATAACAAAAAAGATTTATCATGAATAAAGCATTGATTATGAAACAATGGAATGCAATTTTATTTAAACATCTACAAAATGCGATATATTCAACGGTAATATTTTTTTTTAATTATCGCAGAACAACAATGATTTATTTTACTTAAAAACTTAAAAGTATCTAGGTAAAAGCACTTTTTAACTTTTAGTGCTTTTTATCTCCAGACTCCAGAGCTAAATAATATTGCATTAAAAAAATGTCACCAATTCTTATACAACTAATCTTATAGCTTGATTTGTTTACATTCTGCAAACTTTAAAATTAAGCTTCGTTGTAGAAATAATCAAAATTTGATGAACATTTAAACACAGAAATATTGTAATTGTGTTGGCGCAAAATATAAATGCACAGAAAATGGGCAAAAATGAAGCGATTTTAGGACGGATGCAACACTTAATATAAATTTAAAAGAACTTTAAAAATCACGAATTTTACCCTGGGGAAAAAAAAGGTGGATACCCTATTTTATTTGAAAGTGGGTCAAATTATTTTATATATTGTATAGGATAATTTGAATATTTTCTAAAATTTTCAAAGTAATTTTCTAATAGCAATTTTGCTTAAAAAATGTTTAAAAATTAGGTTCCATAAGGCTCAGTGTATTTCACTTTTTCAACCCGTGTTCTATCCAAAACTAATTGGGTGATATTATTAATTAACATTCCCATAGGTCCCACAGACCCTTTGAACAACATACTAAAACTTCAACTTGATAAAGTCCTTTTTACGGCAGTTATCGTGCGAACGAACAGACAGACAGACGGACAGACAGACAAAATGAACAAAGTTATAAACACTTTTCAACTATGGTGTAAAGTGCTGTAAATGTTTTCTAAAAGTTTATTACACTAGAAGTTCCATAATAACATTTCATCTCTGGATGCTTTTCGTGAGCCAACTTTTATCTATAGTTTGATTGCTATTCTTCTGAAAATATTAGCTCTTATAATAATATCCCTATCTAATACAGCTGCATCAAAAGTTTGGTGAACGTGAGAACTCCTGATTGGCCAGGTAATAAATATTTTTGGCCAATCGTAAGCAGTTCAGTCATGAGCAAGTTTTCGTTTCTGAGCAATTCTGCTGTGATTAATGTCGTTAACTGCGCACCAGAAGATCCAGAATTTGCCCTCAGGGACGGATTTTTACCCCCTTTACGCATGAGGAATGCTGTCAGTAGGAATTCTTAATTATGTGAATCTAGGGTAATTGTCTTTCGGTATATATGGGGTTTGAGCGACTATATCTTAAGCAAATTATATAGTGTATATATCATGACGATTTATTTTAAGTCTTCTGTGATATAGTTTATAAAATACTCTAAAATGATACTCCAAAGTTTATAATAGTTTTGTCTGATAATAAATACATCAAGAAACATGCATTTGCTATAATCTGTATTGCATATAATTCAGTCTATTTTCTTGCAATTTGTTATTTGATGTGTATATATATATATATCTACTTTTTCATACTATGTAATATAAGTATAGAAAGTATTTCGAATTCAAGATTTCGATCGAAGCACATATTTTAAGACCTTGAACACGTTTTGACTATTTTTGGATTGATGTCCTTTTGTCTGTCTACCTGTGGTCGATATATTGTGTACATGATAGAGGCCACAAATATGAATGGATTTTCACGAAACTTTATATCCGATTTTTTTATCAAAACATCTAGAACTAAATATAATTTTATTAAATTCGAGTGAAAACTTCGAAATGTATTCGAAATTTTATATTTCTGTACCATGTCAGTATAGAACAAAATTTGACATAATCATGCATAAAAGGGTTTATTCACGGCTCAGTGATCACAATACTCAATAGTTTCATCATTTTTGTGAAAAATAACCGCGATACAATTTTTTGTTCATAACGTCATTAACCCTGTCAAGTTACCCCGCTCTCTCCCAGGTTACATTGTCAAGAATGGTATCAATCAAAATATTTTTTTCAAGCCCTTTAAAGTGAAGGGTAACACGATATAATTGCAGTCATTTATATTCAAATTAACAGATTTGTCAAAAAAAATCTTGTAAAATTAAAAAGAAGTTACTAAAAATAGATTCAGGTATGAGAAAGTCCAGTTGAGCAGTTAATGTTTACAGACGCTAACATTAAATAATGCATTAAAATATTAATTTTTGGGACAATGATCTATCTCTTCACATACATCTGAATGGAGGTTGATTTCGAATATATTGAAATTCCGTTTAGCATTCTTCGATGTACAAAACATTCATTTCCTCCATATTCTATATATTGCTATTATTATTATTTTATATAAGAAATAATGATATGAGGATATGTATAAATTTCAAGTAATTCGAGTTCGAAATTTAAAAATTACAAGAAATATATATCTACCATACTTTATACCAGTGATTCTAATCACGCAGGAAACGTACCTCTAGGAGGTACGCATTAAAATTTTTGGGGGGATGCGTCGTGTGCAGCTGTTCTTTTCCAAATACAAGTAATATGAATGCTGCGAATTTTCTCCCCAAACACCTTCCATGAAATACGTTCTTTTCCCAATACAAGTAGTACAGATATTGCGATGTTTCCACAAAAAACTTTCTATAAAATATGTGCTTTTTCCAACCTAAATAATATAAAAATTGTGGAGTTTTCACAAAAATTATCCATGAAATATATACTTTTTCCCAATACAAGTAGTATAAATACTACTTGTATTGGGGAAAACCGCAGTATAAATACTGCGGTGTTTCTACAAAAACCTTTCCGTAAAATATGTGCTTTTTCCAACATAAATAATATAAAATTTGCGGAGTTTCCCCAAAAAATCTTCCATGAAACATGTACTTTTCCCAACACAAGTAATATAAATTCTGGAGTTTCCACAAAAACTTTCAATGAAATATGTACTTTTCTCAATAATACAAGTAATATAAATATCGCGGAGTTTCCGCAAAATGATTCCATGGAATATATACCTTACTCGGCCGAATATCTATACCTGACCAGAACTCTAAGAAACTCCTCACCGCCATTCCTCATTTCTGTAAGAAAAGTTTTCTCTGTATACGTTTAAAGTATAATTACAATATCGTAGTCTGAAGGTAAAATATTGTTAGCAAACAACATATTCTAATTAATTTAATTGCAACTATTTTCAAACCAGTGATTTATATTAAATTTATATATTCTCATCAAATACCATCCGATACTTCTCTCAGCCATTCCGGAGAAAGAGAGAGGCTCTGATTGGTCAGAATATACATATTTTCAGTGTGGGCAGTTAGTCATGACCAAGTTTCCGTTTCTGAACTATTCTGCTGGGATTAATAACGTTAACAACGCGTCGGAGGGTCGAGCATTTTGACGCCATCCTGTTCTCTATTTTGCACATGAGGAATACTGGACATAGGAATTCCTAATAATTTGAATCTGGGGGTATATATATATATATATATATATATATATTCTTTTAGGAAAAAGAAGAGTAAAATAAGCAGTGTGTGTGTCTGTTTCTGTATTTTAGACATTATTATGATAAATATACTGGGCGTCCCAAAAAGATTGAAACGCGCTTTAGTTCTTTACCTGTTGGAGATAAATGGGTAATGTAAATTGCAAAACTGTTGAAAGTAAGGTAGGAAATAAGATTACGTTAATGAAATAGTCTTCCCATTCATTTTCAAAAAGTTACTCTTTTTAAATTTTAACGACCCCCTTAGACAAATTGGGTCAATCAGAAAATTTTTATATTGAATCCAACAAGATCAATAAAAAGACCCGCATATCTGTATCTTTAAAAGTGAGCGAGTTATATTTAATTGAAAATTGAACATTGTGAATGGGGACCCTATACCAAATTAGATATGTAAATTTGTAACATATTAGAAAAAAGATAAAACTGGATGATAATACGGTTATGAAGCATAACCTATTATTTGTACGTAAGTGAAAATGTGTTTCATGCCCTGGGTTAGCTCCAGGAATGAAAGGGGACGGGAGTGCAATTACTCAATGTAAGTAATGCGTATGGTATATTGCTGTAGCGATGTCTTCTCACAGACAATGTGGGACAATGTGGCGCCATGATTTGTATGGCACATGCCAGTGGTTGTAAATGTTCATAAAAGAGAGCTTGTAACAAATGTCAAATTATAAAACTACAAATCTCTAGAAATTTATAGCCCCTGTCAGGTGTTGCTCACATCGAGGCCCGGTACAGGACCTCCCAGCTGTGGGAAACCCTCCGGTCTTCATTTTCTATTGGGATACATAAGAAATGAGCGTCACTTCGCAGGTCAGTAAATGTAGTCGAAATTGAACCGCAATTTTCTCGCACAGAGGTGAAATATCGAATGAGAAGACGAGATGACTTCCACCCTAATTTTTGTCCCTCCCTTTTCAAAATCTAGAGGGACTCGGCTTTAAAATGTAAAATCAGACTTAAATTCTGATGTCGTCTGAAATGGCTTCAAGTGTAGCGGTTCACTTGTTTCAAGCCCAATTCGAAAATTTGTGAAGCATTGTTTTAGGCACGGTATTCGTCGCCACTTTCGAGCGGCAGCCCCATGCCAACAGTATGAACCAGAGCAGTTTATACCTTGCTACGAATACATATACTGAAAGGTAGCGCGTAACCAGACTCGACTATTCCGCAAATTAAGTCTATGGCCGCTCTAAGACAAATCGAACTAGGAAGGAACCAGACCGAGTGTTGCTTTCTTCGGGCGGTGGTGATTATTGAGACAGCGAGGAAGTCGTCACTTTTGCTACGCAATACCTCACAGCTCTGAATATAGCTCTGCGGTCTGTATGAGACAACAACCACAAGTTATTCGGGATATGACCAAATCGGCAGCGGCCAGCACGTAGATCTCAAGGAATCGCAGGACCAAACCGACAATTGGGAGAAGGAGAGTGTAGCGAACTCTAATCACCGAATCCGTGATAATCCGCGATGGTATCTAGAAATCAGCGATATTTCCAATAAACCATGCATCGTTACGAACTGTGTTTTATTGAATACCCGAGACCTCGTCCACTGTGAATTATGCCATGTTGGATTACAGAGCATCTCATCTGTTAGGAGGTTTTGTAATATATAAGTTCAATTGTAATGTAATGTGTTATTTGTGTGTTAATACAATCTAAGTGTTAGTGCAAAATTTAAGATGTGGAAATTCACCGCGCTGCACACCTTGCATTTAAATAAATTAATGAGAAATTTAATAGCAAATATATTAATTAGCCCCTACACTCCGAGGTCAATCTTGGTAGATTTGAGTATAGTGTAACTGTGTTTATTATATTATTATAATTATCAATGTTGAATATTTTATATGTTTAATAAATGTGCTAGTGGCCACAAAATCGACTGGTTATTGTGGTGTAAACGCATTGTACTTTGATCTTTTCAGATCCCACTATACTTTTATAGGCTCAACGCTATAGGTAAGCAGTAATAGTGTATTTATGTAAATTTCACCTCACCATAAATACATAGGAGAAACGCGTAGTGAGTACCAATGCTTTACGTGATCTCTATCTGCGTAATGCTTTAATTAGATACATTTGTGATAAAAAAATTTGACGCATATTAACGTATTTTCGATTTAAACAATTTCCATCGTCAATTTGTTTATGATCCCTATTTTCACTGATGAAACAGCCTTTCACATGGTGCGGAAAAGTGGCATAAGTCACAATTTTTCCTTTATCATAATTCCGCTGATTTTAAAGATACAGATATGCTATTTTTTTCAATGATTTTGTTGCATTAAAAATAAAAATTGTTTGATGGAACAAATTTGTCTAAGGGGGTCGTATAAAAATTTAAAAAGTGTAACTGTTTGAAAATAATGGCAGGACTATTTCATTAACGTAGTCTTATTCCCTACCTTGCTTTCAACATTTTTGCAATTTACACTGTCCAATTATCTCCAACAGGTTAAGAATTAAAGCGCGTTTTAATCTTTTTGGGACATCCTGTAAATTGACTACATAATATATTAAAAGGAAAATTCTAAGGCGGTTCTAAGTGAAATAATGCTAGAATTACCTTACCAATTTTGATAAGTCCTTTTCAGACTGAGTTCAAAGAATATCCCAATATAAGTACTACTGCGTAGATCCTATTGACTGACTTTTAACTGTTTCTGTCTTGCTGATTCTCATGGTAGTTTACAACTGGAAAAAAGCTAAACTTAATTTTACAACTCACTTACTTTTCCGTTGACAAATATCTTAAATTTTGTTTCGCTATAGAAAGCTAAACACATTTTCAACATTATACTGGTACGAAGTTTCTTCTGGATTGGTAGGCATATTCGTGGTATACAAGCCCGAGTTTAAATTTTCACATAATTAGTGTTTTATTAAAAGCTCCAGTAGGCTGAAACAGGAAAAAATGCACAGCTCTCTATCTACCTTACAATTTTACAAAGCAAATGTCACAAGTACAATAAAGCCACTATCAAGTAACGATTATATTCTCAAAACAGACGATTATATTCTCCAGACACTGACGTATTCACCATTTATTTTAACTGGTATCACTAGACTAGCCTCAACTGAACAATGAATTGAACGAAATCTGACTGAATCGAAATAAACTGAACTGAACTGAACGATGACCAACTGAACGAAATACGAAAAGTTACCAGAAATCGCCAAGTTCAAGATACTTTTTCATTTTTTCCACCAACGCCACTGAATGTGTCACCAAGGTCACCGAAATTGCTGTCTATGATAAATGACCTGGAGATTTATATTATACCATTGGTTGCATGTTGCGTATTCACAACAATACTAAATCAATTCGTTAAATCATTATTTCCTTTTCATGTACGCGAACCTCCTATAGTGGTACACAGATGGCTAGTGGGGTACGAAGCCGGATATTCATTCATCTCGAATTTATTACACATGCAATTTTTAAAACAAAAACAAAATTAAAAATACACTTTTATAAAAGTACTATGAACAGAGAGAACTGAGAAATGAATATTATTTTCAACAAATATGAGTTTCGAAGTATTTTGTATAAAAAAAATACGTTACATGACTGTACTCAAGTCGATCTGGTAAGTTAATACTGTCACTAGTAATTTTTTGAGTGTATTGTATGGTGTTACGAATACTAAATTGCCCACTTCCGAGTGAAAATAAATACAATGTATATCGATATTGTCTGTCTAGAACGCAATCAACTTTTCACAATTTCTTACCTGACCATCACACGAACTCTGCAAAACAGCCTGCATTGTACGATGAGGAAAAACTTTCGTGATTGACATGAGTAAAAATCACATAAATCATATTTTACAGTATTAGAATATTTAAGTAAACCTATTTGGGATATAAATTATGTTCTTTTATATCTACCACTTTTATATAGAAGGAAATTTTGTTAAAGATTCGTTTTCCTTCAATAGTCTAATTTATTAAATGCACGGAACAACGTACTCCTTTGAACTTTTCCACGTACTTCCAAGGATACCTATACCACTGTTGAAGAAATACTGTTATATAAAATCAAAATGAATGACATTACGTCAGATTTAAATGTTTAAGAACTTCAGAGTTGAATTAATAAGGAGGAAATGAATGTAATTATAAGATGCATTAGCAAAATAAAAAATAATAACGTAATGTGCAAGCTGTAATTAAATCAAACCATTCGAAACTGTCTCAAACGCAAAGTAATGGATGCACATTAACACCTAAGAATGGCAGAGTGTGGACCGTATAATGAAACAGAATGTATTAGGCTTCAAAGAGAAATGGAAAATAAATAAGTAGAAGTGTAAAATCCCTTTCTAATAAGTTGATAAGAAATTAAACCTATTCACGGAACATAACATTAAAATTGCAAAATACAAAGTATAATTTAAATGTTGCATAACTTCCCCATTTGAAATTTGGATTTTACGAAAAATAGAAATTGAATTTTATATAACTCATGTTATGAAATGAATATACGATTTTTCTGCGTTTCTGACAGAGAACAGTGAAAGGAAGAAAATGAAACTATCTTTGAAAATCATTCAATCACGAAAATCAGGAAATCAATCCACAGTGATTGTGAGACCAGAAATAGATATGTGAAACCAGGAATATGTGAGTCAGTTTTATATTTGTATTGATGAGGTCTGTAATGTTTGACAACGGCATCAGACTTAACGCCAGTTTTAAGAGCAGCTCTGATCCGAGAGGTTAAATAGGCCATAAACCTAGGAGGCTGAAGTGAAGCCACAAGGTTGGTTAAAAATGTTAACTAATTTGCAAGATGGTTGCATTGCCCTAAGATCGACCAATAATGTGCGAAATAGGCGTGTCAAACCTCAAGCAAAAGAGGCGACATAGAGATGATATACACGACTTCTACACGAGATTCAAGAAAAAGTCCATAGAGCATTCCACAGAAATGTCCTGATATACACTTCAATGATTTAAACGATAGAGATTGTAACGAAATGTCCTGACATAACTTCAAAACCGGATTCCTTATAGATGTAAACGAAATATCCTGATATGCAGAACTTCAACGGCAGATACCAGATCAACTTCAGTACTAGTAGGTGTACCACACTTTGAGTTGGTAACAGTACGATATACTCTGATGTAAGAGTTGTGATGAATGGCCAAAGATGAAATTGGTGGTATGTACTTAGCAAATATTATAGCAGATCTTAGACCATTTGATAATAGAAGTTACCTGGTCTTACATGTCCATTCTCCGTAATTAATTTAATAATTAACCAAATGTTAGTAATGTGGTGAACAAAAAAGTAAACTTAAAAGATGGAATTTTAGATTATTAAATTATACTATAATTGGCATGGCCGTAAATTATCGTTAATCGTAGAACATTGCATTGTGCCGCTATTACCCAGCTATTTTATCTTTAGTGCGAGTCCTGGAAAATAATATTAATTAATATAAGATTATAATTAACTGCCCCATGTTAACTTAACATAAAATCATTTATTATTAATATTCTCTTAATTATTAAATTTGTTACAATAATCATTCATATTCTTACGACGGAGGGAGACAGTGTGAGACCATGGCTTAAAAATGCCTAAAATGTATTTAAGACCTTCAACAATCATTAATGAGCACATACCTTCATTTTCTGCTCGGTCATTGGCCACAATTTTTGCATCTGCGTATATCGTACTGACCTTAACTCGAAGTGTTGGGCTCTTTGCTGTTACTGCATCTGCTCATTGTACTCTCTAACACTTCTGGAACCTGTAATCAGGAGATTGTCGTTTCACATTTGCCTCTGGATTCCGTAGAGGTCATCATAACATCATATCTGCATTGCTTCCGCACTATCGTAGAGAACCTCACTCTTCTTACTTTACTTCATCACTTGTTTCATAACTACTAACCAATTATTCTCGTAGACGTTGCGTAATATCATTTCGTGATCGCCTCTTTTTGCCAGAGGTCCGACACGCCTCCCTTGCTCTGATTGGCCGACTTTTGGCACTGGGCCCAAACACCTTCAATAATTGGTTATTATTTTTCACCATCCTCATAGCTACACCTCAGTCTGTAGGTTTATGGTCTAATTTGACACCTCGGGTCAAAGTGTTGTAAACACTGGCGTCGTTTCGTCTGAAATATTGTTTGATATTGCAACAAACATAAATATTGAACATAAAACTGTCTCACCAAAAACTGGTGTGAGATCTATTTCTGGTCTCACAGTTAATAAATAATGTTATTTTTAAAGTTAAAAAATGGTGCAATTAATTGAGTAGCATTACGTTAATAAATATTCTATTTCAGGACTCACATTAATGATAATATGATGGGTTTTAATAGCGGCAAAAAGCAGTGAGTTTCATAACTTCACGATATTTCGGCCATGTTAATTATGAATAATTTAATAAAGTCTAAAATCCCATATAAATAGTTTTATTAATTTGTGCACCACAGTGAGCCCGTCTCGCACGGAGTAACCTTATCCAAGCCAAAAAGGTATTTTTGGATTGAACGCGTCAAAGTGCTTATAACAATGCATAAATCGAATAAAATTAAGATGTAAAGTCAAAGCAAAGTTTTTTGCGAGTGCGTGTTCAATAAACTTTGTAAATATCTAACCAGTTACTTACAAATCTGCTAAGATATATTAAGGCAATCCAAAGCTAGAAATACCACTGCGGATGCAGCTAACAACATAGTGGGTAGATTTCAGTTGTTAGTTTAAAACCAAAGAATGATGCAAAAGAAACCAAAGTGACCAAAGAATGGTTAACTGTACCAAAAGCACAACTCGCTATTGAGTGATTAAGTGGGAAAGCTCTTAAAGACTTTGGAACAGATCATGAAGGCGGATTTCTATTATGACTTATGTAGATCAGAATTGTGAATTCAGCATTGTATTTTCGCACCTTAAGGGGGCATAGGACCTTTAAACAGTCGAAATTCATTGAAAATGGAGTTATCTTTACAATTTTTTAATTTCAACCAGGTGTATCCCAGATGTTCAAATTTTTTTCTCTAAACATACAGAAAACCTTTCTTACTATTCAAATTTTACTGAAGTCATATAATTATGTGTACATTTTATATGGTTTTTTAAAATTTATACAATTTTGACAGACATAACGGTGTATGTAGCAGCCGCGCCCAAGATATTTCAAATAATATTATACTTATGGACTTCAATTTGATAATAATATACTTATAACTATTACATCTTTAATTTGTATATACTTTTTAAAATTTTGAAAAAAATTTAATATTTTTAAAATTTAAACAAAATGAAATTTTCATTTTCAGTGTTAAAATACATGAAATAAACCTCTTCACAATTCTTTTTTTATTATTTATGGAGAATTTGTTAAGTACAAATTATGTATATGGATGAAACAAGCAAGTCCAAAAAATGTGAAAGTGATTGGTTAAATATATTTTAAGATATGTTGCGCGCAAGGGCTAAAATCACATATCTGAGAAAAACAGCTTTAAAGTTTAAAAATACATTCAGTCTTACTTATTATCTTATTTTACACCTTAAAATGCCTTTGGTTCATAAATAGCACCTTCCTGTGTCTGTTATGTAAGAAAAATCAAAAATTTTCTGCCTTTTAGGGGCTACTTGAGCTCTATATGTTGTTTCGGAAACTCGAACAGACGTTTCGTGAAGTCGTTTCTTGTTAGTCAGATGAAGAACATTTACTAAATTTTTACTTATTTATGAGGAATTTTTATCTATAAATTATGTATATAGATGAAACAAGTAAGAGCAAAAAATTTGAAAGCGATTGGTTACATATATTTTAAAATGTATTGCGCGCAAGAGTTAAAATCACATATCTGAGAAACCCGCTTTTAAGTTTAAAAATATATTCAGTGTTACTTATTATCTTATTTTGACCTTAAAATGCCTCCAGTGCATAAATAGCACCTTCTTATTTCTGTTATGTTTGAAAAATCAAAAATTTTCCTTTTAAGGGGTATTTGAGCTTTATATGTTGCTCCGGAAGCTCGAACATCAGCTTCGTGTAGACGTTTCTTGTCAGTCAGATGAAGCACATTTACTAAATTTTTACTTATTTAGGAGGAATTTCTTATGTATAAATTGTATATATAGATGAAACAAGTAAGAGCAAAAAATTGAAAGTGATTAGTAAAATATATTTTAAAATATACTGTGCGCAAGTTGCAAAATCACTTACCTGAGATTAACAGCTGCAGTGGAACTTTGATAAACTGAAACTCTAGTGACAAGAAACGAATTTGAGTTATAGAAAATTTGACTTATTGAAATTGCTTAAAATTACAAAAATATGTAGCAAATATGACTTTCGTACATGGAAAATTCTGAGTTATCGCAGTTCGGCTAATTAATGTCTGGCTGTGGTTTATAATACATCCTGCGTTATATCTAATGTAGCGTCAAAATGCACCTGACGCATAAGTAATTCCCTCCTCTTCCTCTTGTTGTTGAAAATCAAATGTTTTCTGCCTTTTACGAGCTTTTCGAACTTCATATGCTTTTCGAAGCAGATTTTCGAGCTAGAGGCTCGAAAATCTGCTTCGTGTATCCGTTTCTTATCACTCAGATGCAAAACATTTAGTAAATTTATGTTTATAGTCAAATTTAAAGCATTCATAATTTTTATTATACCGTTACCACCATCATTGAATGTTATACTGGCAATATTTGTTGCTATTTGTGCAATTTCTATCCCAGCATTTATATTTTTCGGGCAATATTTCTATATGAGGGAGTTTAAAGACTCATTAGGATTTTGAGTTCTCCCTCCAAGACAGCGTTTCAATAGATTTGGATCGGAAAGGTCTTTAAATATTGGTTTTACCAACTCCATGACAGATTTTGGGAGGGAGTTCTTATGCTTGAAATTTGATACTGTGTTCGAGTATGCTGCATGGTTGTACTTACACCAAGTATTTGGTCCCTTAGGACAAAAAAGTGTTGTGGGTCACTGTCAGATGATACCATATGCATCCATACAGCCCATATGCTTTGTCGCATTTTAAACAAATAATTTTTGTTTCCACGAATTGCATTTCCATAGTTGAAAGGCAATTTTTGAATATTGGCTTCCGTCAGCCGGCCCTTTCCTCCAATTGTCTTTCCATCTGATAGCTTCTTTCCAGCCATCTGGGTTTTCAGCTTTCTCAAACGACTTCCCATTCTTTTTTTAATGTGACCTGTGCATTCAAGTTTTTCAACCGCTATTTCATTTCCATATGGTTTGCTATTCGATATTTGTGAAAATGTTTTCGTATCACCATCACCAATATAAAATTTGTACCGAACACCATGGTCTTCAATTGATCTGTTGAATATGCGTAACATTTCATCACATTCCATTCTTCCGGCACTACCCGAATGGTTTTTTGAACACACTATTTTATGATTATTTTTCCACTTTTCATACCGAAGGCCACTTTTCTTACTTCTGTAGCTGTTGCAACCTTTACAAAAAGAAGACATTACTTCGGTTTCAATAACCTTCCCGCTTTCTGCTCCGATTAGTGTACACACACCTACAACTGACGAATGCCCCCTGGTTTTCCAACTACCATCTCCACTTACAGTAATATCTTTCGATCCATTTGATAATTCTCTTTCGTCCTGTATAGCAGTTTTCATTGAAGATTTAGCTACAGATGTGGCATTTAAAATCCTGTGATTAATTTTATTATATGATTTCTAAGAAACAGGCGCTGGAAGACCCATAGTAGAACAAAAAGTAGATAAAGCCGATAAACCCTGTCCTATACATCGCATAGAAAACACAGCTCTTCTGTTTATTTCTGGAATATTTTTCTTAACACCAAGCATTTTTGTATTTTTCACAGACTTTAGTTCATCACAGCTATCACAATATACAAGAAATGTGGATGCTAAACCCATTGAAGATTTTTCACGTATATTTATTGCTCCATGACATATTTTGCAGCGCAAAACATTTGCAAGCTCCTTGAAAAGTACTGATATATTAAACATTCTATATTCATATTCTTCAGATGAAATATGTGACTTATCAACTGAAAGTTCATCTTTTGAGCTGAACAGTTTTTTACTTGAAGCACTTAGCTTAGGCGTAGAATCAACATTTTGTCGTTCGAACACTTTCGGATTGTTTTTGTTTTTAATTACATACATATTTCCTTGAAAACGTCTTCTTTTCGTTCTTTTACCAGAACGAGATTTAGTTGCCGGTGTATCCATTATTAGAAAGCAAAAAGTTTGTATTAAAAAATTGCACCAAACAGTCTTGTACGTTGAAGTTTACACAAATAAATATGCAAACGTGAAGAAGTTTGTAATGTATACTTATAAAATAGATTAACTGTATTTTAGTTCAAAGTTCTTATGCATACAACATATATGCAGAAAATCAATCGTAAAAAGTAAGAAAATATAATGAAAAGAAATTGCGAAACTCAGAAGAAATTATCCACGTTGTAAACAAGTTAACAGCGCTAGAATATAAACAAATTGGGCTGATCAGTTCAGTAGAGGTGAGTAGTTGCCTTCTTACTGTTGTAGAAATAATTAAATAAATAATTAGGACATGGTGGTGGAAAAAGTATTAGATTTACATGACAAATCAGCAAACTGCAAGCGTAAACAAACAGTGATGTCCCTTTAAAAATGGCGGCGATGGCTGAGATGAGAAAATTTTCAAAAGTGTATGTTGCATAAAAGCTCATAACTTTCGAAATAATTCGAATTTTTGAATGCGGTTTTTTGCACAGTGTTCAGAAATGTTCAAATATTCAGAATAAAATAAAATTGAAAAATTGATTTTTTGAAGGTTTAAAGGTCCTATGCCCCCTTAACGCCGTTATTTAGTTTATTGGTATGGCTTATTTTAGAAGTAATTGCAGACAGTCATAACAAGTGTTAAGATTGTCAAAAATCAAATGAATTGCTAAGATGGGAAAGAAACGGTTTTACCGTAATCGATACAGCACTGGAAATATGCTGTTGATCAATACGAGCAAATATGTCTAGCTCATTTAACGAGTCACTACATCACCAATTATAACTCACCGTCCTATACATCACCCATTTTAACTCACCGTCTTGTACATCACCAATTTTAACACCGTTATTAATATGTATGCTGATTAACTATCACCATTCAAAAGTTATCACAGAGCCGAATCAGCACTTACATTTATATCACAGATTTTATATGGAATCAATTTTTTTCAGGATTTTTTTCAATTCGTCAAATTTTGTGTGTAATGTTGAATTTGTTCAATGAACAATACTCAAGTTTTTTTTATAGCCATTGGTAAAAAGAACAAATGATTGTACATACTGGGAATAGTCTTTATATTAGGTGGGAAAGTTTGACAAAAACATACATGTAAAGCGTCTTTAGAGGTATAGTAACATATTGCTACAGCTTATCATCTGAAATAATGGGTATATGCGCAGAATAGAAAAATGGGCAAGGATTTATGGATAAATAAATATTTTATTTAAAGCATCAACAAGTGCAAACAGGAACAATATAGGGATAAAATATCTATAGTTGTCTTACTAGGCCACAAAGCAATTGTCAAGTACAATAAAACAGCCATTAAATGTTCATATCATTCACAATACAGAAGATTATATTCTCCAAAAACGTACTCGAAATTCACTTTTTACTCGTCTCACGATAAACCCTTCTAGCCGACCGATGTTCAGTTTAAATACCCTCTGTGTAAGTCTCTTGAAAAAAATGGACGCTACTTGAAAAATTCTTAACCAATTTAAAAAATAAGAGCAGATTCCAAAACTCTTCCAATATCGACGTTGGCAATATTTCTATAAGCCCATCCGAGAGCTGATGGGTTAAGAGAAGGCTGTTTCGGTCCTCGTGATTACCATCTTCCATTGGGTTCCGGTAAAGATTGGGTGGAGATGTACTGGCCATCCAAACAGTTACTTTATATCTTCGATAGATCGAAGAAAAACTGTGTGGCTATTTTCCCCAAATTTGTCACCAAATGTTAAGCAACCTGAACCTTTGAAATATAACAATAGTTGTTTGTAAAACTCGTATTTCCTCGAGGATGGGCAATACTCCATGAAGGCATTTTATGCACTCCTAGCAATATTTTTCTATCATCTCCTATGTAAGACATGCTGCATAGAGGAAAAAATCTGTTAACATTTTAGTAGATCAATATTTTATGTTCCATTTTGCAACATGAAACAGATATTAATACATACATTAACTCAGTAATTTCGTGCAAAACTGTGCTTGGTAAAATAGGGGATAAAAATGGATCAAATCATAGTACTCACTGAATCGAAAAAACTAAGCAATTTGTAACACTATAAACACTAGTTTGTGGAGAATATCGTTCATATAAATAGTTTTTTAATGTCCAAAGTTTTCCTTGCTACATTTTCCTTGCTGTATTTCTTTTAAGAGGCATATTTCTTTGTGCCCAATGACATTTCCTAAAAGAAATGCACTTACGAGACTCATACAAGAGACGAACATCCGTTAAAGCTTTATGTTTTATCCTACTCTCAGCTACTGCTTGAGAAATGCCGTTGCTTCTACAGGTTACGTCCTGGGAATTTCTACTGTAACAGATATATGTCTGAATTATTACTCATTGCCATAGATCATGAAATTCCGAAAGAGGGCGCTTCTGCAGGAGCCATGGGATTTGACTCTTCTTTCTACCTAACTTGAAGTGTTATAAAGAAAGCTTAAAGTTGCAGGTAATGCAAATCGGTCAAAGTGTTTTGAAAGCCGTAAAAAATGGCAGTGCGATGACATTTCTGTCTAATTTTATTTAAAGATTACGGAGTTGAAATGAAAATTTCGACAAATTGATACAAGCACAAGAATGTTTATTTTATTAAGAAAAAGGTACATATGGTGGACTTATAAATTAGTTCACGTATATCTTTTACATATGTGGATTTTATATCTCTTCAGAATTACGTTTTCTGTTACAATTTAAAGAACATTTTTAAAATTTCTAATAGCCCTTTCTTTCGATCATCTTTATTGTACACATATAATCCTTCATTAACGTCCATGTTAAAGGACTGATCATGCTATTATCCATTTATAAAAAATTATGCATAACACAGGTATTTAATTAATATATTTACCATGTTTTTTATATCTGTTTTGTTTTCTAATCGTTTTTCAAGTTATTTTTTAAGAAAAGATCATATTTTTTTCACACAAAATTTAATCAGAACAATGTTAACTTGTTCATACTCACAGAATTGGCTCTCATAGGGTCTTATTCTCAGCTTTCGCGGAAGATTACAGCATTCATAGACCAGTTTCTATCCTATTATGTGTTCGTCACCATGGAGTTACCGGCATTTGCAATGACAGCAAGGAGCTTTTCCATGTGCCACAATTTTTACTCCTATGAAAACCGACAAATCTAGCCATACGGCACAACTGGCTTCAAATGTATTAAGTAAAATGACTTATGCTATAATGGCCACGTTCATATTTGGAGAACTCACCTACAGAGACATTACCAAAACTTGCTCTTTCATTATAGATAACATAAGCATAATAACCGTAAATCAGCGCATGAATGTTGTTATCTGCAGTGCTGTTATTTGAAAATGTTCACATTCTGTTAAATATGATTCGCATCTAATTCGCGCAATAGAAGTTTATGGATTAATCTGAATCTTTTAGAAATAAGCCAAAAGAAAAGAAAAATCTAAAAAGAATCTGCAATGCTGTTATCGGCAGTGCTGTCATATCTGCAAGTGCTCAAATTTTGTTAAATATGACCCGCATTTTAACCGAGCATTACAAGTTTAGGATGTAATCTGATTTTTAAAAAAAAAGTAATTGCTGAAAGGAAAGAAAAATCTACAAATAATTTTCTCTTCTAAACAATTAATAACTCAACCAGAATTAGTAATGCTTTTTAAATGATGATTGCTACAATCATAATGAGTTATCACCCCGGATGTTGTTCCCATGTAATTAATTCTATTTCAAGGTTTGTGGGTTCGGAGGGAAGGCATTTTTCCAAGGGACGTCTTTACTGTCACGTACAGTCTCCTGTCTGTCATAAACAAGCTTCCCTAATTGAAAAGAGGCGCTTTCCAGAATCATTAGCACGAGGACAGCGCTAAATAAATAATGATTTATTAAGTAAGAGGCGTCTTGTGTGCATGTAAAATAGTTTTATCCTATGTTTGGCATCACAAATGTAGACGCAATGTTAATATGGATTCAGAAATATACTGACAAGCAGATAGTATTCTGGTTTTAACAAGTGAGCTATAATTTCAGTTGCATAAATAAAGGTACTGTACTCGCGGTAATGCTGATTGACAGTGATGTGACACAATGACTACCTGTTTACACATATTGATGTATATACGTCCATTATCCCTTTCCGGAACTGCTGTGGTCCAAGGGCCGGGGCGTTTCTCTTCCGAGCTGTTCCCAAAAGCCCCGCATTTTTGGCACTAAACCTAACTCCGGAAAAAAAATATTCCCTAAAAATCAGCCATTGAATACAGAATTCAACTTTTTTAAGGAATAAAGGAAATACTTATTCTCCATTAGATGTGCACATTACACGTAAATTAGCTTTCATTTAAATATTAAAAATTTAAATGATTAAAAATGATTAATTAACTTGATTAAATGCTTATTTGTTACGCAGAAAAATATCGAAATGATTGTACTCAGCACTTTATGTAGCTAGTAGAGATTATGTACAATTTTAAAGAAGAAAATAGTTTTGTAACTAATTAATACGCCTTTTACGTATAATATGTTTCAAAACATAAATTCATACAGAGACCAACATTGAAATATTTGCATTTATGAAACATGTCAATGCGCTCAACATATATACCTAAAATCCACGCATCTCCACTATCTGTATTACTTTTATAACTATCCTGTTCAATTACCATACGAGTATATTCTTCTATACGTAAATACGTCTTGACCCAGTCATTATCTTATTCGAAATAACCTAATAAATTCACTACCGCTCATTCCTCTAAAACCCAAACTTGAAATAAAATACTCTCTTGAATTCCAATAATTTACCAGCGCAATCATTAAACTAAAATCGAAACGAGAACCCAAATTCAATTATAGCTTAGCAGAGTCTGATAGAATATCTGGGAATGATCTGTTTGTTTATATTACAAAACCACGTTTTACCGCTCTAGATGAAGTGATAATTTGTAGCGACTCCCCTATACCAAGGTCAAGTATTAGTAAAATACGTTGTGAATGTTAGAATGGACATTTAGCGACATCTAGTATTCCTGTAAATTCAAATGAAAACGTTCCACAGTAAAGAGCACAATGGTTTCAATTGTCCTTTAGGGTGAATTTCTCCTGGACGCGATGCGTGTGTATTTTCATTGAACACAGTCTCACAGTCGAAGCGCGGGTGTTTCGGCCGTCTGCAAAGGGTTAACATTTTGCTTTCGGGTGGGACAGCGTCCATCCCAAACGAAGAACCTCTCAAAAAGACAGGTATTTGACGTACTCTATCCCAAAACAGTTCGATCCCCTACCGTCGCCAATGTCCGCAGAGGGGGATCGAACTGTTTGCAATAGGGTATGTCAAACACCTGTCTTTTTGAGAGGTTCTTCTTTTGGGATGGACGCTGTCCCACCCGTAATCAAAACGTTAAGGATATATTAACTGGAAGGCTTCCATGATAACACAAATGCTCCTGAATATGCATTTTGAAATAGTTGATGTGTTTGAGTCCATTCCATTTTCTCATGCGTTCTTTTCCCATAGTATTTCGTTCTGCTTACATTACAACCATTTTTACAATGAAAATTAATTTGAGTGCTGCTCCACCTGACTTTCTCATGCATTTTCAAGTAGCTCGTGATTTTCTTTTTACCTGTATCGTTGATCCCTTTGTGTTAAAGGGCTTGAAAAAATATTTCGATTGATGCCCAGGTGTACAATATGTCCCCGGGGGATAACTTGTCTCCCCAAGGGAATTTAATGACGTCACGAACATAAAAATTGTATCGTGGCTATTTTTTATTACGATGGCTGAAACTGTTAAGCTTCGTGATTATTGAGACATAAATAACCCCATTTATACATAATTATATCAAATTTTGCCCTATGCTGTCGTATTAAGAAAATATAAAATGTATCCCACAGGTGATGGATTTATTTACTATACATTACCATGAATTACAGTGAAAGTAAAAATCTGATGTGGGCAAGATATTGCTTCGCCTATAGAGTCAAATTCTTTTCTCTGTATTTTTTTAGTAATTCATTGAGTTTAATTGCACAAAATAACACGCATAATTATTTAAAATGACGCTTAATTAAATTCAATTTCCGTTTTCATTTGGTAGCTGGACGTATTATCAAAGTCAGCGTAGCACAATTGAGAAAAAACTAAAATATCTCGAGAACGGCTAATTTTAAAGTAAACGAGTTGGCCTTACTTTTTACATCGTCAGAAATACGTATAAAACAAGCATTTCATGGATGGATTCGTAGTTTTTTATTTTAGATTTTGACCATTTTTGCGGATCATTTTTCAAAAAAGCTAGATTATTTTCCCCCTAGTCATACCAAAATCTAATCAGCAACAGGGTAACACACAAATAACATACTTATACAATTTTAGGAAATTTAGTCCATTACTTTTTGTGTTACAGAGGATACATATGTTTCCCAGACAGAGAGACACATAGACACACACATAGGCACACCTGACAGACACAGACACACCTTTCGGGATCTCTGGACACACACACAGACACTCGCACATAGACGTCAGTCTAAAAATAGATTTTTCGAGACAGAGGACCCAAAACGCGTAGATCCGCCGTAAACTCGAACATGATTTTCAACACGATTCCGATACTTTCGCCATACATTACTTTGTATTGCAGGGGAAATAAATGTGGGCAGCACAAAACTTTCCCTGCAGACACAAAAAATTCATTTTTCTTTATTTCTTAAATAATCCATTAAATTGAGTTTAATTGCACGAAATAGCACTAAATTTACATTTTTTATTCAATTTTTATTCTTATTTGGTAATTGGACATATTTCCTAAAGCGGCGTAACAAACACGTAAGAAATCTCAAATATCTTGAGAACGGTTAGTCCTAAAGTAATGAGGTTGGTTAAATTTGTTTCCTCGTCAAAAATTGCGAATAAAACAAGAAATTAATTAATACATTTGAGCATACGTAAGTTTTTTTTTTCTAGATTTTGACGAATTTTGAGGACTATTTTGTAAAAAACACAGGTTGTTCTTTTCTGAATCGTACCAAAATCTAATCAGCACCAGAGTATCCCTCAAGTAATTTATCAACCAAATGTTTTGAAATTTAATCAAATATTATTTTAGCTAGAGTGGATACATGGCATTTTTACAGGTCATTTTGCAAAAAAAGGCGGGTTCTGTTTCTTCGAATCGTACCAAAGACTAATCAGCACCAGGGTCACATCCAAGTGACTTACCTACCACATTTTATGAAAATAGTCCATTAGTTTTTCAGTTGAAGTGGATACATACATTGCACAGACACACAGACAAACACATACATAGACGTCAAGCTAAAAACAGTTTTTTCGTATTCTAGAAGTCTCAAAACGTGTAGATCCGTCAAAAATTTGAGTTGCGATTTTCGACATGATTCCAATACTTTCGTATGCATTGCCATGTATTGCAGGGAAAGTAAAAATGGCCTTTAATGGGAAATATAATGTCGCTGTTATGTGTTGTTGCTTTCTGGGAATAAACGGCTGCAATCATTTGCTCTAGTGTATGGTTAAACACATTTATCTTTATCCATGTAAGATATACATTTAGTGGCCAAATTCTTATAATCGTTAGGCAAGTTTCTTTATTCCGTAGATACGAGTATTTCTGAAGTTGGATTCCAGAATCGGTATGATAAAGGAAAGCAGTTAGCATGAAAATACTATGGAAGTATATATATATATATATATATATATATATATATGACGAAATAATGAATAAAATACATGATGTAAAGAATTTTAAACGTAGGCTTATCGTGGAATAATATCGTGGAATAATATGAGCTTATCGTTGTTGTATAAATATTAGCAAAATAACTGAATCATGAATTGTTTTAGGGAATGAAGTATCACATTTTGCAAAGAGTGGATCACCACAGAATAAAAGGTGCTGGAACTCAAGAGATCGTGTCGCCAACAGCTACTAGATATTCGAGCTGAGCAGAGAGTTGGCAACCTTGTTGAGTCTACAAGAAAGGCAGCCAGCCGTATGTCAAATGACAAATGACTGAAAATCGTAATGGGGAATCGAGTCACATATGAACGCATAGTTCGTTGCACATTTCATTGTATGCACTACAGAAATCAATTCGAAAAGACAGAACTTGCCTTTTTTTTTTGGGCGAAATGGCTCACAAAAAGTCTGTATTCACTCTAACTAAAACACTAATAGAGTAAATTTCACAAAATTTGGTACATAATAGTCACTTGTGGGTTTCCCTGGTGCTGATTAGATTTTAGTACGGTTCGGAGAAAAATAACCTGCTTTTTGAGTGCGAGATGGCACTCATAAATCATCAAAATCTAAAGTAAAAACTACGTATGCTCAAATAAATCAAGTAAATGCTTGTTTTAAACGTGATTTTTGACGAAGAAAAGAATAAGATTAACGTCATTACTCTAGGACTAGCCGTTCTCGAGATATTTTACGTTTTTCGAATTTTCGTCACGCCACCTTTCAAAGTACGTCCAGATACCAAATGAAAGTGAAGATTGAATTAAAAGTGCAAATTCTGTGTAATTTAAAATAATTATGGGTGTTATATTTTTCAATTAAACTGAATGAATTATTGATGAATTATAGAGAACGTGAATATGAGTCTGCAGTGAAAGTCGTGTGCTGTCCACATCATATTTTTATCATTAACATACTTAAGTATATTACTTTTATACAAAATTGTTGTTTCACTTTTATGGTTTCCCTTTCTTTATCAACAAACAACTCTCACATACACTCTGTTTCTATAATTACAGCGTCATAATTTGTAAGAACGAACTTAAAAATCATTTACAGCTACGTCCAAACAAAATCTAATTTTGTCGAGAATCGCGTTCCTTCTTTAAAGAAGTATCAATTCTTAAGACATACGGACGTTTAAATAGAATGCAAAGTAGATGCAGTTTTGTTCGCGTGATGGCCACCGTAACAGTTGAATCACACGCAAACTATTTCATTAAACCTCTTTTCTCAACAGAGGCGAATTTCTTTCCTAATTAGTATAGATGGCGCGACATATGCTAAGTTGCACTTTATTTCTTCTGAGAAACGTCTGGTGTGTAAATTGAGTCTTTACTGTACAGTGACTTGGTAATTGGATTGATGGATATTTCGTGTTGGAATATGCTGAGTTTTAAAATTGTTTTTTATTTTCACCATAAATTGGGCTTTCATTTTATTATAATAATTCGTAGTTTAAAGTAAGTGGTTTTTAAAATATGGATAATATTTATTGAAGTTTATATTTCTATGAGCTTTGAAAATGGAGTTTTAAAAGGTAAAAAGAAATAGAACTATTGAAATAAATTATATATCCAATTCATAGTTGAGAGTGTGGCATTTGTAGATATAAAATAGCGTTCTATTAAAAAAATTGAAATCTAGTTTTTATATTTTGGTTTATACGCGTTTTGTCTGTTTTGATGCGCCAGGGCAAAACATTAAGACGGCAATATAGTTTACACGCCGAACGCTAATTTGCCAAATGATTTAATTATCAATTGTCTGGTCATTGCAAAAAATATATATATTTCGATTTTTTTTAATGCAGAAAATAAATACTTTTAGTTATAAAATTTTAACTTTCTATTATTTGTAATTTTACAAAAAAAAGTACACAGTAGCATTTAAAGAATGCCTGAAGTGATGTTTAAATATTATATTCAAACGAAGTTATACACTAGAAAGTACTAGAAATCTAAATATACTAGAAAATAATTATACTATATATTAAAGTAGCTATATATTTTCTACATTAAAATATGTCGACATATTAAACATATATTTTCAGCTATTTTAGTGGTCTAAAGTGGTCTAATGATTTGCATGTAGATACTACCCCCTTGCAAAGATGGAATTGGAAAAGCAATATCTTTTATTTCTCGGTGGGGGGGGGGGACTTCGACTCAACGAAAATACAGAGTTAGATACGCTTAAGTTATCAAATTTTGAGTCTATTATATTTAAAACACAGTTTAATAAACATATATATTAGTACAACTGGAGGATCCCGAAAACCTCTTGGCCAATTAATCACACATTTTATCTGGAAACGTCCTGTATCCTACATACGTATTATAAAATTTGAATAAAATGTACAGGGTTTATTTCCTCATTGCAAACAAGTCCATAAATGTAAGCCAAATAGATTGTTTTGTGCAGGGAACTGCTTAAATAACTATAATTCTATCCATTTATTCACTGCTTGTTTACAATGTCATTTCTGTGGGTATTTACGAAAATTTTTATTTCGGTAAATTGGAGTAACGCCACGCTATGTTCGGGGGATTACATATATCTATTACTATTTATTTTACTGTTACTAAATGTCCATTGTAACTGCTCCATACCATTTGGGTGAACTGGACGGTCTGGTTAATAAATAAAGAAAAATTATATCGACGATAATTCAACGATACTAATACAAACTCCCCAATAGTTGAAGGATACTACTACACGATAAAAATAGGATTCTTTTATACGAATTAAAGTAATGTGACGTGGTATTCTATTTCCTATTATCA
Organism: Amaurobius ferox; assembly: GCA_951213105.1. Classification (NCBI taxonomy): domain Eukaryota; kingdom Metazoa; phylum Arthropoda; class Arachnida; order Araneae; family Amaurobiidae; genus Amaurobius; species Amaurobius ferox. Next base: position 135,900,867 of record OX578146.1, on the reverse strand, counting down.
AGTTCTTATGACAGATGGCAGTTGCTAACTTGAAAGGTTAAAATGAATCATCAGAGTTTGCGTGAAGTTGACAGATTGTCACGCAAGTATTCTCGTTCCGATCGTGTTACTTGCGATGAATAATTTCGTCGTACGGTAAAAATAATAAAATGTCCCATGAATTAAATATATTTAAGTATCTAACGACATTCAATATTTTTATGGGAGAGTATTCCATGAAATGAAGAGATTTATTCCGAAATGACGTAGGTCATTTTCGCTTATCTGTCTTATACTATGCCACGGTTACGTTGTAGTCATTGACCTTCAGCTAGAAAAGCGAGAGAGTATCCCAGCTGCACTGCATACGATAGAAGATTAAAAGTGATTTAGGTGTTTTTGGAATTATGCCCATTCGATATGGACGCTTAAAACGCTTCGACTGTACCGCAGATGCCTGCTCGTTAATTTGATCAACTACACTAGATATTCAAAGAGCGGCGTTTCAGAGACCGTAAAAACGATAATTAAGATATATATATATATATATATATATATATATATATATATATGTATATATATATATATATATATATATACATGGCGCTTTTAGAACAGAACAGCCGTATGCTACATTTTATTTTATGTGCGCTTGAATACGTTGCTCAAGTTTTTAACACTTTACAACAAAGTTGAAAAGTGTTTATGACTTTGTTCATTCTGTCTGTCTGTCTGTCTGTCTGTCCGTTAGCACGATAACTGCTGTAAAAATGACTTAATCAAAATGAAATTTTAGTATGTTATTCAGACAGTCTGTAGAATCTATTGGAATATAAATGAATAATATCAGCCAATTAGTTTTGGATTGAACCCGGGTCGAAAAAATGAAATACATTGAGCCCTATGGGACCTAATTTTTAAAACATTTTTTAAGCGGATTTAAAATTCACAAATTGCTTCGAAAATTTTAGGTAATATTCAAATTGTTCCATAAAATATTTTAAAAAAAATTCAGCGAAATATATTCAGTAGTTTTTTAAATAAAAATTAAAATAATAATTACACCTCTTATATGAAACGATCACGTGACCATGATATGAAACGATCACATGACCCACTTCAAAATGATATGTGGCATCCATCTTGTTTCAAAATCGTGATTTTTTTAAGTCCTTTTTCATTCATATTGAGTGTTGTATCTATCCGTCCTAAAACTACTTTATTTTTGCTTAAATTCTGTGCATCTACATACTGAAACAACGCAATGACAAAATATTTGAGTTTAAATGCTCATCTAAATTTGATTATTTCTACAACTAAGCCTATTTTTCACCTATGTAAAATTTAAACAGCAAAATATATAGAATGAGTTGTATTAGAATTCCTGTATTTTTTTAACACAAAATAATTTAGTCCATGGAGCCATGGCTGATATGAATGAAATATTAATTGATTTCATAAAGGGAAGGACGATTTTTTTCGATGAAGTTTCAAGCGTAGAGTTTAATTTTTTGTAGCTCCATGGTCTTAAACAAAATGTTTAAATAAAATTAATTATTATAGTATTGTGATGAATGAAATGAATGGGAGAAAGTTATGAATGAAATCCTGTTTTTATAGAGAGATCCAGGCGTGTTATTTTTTCTATGACGTCATTTGAATTTATTTCAGTTGTTTTCGATGAAGTTTTCAAATATAATAAATTATCGTAGTATTATGATAATTCTAAAACTATTACCGAGGAATGTATAACATTTTAGAGATGTTTAAACCAGGCAATTTATATTTCAATGCCGTCATTTGAATGACGTTCATTTTTTTCGATGAAGGTTTAAGTTTTCAAATATAATAAATTAATGCAGTATTGTGATAAGTTTCAAAATATTACCGAGGAATGTATTGCATTTTAGACTTGTTTAAATAAAATTGCATTGAAGTTGGAAAGTGTTTCATAATGAATGCTTTAAGCATGATTGATCTTTCTTGTTTTTTTTATTCTTTCCACAAAATATTTTTTACTTATTAAAACAAGAATGACTTATATAGGAACATTTTCACATACCGAGATCAATTTATTGCTTATTTCGATTGACATTAAGTGCATAAATGCCAACTGACTATTAATTCTAGATAAAATTTATCTAAAGCAAATTCTAGCATACAAGTTATTATTACCAGACTGTTAATTCTATATAAAATTTACCTGGCGTCATATATAAAATATACCGTAGAAAATGCTGTGTACTCAACTTTTTAAAAACTGCAATTACTGTCTCAAACAGCATATCATGAGAAAGTAATACCCTAAGTTCATGTCGTTTTCATCTTGTAAGATTCCCAGTGAAGTTGTTACTTGCACTAAAATCACATAAAAATCTGAAGTAACTACACAGTAAAATAAAAGCCAAAGTAAATGTAAAATGAAAATACGAAGTAACTCTACAGTAAAATATACAATTTCTACACTACAGTTACAGTTTTCTTTTTTCTATTTCGTTATTTTGTCAGAAAGTAATTCTAATTCAAGTAATTCTTCGATGCAATCTTTTGAATTAAGTAATCAAGTAGTAACTTAATTCAAGTAATTCTTCGATGATCTTTTAAACTTTTTAATCTTTTATAAACGCCTCCATGAAAGAGTTAAATTATTGCATACTTTTAATACAAAAATATATTTTTGAATTAAATCTATTTAATACAAAAATCTGTCTTTGTATTATATCTACATTTAATACAAAAATTACAGCCCAATACGCCTATACATTACTTTCAGTATATTTTCATCCGTTTTTGCAAAAAGAAGAAAAAATTAATAATCACGTTCAATTGAATACACATATACTTTGAAAGACTGGGCTTGGAACTCACTGGATAGAAATAGTCTTTAAGAAAATTTTCTTCATCTGCATGGTTAAAGTAGTACATTTTTAAAAATAAGTTACTACTGGATCATTAACGGAAATGTTATCTACATTTTCTATTTCAACTCTTTTACCTATTTTTAGAATGACTTTGAAAGAACCCAACGGAATGAAAAATAACGGCTTGTTCTTTACAGCAAAAGCATTTTTCACTGCATGATACCATCCATTAATGATAGTCAACAGCATCTGCTACTAACGCTGTTGTCCAATCCGAAAATTTTCTTCTTGCCTTTTCAAACATTTCTGTTCGTCAGGGTGATTGTAACTTTAGAAGTAGAGTGATAGAAATGAGTAGAAAAACAAGCCTCTACGCTTCTGGTGTTACAGTAATGATGAGCCATTTTCCGTAATCAGTAGTTTTTGTACACTTTCAAATAGCAGTTTTAATTTAGTCACGCATAAAGGGTTCGTTAAGAAGTCAATAAATTCTCCAATAACTTCCTGAGGAAAGGTCTATGAGTGTACATGTTATATCTACCTACAGTAAAGGTATCATACCCAATATAGTGCCACCTAGCGGATAATTTTTTAAAAAATGGATAACCGACTTGGCAACAAAGCTAGATTGACATAAAAAGTCAATTACGAAATTGTAAGGAAGTCTGGTCGCCGATTATTACTCAAGTGTTGTCTAATGAGCAATAATCGACACCAGGAACGAAAGAAACGCATATAGGGAAAGCAATAAATACCTGTCAGAAAGTTGTATTATCGTTGTATTATCGGGTTCTATTATTTGGGCATGGTGACGCTTACATTGCTTGCCAAAATGCGCGTTCGTACTTTTTCTGGAATTCAAATGCGCATTGTTTTTATGACAGGAGACATTTTAAGCAGGATCTAGACTATATTTGTGTTTATGCAAGTGTTGCTCTTTATAGCATTCCTGAATAGGACACCTATTCCCCAATAACCGCATTTTGTCAAAAAAAAAAATCATTGGGTACCATTTTTGTGTCAATTCTCACACATTAGACAATGCGATACAACTTTGTAGTTGAAGACCCAGACCGTCCGGCTCGCCCTGAGGGCTTGAGCAACCATTTGGACGGACGGTCAACTTTGTAGTTGGATTTTTTCATATTTCTCGCTTCGTTGCAGAATTCGTTAGTCCATCCTTTTAAATCCTCCACTAGGGACGCTGTAATCTCTTTTACTCGATCGAGCATTGTCAATTCACTATAGATAAATTGAACGCGTACCCTAATGGACCTTTCTTTTCAACGTCAGTGTTTGTTTGTTCCAGTTCGTCCGACCCCCTTATAAAGTCATTGGGTGTGCTTCAGATTTTTCCAAGGAACCCTGAATAAGAATTTCATATATTTACTTCCTACGCCATGTCTATTAAACAGAAATGCTCCAATCATTAATGGTATATGCAGCATCACGCGGGCAATAGTTTTTTGTTTGTACGGTAAATAATATTTTGAGATTGATCTGCCCGCTGGACCGTCTGCAAAGAATAACTTGCGTTGTAAAGAAACCGACAAATGACATGAAGAAGATTGGCTTGACAGCCAAGTTATGCAAAGGCTAATGTTGTGAAAAGATTACGGGAGCGCTTTCATTCTGAAAGCACTGGAAAACGCCCTCCTTGATCTTAGAAAAGCAAAAATCTCCTTAGATATCCACGTGTTTTACAGCAGTGTTTGCGCACAGGTTTAATTCCTCAGAAAGGACCTTTCATACTGAACTCTACGTTCCCTGTTGCAAATGGCAACTCCCCTGTTGACCCCGCCCCCTCCTCCCTCGTTACTCTTGGACTCAAGGCTGTGCTTTGAGGAGCACGACTCTAACTTTTCCCTTTTTAATTTTCATGAGGAGACATTTTACTTCTCTATTTGAAATGAAGGAATTTGAGGGACCTTGAGGTGGGATTCGTCTTAATTCAAAACCAAGAGCATTACTACGAATCTCTTTTGTGTATTTATACTAAAATATTTTATTCCGATTTCGCTTTAAAGATTGGAGTTCAAGGGCAAGTCCTTGCAGATCTGTAAACTCCTTAGTTATTTTCTTGAGATCCTTCAGAATATCCTGAGACGACTTTTTTTTTATCTTTCGTTTTCACTAAAATGGAGTTTTAGGATTTACAAAATAATTTTGACGATCTTGTAATTGATAAAAGTTAAAGCATTATTTAAATTTTCAACAAAATATATCTTTTGCGGTTCAAATATTATTGCTATTTATATAAAATTGTCAATTAAAATAGTTTTCTTTTCCAAATCGAATTTCCATATGCTTCTATAAAAACTCATATGGGCATTTTTGAGTTTCAGTTGAAAACCTTTTCGGCGTGATTTACGCTAGTAGTGGAGGTCTACACGGGTCGGAATTTTGGATTTTCAATCCGGGTAGTATCAACAATACGAGCACCCGGTCCGACCCCGAAAAACTGTATAAATATAGAGCCAGATCCCGACTTGAAGACCATTGAGAAATATAGACAAATTAACACTTCTCTACAATCAATAAAATTAATTATTACAATGTAAATGTGAAAATATCGCGGCAGCTATTGTTATGACATCAATCATAGTTATACTTTGTATCTATTTATGAATTCACTTTCTAAAATTCTGAATCATTATTGAAATACAAGCATATAAGGAGATTCCAACTACTGACGAATACTAATTAATATCCAAACCAGTTGTGGGATTTATAACTGTCACTAAAAGTTTCAATTCAGATTACACACTTGTGTCCTATTATTGATTGAAAACTCTGTCTTCCCTCTACCATATCATCATCATATGACTTAAAATATTTTCATTTTGTCAGTGTCTTTTTAGTCTAAAGATTAAAGATTCATATCACTCGTTACAAATAATCTTCTCCTTTAACGCAAATTTTAATCCCGAGACGAGTTAAGGATAATGAAATTTTTGTTGCAAGTACTTAAGACGAAAAAAATGTTAATTGTTTTAGCACACGTATGCAAGGAGATCTGCTGGTCGTGTTTCTAGGCGAGGAATTTTCAGACGGAATCTCGATTTTAACAAATCAGTTTATAGACGGAACATGATTTAATTGAGAATACGGGAGTTATTTCGGTTGTGTTCTGGCGAGAAAGTGGGTAATTAAATTTACGAGACATTTCTGTAACTTAGGTAACAGAATCTCCCGGGGAATAAAATGAAAAGTGTTACGACAAGTTATAATTGCTCTCCGAATATTGAAAAGGAGTTATCCCATGGATACGTAAGGAAGAGAGTGTTGCAAAGTTTTGGCGTTTATATAAAATTACTTTGTTGGCAAAGCAAGGTATGGTGTTATGGAGGAATATTCATGTTCTTAAAGCTGGAAAATTTTATAAAACAATGTTTTATGTTGATATTAAAAGTTATAGAAATAATTCTTATGTAAAAAGTCCATATAATCTTTCAAGATTGAAAAACATTATTTGAATGCGATATATAAAGTGCAGGTCCTATCCTATGTTAGGGTATACAGCTTGACAATAATATAAATATCCCTATTCAAAGCTATATGCAATCAGTAAATGCATCTGTAAACATTATCCCTCTCCCGCTACTTCACTATCCCGCTACCTCACTATCCCGCTACCTCACTATCCCGCTACCTCTCTATTCCGCTACATCTCTCTCCAGCTACTTCACTCACCAGATACCTCTCTCTATCGCTAACTATATCTCTATTTCTCTCTATCTCTACATCTCTCTCTAACTCTACCTCTCTTTATCACTACCCCTCTTTATCACTACCTCTCTTTATCACTACCTCTCTTTATCACTACCTCTCTCTACCCACCTTTCTCTCGCAATACTTCTAGCTTTACCCCTATCTGTCTCTACTTCTGTCTACCTTTCTCTCAATTTCTCTATATCTCTCTACCTCTCTCTCAATTTCCCTATATATCCCTTCCTCTCTCTCAATATCACTATATCTCTACCTCTCTCTTTACCCCTATATTCTCTATCTTGCTCTCTCTCTTAATCTCGCTACGTTTCTACGTCTTTCTTCACCCTATTTATCTCTACCTCTTTCTTTACACCTATTTGTATCTACCTCTTTCTTTACCCCTATGTGTCTCTTCCTCTCTCTTTACCCCTATCTGTCTCTACCTCTCTCTTTTCCCCTATCTGGCTCTACCTCTCTCTTTACCCCTATCTGTCTCTACCTCTCTCTTTACCCCTATCTGACTCTACTTCTCTCTATAGCCCTATTTATCTTTACCTCTTTCTCTCTCAATTTCTCTATATCTATTCCTCTACCTCTCTCTATATCTCTACCCCTCTCTCTATATCTCTACCCCTCTCTCTATATCTCTACCCCTCTCTCTACTCCTCTATGTCTATACCATCGAGGTAGTATATAATGGAGAGAGCTTAAGGGTTGCAATCGGGGCCAAAGATAAAGGGAGTTGTAGTCAGGACGAATTTCCTGAGAACCCGTTTTCTTCCGACTGTGACCCTGTACATTTCAATGGCGATTTCTGACCGAGAGCGTGTTTGAGAAATATAAATGGTAAATTAATGGTTATGTACTGTTGTGCTTACGGCTGCAAGGAAAAGCATGTAAAAGGAGGACTTCACTCTTTCCATGGGTAAGTTTTTTTTTTCATTATATATCTTACAAATATAGTTAAGAAGTAATTTTGCTAGATTTTAGCGTGGTGCATTTCATTTGGCTATTAATTTTATTGCTTTTAATGCTATATTATTAGAAGTTTTGCTCAATTTTTGGTGTTTGTGATATTGCAGAAGACTTATAATATCATTCTAACACTTTAAAAAAACATTCGGAGTACTTTTGTGATAGTTATAGAGCTATTTTCGGTATCCTCATATGTTTTCCCTTCGAGGTAGAACTTGGCGATGTTTGGCGACGTTTGGCAAGATTGGGTGGCTAGGGAAGAAACATAGGGTGTTTAGATAATGAGCGTAAAGACGTGTTGTATGATAAAATTTTACTTTCAAAATAAAATATAATAGTTTACATTCATTGAAAATGTCAGTTAGATTTTACATCACAATTTTTCAGTGCATTTTATATAAAGATATATGATCTGAAATATGAGCATGATCTCATTTCTAGTTCAGAGTAAATTGTACTTAATAAGTCGATGTTATTAATCTTATCCTTGAGATTGCCCCTCCCCCCCTCACCCTCTCCGCATACATTCTATAGATGCCGATGTTGGTTAGAATTAATTTCATATAAACATCTCGATTGTTCACAAATTAAATATAAAAGGATATATCATCAAACTCCCAGTGTTTTCAAGAAGTATTTTGGTATTACACTCTTGTTTAGTTTTCGAGAAAGAAATATGCCTTGCCCAAAGAAATATTTGAATCACCGACTTCTTGATCACGCGTTAGCAATCTATTAAACGAGAAATCTTAACTCTAAAAGAACCTTACATTCTCCTCATCATAATTTAAGTAATAGGCTTTTTGATCTAGAAACAGCTCTACCAATATAAATATTTTTACTTACATCATGTTTTATGTACCAAAGTCGTGTTTCAGAGTCTTTTAAGTGCGACTAATATAAATTGAAGTCCAAATTATTATAATTACAGAAATTTGACGAAAATAAAGCTATTGGGACACCTAGCTTAGGTGTGTACCGGCCATCCATTTTGATGCTCTAAGTCCTCGGATGAGTCGGATGGTCTGGGCTTTCGACCTAGCTTAGGTGATTCAAAAGTAAAGGTCATTAAAACTTAAAATTCTGCACATAGCTTTAATTATAATTTTGGTCCTAATGCTTTAGTTGTTTTTAAAATTTTAGAAATTATTTTTGGATAGATTGTGCTTTAATTTTTGCTATAAGTTTTTAATCTATATAATAAAAGGCAATGTCTGTGTGTCTGTCTGTCTGTCTGTGTGTCTGTCTTATACACTATACGTTTCGCGACCGCGCGTCGGAGAGCTACGAAATTTGGCAATCGGAGACCCGGGGGGGAGGGAAGGGGACACGTGAAAACCGATTTTTAAAATTTAATTATTTTTTTATTTATTTAATGTTTTATGCGATTTCGACCGTTTTTTGCCGTTTTTTCTCCACGATCCAGACATCGTAGAAAAAAACAAATTACACCATCGGAAAGAGCAGAGAATTTCGAGTAAAAATATATCAATTTCAAATCTGAATTTCGATTTCTAATATTTTTTAAAGATTTTAAAACAAAAGTCACTTTTTGCTCAAGAAAACGATTTTTGGTTTTTAAATTCTCGCATCGTGAAAAGTACTCATAATTTCGACTAATAATTTACATTTTCAGAAAGGTCAAACATCTGGCATTCTTACAAGTCCAATCTGGTCCAGAAATAATGAAAATTGCCTTCAGGATGGCAATTTTAAAGACGCCATGATTTTAAATTTGTCGGCTACCGGCTCAGTTCCTCAACGGCATTTTCCTCCCATCCGCATTAGTTTCTTCCCCGTCTCCATGGAGACCGCGCTTTCGGTTTTAACTGAATTACGAGCATAAGTGTTGTATACATCGGGCGAAATTATTATATTTATATGATATTTTAAATGGATATTTTTAAATGGATATTTTAAATAATTTAAATGATTGAATTATGGTGGTTTGAATTGTGGTGATGTATTTGAAATTATTATATTTATGGATTGGTGGAACGATATGGTTGATTTTTTTATTTTAAATGGATATTTTAATTTATGGATATTTTAATTTATAGATATTTTAAATGGATATTTTAATTTTATGGCTATTTTAAATGATGGAACGATGGAACGAGGATGGTGGAATTAAGAGCCTAGCATATGGTCGTTATAAATTTAAATTAGCGCGCGGGAAGTTAGCGCGCGAGAATTGCACTCGGTAGGCCTGGGTTCGATTCCCGCCACTGATGTGGAGTACGATCACCTTAAACATATGGGTCGATAATTCCTTCCGAGAGGTTGGTGGCAGGGAAAGAAGGTACGGTCTCTGTGGATGCCTCCCCCACTGGGTCCTGGTCCAAATTGGGTGAATAAAAAGAAAGTTATGGAGATTGTCGCGGAGGGCGCGGTAGCCCAGTGGTTAGCGTGCGGGAATTTCACTCGGTAGGCCCGGGTTCGATTCCCTCCACTGACAAAACTGCTGCCGTGTTCACGCGGAGTACGATCACGTTAAACATGTGGGTCCGTAAGTCCTTCCGAGAGGTTGGTGGTAGAGGAAGGAGGGTACGCACCCTGTGGATGACTTTCCCACTGGGTTCCGGTCTAAATTGGGTGAATAAAAAGAAGGTTATGGAGATTGTCGCGGAGGGCGCGGTAGCCCAGTGTTTGGCGCGCGGGAATTGCACTCGGTAGGCTAGGGTTCGATTGCCGCCACTGCCAAAACTGCTGCCATTTTCACGCGGTGTACGATCACGTTAAACATGTGGATCCGTAAGTCCTTCCGAGAGGTTGTTGGTAGAGGAAGGAGGGTACGGACCCTGTGGATGCCTCCCCTACTGGGTTCCGGTCTAAATTGGGTGAATAAAAAGAAGGTTATGGAGATTGTCGCGGAGGGCGCGGTAGCCCAGTGGTTAGCGCGCGGGATTTGCACTAGGTAGGTCCGGGTTCGATTCCCGCCACTGCCAAAACTGCCGCCGTGTTCAGGCGGAGTACGATCACGTTAAACATGCGGGACCGTAAGTCCTTCCGAGAGGTTGGTGGTAGGGGAAGGAGGGTACGGTCCCTGTGGATGCCTCCCCCACTGAGTTCCTGTCTAAATTGGGTGGCACTTCCTGGTAGGTCGTTCCTTCTGGTAGGTCGCGCCAGCGAGTGTGCCACGGTTAGAATTTGCCACGGTCAGAATTTTTAAGGGTAGCGAACAGGCTGGTCGCCAAAGGCGGCTAGTCTATATAATAAAAGGCAATGTCTGTGTGTGTGTGTGTGTGTCTGTGTGTCTTATACACTATACGTTTCGCGACCGCGCGTCGGAGAGTTATGAAATTTGGCAATCGGAGACCCTGGGGGTGAGAAGGGGACACGAGAAAACAGATTTTTAAAATTTTAATTATTTTTTTTTTGTTATTTAATGTTTTATGCGATTTCGACCGTTTTTTGATCTTTTTGCCCTTTTTTCTCCTCGATCCAGACATCGTAGAAAAAAACAAATCACACCATCGGAAAGAGCAGAGAATTTCGAGTAAAAATATATCAATTTCAAATCTCAGAGATAAATTCTAATATTTTTTTATGATTTTAAAGCAAAAGTCACTTTTGACTCAAAAAAACGATTTTTGGTTTTTAAATTCTCGCATAGTAAAAATTACTCAGAATTTCGACTAATAATTTACATTTTTAGAAAGCTGAAATATCTGGCATTCTTACAAGTCTAATCTGGTCCAGAAATAATGAAATTGCCTTCAGGATCGCAATTTTAAAGACGTCATGATTTTAAATTTCTCGGCGTTCCGCTCGGCGTGCCGCTTCGTTTCTCCCGCGCTGAAGCAGGGAAGTTGGTGGGTGGGGACGTCAAGGTGGAGGTGACGTCACGGTTCGGAATAGAGCTCCTCTACTACAGGCTGACTTATCAAGCATATTGATGCCCAGTAGGGTTGCTTCATAAACATGGGCTACCATATTTGGCGATCTAACGTGTGCTCCAAATATGGAGTTTCACACTTATTTCAGAACGTTAACAAATTTTCAATTGAGTTATATTTTTATAAATGAATAAGATTAGAGTAACATTTGTAATTTCGTAACACTTATTGACAAGAATTAAATATACGATTCTCACTCTACAAACAGATTAACAAATAAGGAATGAAATATATGGATATATTTTTTTACTTTTTTTGCAAAAATTCAGTCTTATTAAAATTCATGAAATACTTGGATGTATATTTCTACTATTTTATATCTATTCCAGTTCCAACGTTTTATAAAAAGGAAAAGTATTATTATCTTATTATAAACTCAGAAAGACCTTGAAATATTTGAAACACCTATAATAGTGAAAAAAGTTGTTTCTGAAATACATTTATGATACATAGTAGTGTGTGAATTACTCGGGGGGGGGGCGCAGAAAACTTAAATAACTTATTCTGTTTAGCATTACAAATAGAAAATAGTTTTTCCAAGTATTCATATTTTTTATTTTCAGAAGCATATTTTCTATTCCAAGTACTCTTTATACAACAAACAATTCCATAATTGAAGAATCCTATTTAAAGTTCAGAAACCACTGTAATGTATATTATGATTTCGTAAAGGACCTATTTTGAAAAAAAAAAATGGTTTTAATGTTTTATTAAAAAATTTTATAAAGGGAAATGTAAATTGTACTTTGAAAAATCTCATCTTTACAGCAAAAGCTATTTTTTTTAAGACTAAAATTATAGTAATTAGCGTATTATGTTAATTTTATCAAATGAAAATTGCAGAACCTGTAGATCTGAAACATTTTCAAAGTGCAACTTTTAAAAAGAAAAATAATAATGCCATGTTGCCCAAAGATAAAACCACAGTAGTGTGATCCATTGTTAGTTTTCTTAATTATAACCCTATATTGCTAATTCAAAGCCTTTTTAGAAGTCAGGCACCATAAATTTTTTCATGTGGTCTTAAATGACATCTCTCCAACAAATTTTATAAAATCAGAAAAATAAATAGGACATATTTATTTTTATCGTTTTTCTATTTTATTTTGTTAATACTTTTCTATACAGTAGCAAAGCATGAAATATTCTTTGAAATAAACTTCATGACATTTAGTCAAATTATAGGTGTTCATTTTGATGTAAATATTGATTATTGTCAACTCCAGTGAACAATAGTTACCTCAATAAGTAAAACTTTCTTATTCTTCCTTGAAGAAAACATGCATGTAAAAATCAGGTGACTGCAATTGTTTCGAGAGAGTTTTAATTCCATTGAAACAATTGCAGTCACCTAATTTTTATAATACTTCTTTAAAGAAAGCATGCATATAAAGTTTTATAAATAGTCATAAGACTTTATATTCTATATTTTACTTACTTCAAATTTACAGGAGATCGATCAGCACACTGAATAAAAAAAATAAAATAAACTTTTCATGCTATACTTCAAACAGCTATTATTTCTCAAAATATTTATAATTTTAAACTAATTAATATTCAAATTGCAAACAAATTAGAATTTTACCTGAAAATATGCAATATTATTTAAATTACATGAAAAGTTTTTGAAAAATTACTTTTCTGTATGTACTTATGTATATTACTTTGTGTACCGTTAATTATTTTTTGTTACAAAGTCATTTACTTTCATCACTGAATAATACACACCCCAAGGAGACAAGTCCAATATTCAGTCAAAACTTTAAGAAATCTAAGGTACCATGAAAATACTTTCTTATATTGCAATTTTACTAAAACATTTTAATGAAATTTTTATAAAGTTCCTTCCAAAATTTAAGTAATAAAATTATGTTTTTATAAGCAACCAATTTGTTTTATGTTTTTTTTTCTTTCTCATAAAACTGTATCTTAGGTTTTATTGAACTAACTGATACATGCTTATAGCTAAATACTAATATAGTATCATGTAAATAGGTTATTTAAATAATATTTTATTATGATTGATAGATTTTACCCAAGTTAAAAAAAAAAAAAAAAAAGTCTTATTTATGTTTAAACCACTTTAAAAAAGCTGGTTTTTCTTTAGTAGACAAAATATAGCTTTTTCCGAATAAAAAAACTGAATTGTATAAATAAGTCATTAAAAAATTGATATTTCATGCAGTTTTTATCAAGAGCATCATGGACATACTATGACAACTGATTTATTGAAATTGGCTAAATAAATCAATATTAAGGTGAGAAAATACAAAAATGTAGCAAAAAAAAATGTGCTTACTTGATAATCAACATAACCCTGCAAGCACTCAAACTTGAAAAATTGTATTGGAAAAATAGGAAATGACAAAAACCACTTTGCAAAAACAAATTTATTTTACTTTTACTGGTTACATTAATTACAGTAAAATCCTTTTTAAGATACAAAATTATTAATAAACAAATCTGTATCTGACATATCCAATGGAGATAAACTGCACTAAAAACACATACCTTCCTTTTAATTTTAGCTGGCATTTTTGCAACCCTGTATTTTTTAAATGTACATTTCAATTAAAACATTCACATATAAACATTATTTCAAATATAACTGAAAAAGAAAAATAATTCAGAACAGATTAGTTTCAAATAACCAGTAAATTTATTGTACAGATATTAAAATGAGGAACATGAGGCTCCAAGTAGCTAATTAATTATGTTTAAAGTGTAATGTTAATGAAGTTTGTTATTTTATAGTATTAAACAAATAAATAGGGCGGGGGCACTTCAGGACCAATCAAATCATTTCTTTGCATGTCTTTATCAAACTCCGACAACTAATAAGAATTATACACTCACTAATATATGGAAATATTCTTTATATTGTTTAACATCCAATATGGTCCATCAAAAATTATTTTTAAAGAAAATCAAATTGAAATCAAACTAAAATATAAAACTTAGATGTAAACAATGGAAAATTTGCTTTCCCTAAAACAGATTAAATATTTACAGATCCAACAGTACTTTTAACTATAGCAATTTTTGTTGTGTACAAATATAAATTATTTTCTGATTATTTCATACAATTAAAAAATAGTACAGAATTTTTCTCATCATGTTAAATATTTCAAAAATATCAATATTCTAATTTCAAAATCAAAATTAGAGCTTTGAAGTTTTTAATTAATCTGCAAAGTACCTATTTTCTTTAACATAACACACAAACAGCATCTTCCCAATTCTGGATGTCCAACATAATTTGATTACTTGAGGGTTAATTGTCATAAAGATTGTTCAACAAGCTATGGGGCTTAAGGTTTATGAAAGCATCTCACCTATAAATAACGGCAATCAAATCTTAAAACTAACAGATTTATTAAGATCAATGGACAATACGATACTTATACAATCAATGGACATCACGATACAATCCTTTCGAGCTACCTTTTTCATATCAAAAGGTAAACTGCGAAATCTGTTGCCACTTTCATAAAAACCACCCCATTACGGTTACGGGTTTTCCAACATTCTCCCATCTTTGAAGTGTGGTAACTTTTCAAAGAAGTTATACATCAAGTGTTACATTTACAATCTACATTTAGTCAGTTTCAGAGATCAAGTTTATTTGCTGGTCACACTATGCATCCACTATGGGTTTTAAAGGTAACATTTTGTCCTCTTCATCAGACAAGAACTCATATTTCTCATCAGGTTTCACTATGAAAATTTCAACCTCCAAAAGCTTTGGACAAATGCTTCCAAAAGATTGTAATAAAGGTTGTACTCTATCCTTACCATGGATTTTGAAAGAATATAATCATTGTAGAGGTTGGAGTAGGTATCCCTTTGCTGTTTTTATTCGAACAAGGTGATTAAAGTTATCTTTTCCTGGAAACAACTCAATAACCTTTGCAAGAGTTAGTGGTCATAATTTTGTACTCTATTTTGACCTCCCCTCCCTCCATCTTTAAAAAAAGGGGCACATTGCATACGAAAGGGGCATATTACATACAAAAGGGAACAATTATAAATTTTAGCTAAAGAATGCATTGCATAATGTGGCCCACATGTAAAATGTAAAAAAGATACAGATAATTTATCTATTTCAAAACTTAAATTCAAAGCATATAAATACTTAATAAAACAAAATTGCAAATATACAGAAAATTTTATAATTACATATCTCTTACTTTAAAATATATTTTTTTAACTGCACAAATCGAAGATAATAGTTAGAATCCTCATAATTTAGGCTGCTTACTTAAGAACAGAAAAGTAGATAGAAATACTTAATTACTTATGCATCATTTTATATATACAAACATAAATTTTTATAATATGGGGGGGGGGTATTTATAAGGGGTTCATAAAAGAACAATGATGATTATTCATAAGTTATTTCCTAATCTGTGTGGCAATGGCGCTTAACAACCCTGCCTTAAATAAATATTCATGTGTCATGCAAGTGCTAATACACTTCTTATTTATAGGAAACATTAAGGAACATTAATTAAAGTGAAGGAACAACATGTATGCATTACCCCATGCTAATTTACTATCATGAGAAGAAATATAAAATAAAGGTTCTATTTATGAATTTAATTAGTCATACTTACAGCTGATTTTAATTTAGGTAAGCCAATGCCTTTAATACGGCGATTTGCAATTAACTTAGGAGGATTGGGAATACTGAACAATGTTGGCACTGCTGTAGCTTTCAACAATTTTTTCATGTCCACTCTCTTACATTCAAATTGACTTTCCTCAAAATGAACCTAGAAAAAAAAAGTAAGGCATGTTACACTTATAATAATTATTTTTTCTAAATGCTTAAAATAAGAATTAAGAAACAGAAATCTCAATTACTAATACAATACTGCAAATGGAAACTGTTGAAAATCTTTGATGAAAAAAAAAGCCGAGCTCAGTAGGTTATTAGGGTATTTTCCTCTTTAGATACAAAGTAGTTAAACTTTTAAATATGTGAGGCAAACATTCATACATGTTACTAAAAAAACATTAAAGTAAAACTGTTTTGAAAAAGTTATTCAAAATGTAGAGAATACATCCAATAAGCATTAGTACCAATAAGCGTAATCTAATAAGATATGAAAGTTCAATTCATTTCTAATTTCCATTTATGAGATATCGGTTACTACAGAATGTAAAAATGCTTTTATGTAGTCCCGCCTAACAAATGATATGCTATTGTACAACACACATTTTTATTGTAAACAGTGTAGAAGACCCAGACCGTCCGACTCATCCTATGAGGAGTTGGAGGATGAGGACTTGAGTATCTATTTGGATGGCCGGATTGTAAACAGTGTATGTATTTTAACCTATCTCAATCATTTATTCGTGAAATATCGCTGATCAAAGGTGAAACACCATTAGTGTATATTGCCAGAACTATAAATCCAATGAAATTTGAAATCAACAAGCTTTTGATCTTTATTACTATAGATATGATTAAAAAATTTCAAACAGTTTTCTCGATTCATTCATGAAAAATCACTGACCACATAAAAAAAATCCAATAAGCATTAGTACCGATAAGCGTAATCCAATAAGATATGAAAAGTTCAATTAATTTCTAATTTCCATTTATAAGCCTATCGGTTACTACAGAATGTAAAAATATTTTTCTGTAGTCCCACCCAGCAAATGATATGCTACTGCACAACACACATTTTTATTGAAAACAGTGTATGTATTTTAACCTATCTCAATCATTTATTCGTGAGATATCACTGATCAAAGGTAAAACACCATTAGTGTATATTGCCAGAACT
The DNA here is from genome assembly GCA_951213105.1 of Amaurobius ferox. Taxonomy (NCBI): domain Eukaryota; kingdom Metazoa; phylum Arthropoda; class Arachnida; order Araneae; family Amaurobiidae; genus Amaurobius; species Amaurobius ferox. Next base: position 135,883,647 of record OX578146.1, on the reverse strand, counting down.
ATAAATCCAATGAAATTTGAAATCAACAGGCTTTTGATCTTTATTACTATAGATATGATAAAAAAATTTCCACCAGTTTCCTCGATTCATTCATGAAAAATCGCTGACCACATAGAAACATCCTAGCAGATAATACTGCCAAAACTATACATCCAATACGCATTAGTACCAATAAGTGTAATCCGATAAGTTATGAAAAGTTCAATTAATTTCTACTTTCCATTTATGAGATATCGGTTACCACAGAATGTAAAAATATTTTTCTGTAGTCCCACCCAACAAATGATATGCTACTGCACAACACACATTTTTATTGAAAACAGTGCAATACATTTAAAATTTCAGAATTGTAACCACATCCAGGTGAAGGATTTCCAATTTCCCCTGTTTTTGCTAAAATACTGAAGTTCTGGTGGAAATTAAAACAGAATTGATAATTTTGTGGAGGGGAGGGGGAGGAGCACTGGAGGTACACTGTCATTGTAAAAAGAGCAAAAAGAAAAGTAATTGTAGGGTTATTTTATCTGACACCTTTGACCTGAAAATTTAAAGAGAGGCAATTTTGGTATAAACTTGTGTATGTACAGATTTACAGATTATATAAATATAACATTTAAAATCTTTGTAATAATAATAAATTTTATAAATCTGTATTACAAACGATATATTTATGCCTAATACGAAAGAATTTAAGTATCTTATTGGGAAAATCCTATAAACGGAATGACAGAACGCCAATGTTTACATCAAATGATTGGCGCCAAACATCGACTTGGCGATAAAATAATCGGTGCCATTTAAAAGTAATTTCGTGTCATTTGAACATAATTTTTTATCAGTTTTTCGAAAAAATAATAGCTAATCATTAAGTAGCTTATATGATAAACGTATTTCGATTTATTTACCATTTTAGCTTATGTTTGCATAATTACTATAACATGGCAAGTTTTCCACTTGGCGACAGTTTGTTGATAGTAGGATTCACCAAATTTGTGATTCATTATGATCTAAAAATACAACAAAGTGTATAAAAATTGAAAGATATTTGTGTAAGAGGAATAAATCTTTAATATATATATATAATTTGAAGCTATTTTCTTCTAGGTTTGAAAGTGCGTATAATGCATTCAAGATGATGTTTACATTACAAACTACGTGTACTAAGATAAGACTATAACAAATAAAAATCATTAATAATCCATACTACAGTTACAGAAATTATAAAATAAGTGTTTAAAATAAATACTTTATATGAAAAAAGAAGTTTCAATTAGAATATTGCAGAACTTATCTCACATAAGTATGATCCATTACCGGGTATCCAATTATCACGCCGACTATTTATTAGCCATTGTTTTCTTCTTTCTTCGTTTCTAGGAAAGCGAAATAGTCTAAAACCGTTTCTAGAATGATTAGAGCAGTTCGGTGCAGAACAACCACCCATAATTATTTCAATAATACTTCCTAAAGTGAAAATACGAATAGAGCTAATGCTAATGAATAGCGCTACCAGCTATGGTGGGCATCAATATGCTTGATGAGTCAGCTCGTATATAGAGGAGTCTTAGTTCGGAATAGAGCTCCTTTGCTCTATATAAATTATTATATTTATATTTTAAATGATGGGACGATCTGGATTTTTTAAATGTATATTTTAACTTTTGGATATTTTAAATGGATATTTTAATTTTATGGATATTTTAAATGATGGAACAATGAAACAATGGAATGAGGATGATGGAATTAAGCATATGGTCATTTTAAATTGCAAATTAGCGCGCGGGAAGTTAGCGGTAGGCCCGGGTTCGATTCCCGCCACTGCCAAAACTGCCGCCGTGTTTACGTGGAATACGATCACGTTAAATATGTGGGTCCGTAAGTCCTTTCGAGAGGTTGGTGGTAGGGGAAGGAGGATACGGCCCCTGTGGATGCCTCCCCCACTGGGTTCCCGTCTAAATTGGGTCAATATGTAGAAAGTTATGGAGATTGTCGCGGAGGGCGCGGCAGCCCAGTGGTTAGCGCGCGGGAATTGCACTCAGTAGGCCCGGGTTCGATTCCCGCCACTGCCAAAACTTACGCCACGTTCACGCAGAGTACGATCACGTTAAACATGTGGGTTCGTGAGTCCTTCCGAGAGGTTGGTGGTAGGGGAAGGAGGGTACGGTCTAAATTGGGTGAATAAAAAGAAAGTTATGGAGATTGTCGCGGAGGGCGAAGTAGCCCAGTGGTTAGCGCGCGGGAATTGCACGCGGTAGGCCCGGGTTCGATTTCCGCCACTGACATGGAGTACGATCACGTTAAACATATGGGTCCGTATGTTTTTCCGAGAGGTTGGTGGTAGGGGAAGGAGGGTACGTTCCCTGTGGATGCCTCCCCCACTGGGTTCCGGTCTAAATTGGGTGGCACATCCTGGCCGTCCAACCAGTTACCAGGCCCGGGTTCGATTCCCAAAATTGCCGCCGTGTTTACGCGGAGTACGAGCACGTTAAACATGTGGGTCCGTGAGTCCTTCCGAGAAGTTGGTGGTAGGGGAAGGAGGGTACGGTCTAAATTGGATGAATAAAAAGAAAGTTATGGAGATTGTCGCGTAGGGCAAAGTAGCCCAATGGTTAGCGCGCGGAAATTGCACTCGGTAGGCCCGGGTTCGATTCCCAAAATTGCCGCCGTGTTTACGCGGAGTACGATCACGTTAAACATGTGGGTCTGTAAGTCCTTCCGAGAGGTTGGTGGTAGGGGAAGAAGGGTACGGTCCCTGTGGATGCTTCTCCCACTTGGTTCCGGTCTAAATTGGGTGAATAAAAAGAAAGTTATGAAGAATATCGCGGAGGGTGAAGTACCCCAGTGGTTAGTGCGCGGGATTTGCACTTGGTAGGCCCGGGTTCGATTCCCAAAATTGCCGAATAAAAATAAAGTTATGGAGATTGTCGCGGATGGCACGGTAGCCCAGTGGTTAGCGCGCGGGAATTTCACTCGGTAGGCCCGGGTTCGATTCCCGCCATTGCCAAAACTGCAGCCGTGTTCACGCGGAGTACGATCACGTTAAACGTGTGGGACTGCAAGTCCTTCCGAGAGGTTTGTGGTAGGGGAAGGAGGGTACGGTCTCTTTGGATGCCTCCCCCATTGGGTTCCGGTCTAAATTGTGTGGCACTTCCTGGCCTTCCAAGCAGTTACCTTACACCTTTCTGGTAGGTCGCGCCAACGAGTTTGCCACGGTCAGAATTTTCAAGGGTAGCGAACAGGCTGGTCGCCAAAGGCGGCTAGTATTTAATATAATTGTACAACATTTGATATTTTTATGCCATATTAAATTAGCCCACTGCAATGGCGCTTACGGTCTTTTTAAATCTGGATGCAAATATCACAATATTTATTTAAAGCATTTTTCAAACGAATTATTAGCAATCAAATCTCTGAAACTATTATAATGAAATACAAATTTTCTATTTTGTGCCATTTCTATATTATAATCTTATTTATTTCCTAATACTTTATAGAAAAACATTTTTAAACAATTTCCGAATTCTATATGCATTAAACATGCAAGAACCTTCCGAACACGTTTTGAAAATTTAAGAATCATAGCTGTTTCAATATCTGAGCCCCTATTTATGAATTTAGGCATAATTTTATATTTTATTCTAAAATGTCATTTTATAAACAAAAAAAAATTGCAAATAAAGTTAAATATTTTATTATTGCAAATATTATATTGTTTTATATTTGACGGTACACATACAATATATTAAAATAAATTAGATGTAAAAATGACTCAGTCGTATTACGCCTCAAAGCAGATATGGATAATGCTAACATAACTTTCAGAGATAAAGTTTATCTGGATAAAAGTGGAGAATTCTACATTTTAAGCAAGCATGCACACAATTTTTTCATATACTTTATAATTGTTTTTAAATATATTATACATATTCTTCAATTTGTATACTTGTAATCTATTTCATATCATATTTTATTTGTAATTGCTTTGTAGTTCAAGTTGTTTTACAAAATTGACTTCATTAACAAAATTATTCTTTAGAAATAAAATTTTTTGGTAATAAAAATATTCTAATCCTATTTCGCATTTTTCTTCATACATATTTTTTAAAATCTTATAACGTATAACACGTGTAATAACTTTCCATTCATCCTCGACTTTAATAGAAGTTAAAAAAAAAACAGAAGGTACACTGCACAGTTTAGGCGATAAATCGCCAAATCATGAAAGTCCTTCTCCTCCTCGTCCTTACTACACCTTCTCAGTGTTTGTCCATGCTACTAGCATGGGGAAGATAGGACCGCACTCCCTCCATATATACTAACTCGTTGGTCTATACCTCTCTCTCTACCCTTTTAAGTCGATACCCCTCTCTCTTTCACTCTACATCACTCTGTCTATACATCTCTCTAACCCTCTCTCTCTATACCTCGTTACCCCTCTCTGGCTATATCTCTCTACCCTCTCTGTATATACCTCTCTCTCTACCTTTTTCTACCCATCTCTCTAAATTTCGACCTCTCTCACTCTGTCTACCCCTCTTTCTATCTCTTTACCCCTCTCTCTACCTATCTTTCTACCCCTCTCTACCTTTCTACCTCTCGCTATCTATCTTTCTACCTCTCTCTCACTACCTTTCTACCCTCTCTCTCTCTCTACTTTTCTACCCCATCTCTCTCTCCCTCTCTTTCTACCTCTCTTGTAGATTTTGGGAAAATGTCGCTTATTTCACCGAAATTTATTATCGGGGAATATTACGTTTAAGTAATTTATCAAATACTGTCGCTTTGTAGGACAGCTACGTCTTATTCAAGGATATCGGATGTGGTGTAATAATTTCGTTTGGCTGTATTAAAATAATTACTACAATTTAAAATTTGATTAGTTAACTTGGAGTTAGCTAAGTTAGTTAATTATTAAGAATCAAACTTAAAAACTTTGATTTTTGAATCGTAGTTCCATGCACATAAATGTAAGTTGCATATAATACAAAATATCAAAATAATAGATTTAAAATACATACTTGAACAATATAAAAATGAATATATTCAGTATGATAAGATTTTGAATAAATTGAGATTTTGAGGCTTAGCCTCAAATAAAAAACCTCCTTTGACCAATTAGATTATTAATAGTATAATTTCTTACATTTTGGGGGGCAATTTGTATACGACCCCTATTGCGAAAGGAATGCGCGTCGCGACGTCGTTGCTCGCTAAGTGATTTAATTGAACGAAAGAGAATCTTTTCGTTGCACTACGTTAAAAATGAATGATTAAATTTACTGAATATTTTCATGACTTAGTATTTCCAGAAATTACCTATTCAATGTGGATAGAAGATATTATGATAATTGAAAATATTTGCGAGAATAATTATAATGAAACAATTTCCCGCAAATTATTGTTCATTGGATGATGAAGTATCTTTATGCAAAATGATTTATATAGACTTGCAGCAGTTTCTAAATATATTAGACAGGTTAAATATTTAGTATTTAATATAAATATTCGTCTGCAGATAACTTTTATTTTGTGCACACTAATGAAATATAACACTGCAGGATGAATTGATACAATAATATTTTGTAGTAACAAAAGTTTAAATTACTTTAGTGGAAGTTATGTCAAAACTAATTGAAAGTATTTTTCATAGTAATATTTGAAAGATTTTGACTGGTATATTTAATACGAATTTCTGAAATTAGCAAAAACTGACAAAAAATATCAAAATGCATTTCATATTTTATTTCTACTGAAAATTTTCCCACTAATGAAATTTTGAGAATAATCAAGAAAATCTGTGTTACCTGCAAATATACAAATACATTTGAAATATCAGTAGTGATTCCAATCTGACGGAGGTGAAATGATTTTTCTAAAACAACCTCTTTCTTTGTGGATAGTTTGTCCTGTCTAGACATTTTCAAAATAGTTTAAAGTAATACATTATCGAAATTATAACCACTGTATTTCAAAAACGAAGAACTCGATTCGGAATGCCATTTTTGTTTTTGAGGGCTTTCAAAGGACTTCAATGTGCTTGCTTACTATTTATTGCTAGCACTTTTATTTTTCGAGATATAAACAAGACAATTTCTTGAAAACTAAAAGAGGTTTGTAAGAAAAATGTTTCATTAGAAAAATGATTTTGTACTGAACATTTTATCCTTTACTGTTTACATCTATATTTCATAGAAGATATGGCGAAATAAGCAAAGTGAACACAACTTTTTTAGTTTTTTCGAAAGAACAGAAGCTCAAAATATTAAAATAGTGTAATTATTTTTTTATATTCTTAGATGGTACTCTATTTTCGAAAGAACAAGTAAAAATTATTTACATTTTTATCTATTCGATTTGGAGATAAAGTGTCCAGCGTGTTTACATTTTTCAAAATTCCGATTTTAACCAGAGATACCCTGGCGATAGATGTTATTCACGTCAAAAAATTCATCGGTTTTATAGTTGAAACAATTAGTTTCATAATTAAAAACATCGGTTGCTAGAATGCTTTATTTTTGAGCTTTGCAGGACTAAAGGAAATTTTAAAAGTTGTCTACAAATAACGACATTACTAGTATCAGAAACATGTATAACGTCCAAATGTTTGTATTGTACGAGAAATAGAATTTGTAAATATAGTAATTATAATTAAAAAAAACAATTGATGGCGCGATATGCTGTTTTACCTAGAATTCCCTTGTATTTTGTAACGTTCATGACAATTGATTTTTTTGTAATACACATTATTAGCATAAGGAATTTATGTGACATCATTTAACTTCAATTTTTAATTGCTGTTATCGAATTGCTTTTGTAAGATTAAGATTATTAAGATTATTTGTAAAATTAATTAAGATTAATTAATGTTACAAATTATCTTAGATATATTAAGATTATGTGTAAGATTATTTAACTCATTAAACCCACAATGATTCTTTAGTGAGCTCGAGTGGGTGTAGCTGGTATCATAGTTGGAAAATAATTCAGCAGGTCGGGATACGATTGATAGATATTGTTATTAAGATAAGTCTAATACTTTGCAAGATTATGCTGTAAATTGGAAAAAAATGCAAAAGTAATATTGATTACAAAACTTGCATTCTGAGCAAAAGACGGGCATGTTTTAAAACTCATAGCTTGAATTCGCACACACGTAATAACCTATAATTTGAACTGATTTTGTTTTTAGTCTGTTGAGCAGTGTCAAATATATTACACGTACTATAAATATTACGACCTCACCCTCTGGTAGAACATGTTTTGCGCCCTTCGACCCACATTCTGATATCACTCACCTATTCAATAAGATAGTAGTTTGGGTCAAAAATTGAATATTAAGCGGACTATATATTTAACTCAACGAGTTAATGATCGCCTATCATGCGTTCAGCTCCAGAGTCGATCCCCTTCGTTTTATTAAAGATGGACAGTTAAATTAAGAGAATTAAGTATTTTTGTATGTTATATTTATTTTACCATAAAATTTATTTTGCAAATAAATGTATTTATTTCACCCTATTTTACCATTTTGTGAGCTTTATAGACTTCGTCATTCGATTAGTTCGATTGCTTGTCTTTGATAAAATAAATGTTTTATTTTATTTAAGACATATATAAAATCGGATTTCTTCTTAATTATGCTAATAAAATATTGAACACTTTTATATAGATAAAACTAAATGTAGCGTAAATATTAGCTGTCTATGACGATTCATTCGCAACATGACGCTTAATCTTTAATTGGCATTCGTGCAATTCTACACATTTCTCATCACCATTCGAGGGTATATCTAAGTCTGCCTTATTTATTCTTCGATTAACACTGTTACGTGTTTTCTGTGGATCAGAAAACCTTTTCTGCCTTGACGCCTCGGGTCACATCCCCATCAGAGTAAAACTAATTTCCCCTCGTCAGGGATCTTTAGGGATTTTAGGAGTGTTTTCAAAGTTTTAGAACAGCTTGTCGGCTATTAACGAACTGGGTAGAAAATTGCGGAATCTTTACTCCAGCCACTTTATTAAATAAGACTAGTGCTTCTAAATGGAATTTTATTGGAAGACCAACAAAGATCATTGGGTGCATATATAAAACTAGAATACTACCCTGACGCCCGTGGCGTCCGTTTTAAAAGACATAAACTATTTTTAATTTTATCTAAGCCTTTGGATGAAAAGGTATCTGTGAACTTAACCTATTGCTTACGGGTGAGTCAACATCAATCCCAAACTAAGAACCTCCCAAAAAGACAGGTATTTGACATACCTTATCCCAAAAAGTTCGGTCTCCCTTGGCAGACACTGGAGTCCAAGGCCGCCAATGTCTGCAAATGGGGATTTAATCATTTTTTATATATACATTATAGAGGATATTTTTTCAATTTTATTTCTATAGATTATCAATAGATTTATTCTTAGTCGACAATAATGTATCAGTTAATGCGAAAATTGTGCATATCTAAGATACGTCGACAATGTTATCTCACTCATTATATCTTGCCGTTTACAAAAAAATATTGCAAACAAATGTAGATAATACGTTATTGAAATATCTAGTAAATCATTTAAAATTCTTTAAAACATGTTTTTATAAATACATTTCTTTAATAGTATGAATCATGGAGGTAAAATAAGGAGTTAAAATTTCATATTAAAAAAAGGCCAAAATCGTTTGAGGCAGTAATTCAGGTGGCGCTAGGATAAGGTAAGTTGTCCTAGCGGAAGGGTTAAAATATGTATTTAAACTGTCATTTGTGCAAAAATAAATCATTAGAGCAAAATCAAATTAAAACTGAAAGAATAAAGAATATTCCTGCGTATTAAAAATTATTTTACTTTGCAATTTATTTTTATCTCTCGCTAATCTGTACTTTATCCTACAACTATGAAAAGATGCTGGTTAATTATACTCATAATTAGGGAACCCTTACTTTAAAAATCATCAAAAATACATATACTATATACTTCGCCTTTCTGTTGTATCAACTAACAATAGAGACACCTATAGATATTATACTCAAGGCGTTATGACATTTTCAATCATTTCATTCATAAGAGTTTTATCTTCTTTCTAATTCCTGATGTGAATGTGTTAAAATATAATTATACAGTAGGGGGGAAATATTTTAATCGAATTAATGAAATACTTTTGTGTCATTAAAAAACACGCTTCACCCTAATATCAGCCGGTAGACTCCTAAAAAGTGATTATTTGAAAGAGATTATTATATAATATGTCGGAAAAGTTGTATATTGTGCACCCTTTTTCAATTTGAAATTGCATTTTTCCTTTCTTATATTCTATAGGGAAAGTAATTGTTTTCAAGAAATTTTACGAATTCGATATTTTGATGGAAAAGCACCTCCGGAATCCATTTCGAAGAATTTTGAATGCGTATGTGTGTGTGTGCGTGTGTATGAAAGAGAGAGAGAGAGGTCTGGGTACGATAACTCAAGAACCGGTGCATTTACCAATATCAATTTTTATGTATATATGTATAAATTACGTGAAAAACTAGAACTCTATAAAAATTGTATCAATTTTCATAATTACAACTCAAATAATTAGAGTTTTAATATTTTCATATCTTTATTTTTTACTAAAAAGTGATAATTCGTGGAATGATGGACGTATGTAAGGGGAAATTGAAAATTTAAATCACACTATGAATCTTAACTGTAAAAATTTTAAATTTAGAAAGATAATCTTCTTAAATGCTTCTTAAATGCACGCATCGGCTACGCCGATGCGTGCATTTGGATTATTTTAAAATAAGGATTATCTTAAAATAAGGAGTTAAAATTTCATATTAAGAAAAGGCCAATATCGTTTGAGGCAGTAATTCAGGTGGCGCTGGGATAAGGTAAGTTGTCCTACCGGAAAGGCTAAAATGTGTATTTAAACTGTTATTTGTGCAAAAATAAATCATTAGAGCAAAATCAAATTAAAACTGAAAGAATAAAAACATTCCTGCGTATTCAAAATTTTTTTACTTTGCTATTTATATTTATCTCCCGCTAATCTGTACGTTATCCTACAACTATGAAAAGATGTTGGTGAATTATACTCATAATGAGGGAACCCTTACTTTAAAAATCACAAAGTTGTTGTCAACTTGAAAAATCTCTTAGAGATTTAAAAAAAAATATTTCAAAATATTAACTTACGAAATCAACAATAATTCGTATTAAAAACAATAACTTATAATACGAAAACTGCAAGAAATAATTTTTTCTGTTAAAGTAGAAAAGTAGAACCAAGTAGAACTACATTCTATGGAGTATGAATGTATGAGAAATACGAGTAGAGACACTCAGTGCAGATATGTTTGTGTATAAAAATGTTCTATCCATGCATTTTAACTAAGCATTCTGGTTAGGATTTGCATTTATTAGTACTTATCTCATTCTTTATTAGCCTCCATCACCTAACAATCCACAATGTTGCAAAAAATACAGTGGCATTTTCTTTGGGAAATTTGCTGTTCTATCGCTTTCTCGGTCGATACTTATTAGATTCTAGGATCTTTGGCTTGTCAGACACAATGTGTGAGTAAGTAAAAAGAAGAAAGAAAGGAGAAATCAAACAAGGGAGGAAAAGGGAAAAAAACTGGCATGTGACCCAATATATGAGATTTTTGCCAAAGGTAACGTCAAAGTGCGTCTTGTTTCGACTTTGATTTGCAATTAGAAAATTTTAACAGTGATTGATGCGTATTTTGATAACTATTAACTTACGTTAAATGTGTAGACCCACACAGATATATTTTTATCCATTACGATAATTACACGGGACAGCACATTTCGACGTTTTGAATGTATTTGAGATTAAACAAGTTACTTTTATATGGTTTGATATGCTTAATATGAAAACAGACATTCAAGTACAGTATTAGCTCCAGTATTTGAAATATATATAAAACGAGTTTCACGTATTTGCATGTCCTCTTATAATTCTCAAACAGGAAGCATGTCACTTGAAATATGTTTCTGGAACACTATTCACAAGGGACCAACAATAGTCTGCTTGCCTTGCTGCAGACTATTGTTGGTTCTTTACTTGGCACTCAGGACCCTTTATGACCCTTGGTAAAGCAAGCAATAGCTGTGGACCCTCAACATTTCAAAGGTCCTTCCTTTGAGCGCAATGATCCATTTTCTTACTATAATACCTTTATGACTGGCCCTACAATTCACTCGTGCATAGATATTTCGATAAGGGTTAAGCTGCCCCTGTTGGTACCTTTTTTTGAGGTGGTAACGTTCTGGTGAAACAGTTTCTCGTGCTTGCAACTAATAGCACCGCAGTTAGCCCGAAAGTATCTCTATGAGAGTGAAAAGAGTATATTTTCAATGGCATGTTGCATCCTAATCTATAGTAACGTGTCTAGCATCGCTGCAATAGAGTTCTATAAGCAATTTCAAACAACCATTTCCAATAACACTATCCCGTATCTTAAAATCTGGAGGTAATCCTAAATCTTGAAGTCCACATTTATGCCCAAATTAGTCAAGAATATTTCCATTTGCCCCAGATACATTTTGGCTGTTGTTCAGTTCTATCTTGTATGCAAAACCTAATTAAAAATAATTTGCTTGTATGCAAGTTCTAGATAGTATTAAACGCTTAAAACGATTCATAATTTATAGAAAAGTAAGCTGCATATTATAATATTTCTGGTATAAATGAATGATTTATCTTCATAACCTACATTAATATCCAATTCTCCAGTCGTCATGATACACAATGTAATTCGCTTACTTTTAAATGTAACTAGTCTTCTGTTTATTTTAACTTGCATGCAGCCAGAATAAAATACTACAGTTACTAAATATTTTCCTTACAATCATCCTAGTCCATTGTATTCGATTTACAACGAAGATTTTGTCAATTCATTGTAAATATTATGAAGAAATTGCTTTATTTCGTACATATTACAATAATACTAAAATTCCTAACTTATCTTTATTCCAATCTTTATTAGTTTCCATTGCTTCTCCCTTCTTAATGTTGAAAAAGTGACCACAATTTTTGTCCATTTGCTGTTCTATCTTTCCCTCGGTCGATACGTATTAGATTCTTTGATATTTGGCCTGTCAGATTCGAGGCCTGAAAGAGTGAATAGGAAAAAGTTGCGTAAAAGCAAACAAGGGGAATAAAAAAAATAGTGACGTATGGCCAAATATTTACTTCTTTTCGCGGGCATCGTTAAAATTTTGCCTCCGAATTTTCCTTTGATTTGTCTGCAATCACAGTAACATGTACTATAGGATCGTGACCGCTTTACGGATAACAGCACCAGTGTACTGGTTTCGGATATTTAATGTGCGCACAGGCATGGATACCTGCAATGACAGCAAGATAGTGTGTTCATTATCTGCATAATGGTAATTTGTTCAATGATAATTTGTTCAATATTTATGTAATATTAAGTAATGGTGAGGATCTCAAATGTTTATTTCAAAATAATATTTTAAACACAAACATGTCCATTGCATAAACATTTCAATAAACGACATTTTAATAAAATGTGTAATCATCTAGAATTATGTAACTGGAAACAAAACATAGAAAAATCAGTTTTGGAATTTTTAATTCGCTAACTTAAAATAAATATATTTCCATTCAATCAATTTTCATATAAACGTTTTTCTGATAAAATGTATTTTACATACCAAAAACAGTGTGAAAAGTATCTCAAAAGAATATTTGAGAAATAGAATGGTAAACTAGCTGAATACCCGTTCAAAAATAATCAAAAGTTGAGGAAGAAGTTACTTTGTATGAGCGAGGTCGATTTTCGTTCTTCATTTAAATGCTGTTCAAATTTACACTGTGTTGCAAAAAAATATATGCACCCATAAGAAATTGAGCTACAGCCGCGAAACTCAGTATGTATATATCGTTTGAGATGGTATTCAAATAATTAAATTTTGGAATCACAAAAGGCTTTATTAAGAAATGGTGGCAACAAGAAGATGCCATTTTAGTAAGTGGTAAACCCTCCCCTGGCAGCTATGCAAACCATTATTTGGTGCTGCATAGAGTCAGTTAAGTTGCTTATATCCCTCTGCGGAAGATTCTGCCACAAATGTTGTCACGGTTCAGCTAATTCAGTGGTTTTCTGAGGAGGCTGCAATTGCTATCTCAGCATATCCCAGATGTGTTTGTTCTATCGGTGATAGGTCTGTGGACCTGGATGGCATGGGAAGGTATTAAATTTTCGAAAACATTGAGAAAATCATGCAGTATGTGATCGAGCACTGTTTTATTAGTAAATGTAAACTGGACATCTTGACAGTATAGACAGAACAATCGGCTGCAGAAAATCGTAGGCATATAAACGAACAGTCAGGTTGCTTGCAACACAACTAGAGGAGATTAGATGTCCCACAAGATAGATCTGCAGACTGTCACACTATATGTGATGGCCGTGTACCGCTCGACAACAAACGCGGGACCGAAATATTTGCCCGTCCTCCACTACACGAGTATGTTGCGGTCATCAGCACTGAGAGCTAAGCTAGACTCGTGGTTTAAAAAACATGCTTCCGAAAAGATACTGCCCAGGCTGACTGAGATCGGCACCCATTCAGACGGCTCTGTCTATGTTGAGGGGCCAGTGATAGGCGCCTTAATGGACATTTACACCTAATTCTACCTTCTGCCAGTCGTTTTCGAATAGTATTCCTTGATACAGGATGCATGGAGTATAGAAAATATCTTCGAATGGCTGTTAGCGACGCCATTGGTGTGAAGCAGTTCGAGCAGTTGACTGTCTGTGGCTTTCTGAGCATCTGCGAAGGTTACATGGACCTTCTTTGATCCACTGTTGCCAATACTGAGCAACTACCATCGCTCGGACCAAGATGGAGACTGGTACATCTGCTGGACCAACCGAATTTCCTTATGTCTATGATGCTGACAAAAAAAAAAGAACTTTTGATGGCTCGTGAATTTAAATATATATTAATATAATATCGGAAAGGTGTGAAACGTATATATGTGTTAAAAATGCATTAAAGTTTGTCTATCGTATGGATTCCGTTCAAAGTTTGTTTGAAAGATAATTTTTTCAGTCTTTCCGATAGTATTTAGATGGAAACTCTGTAATGGTATATTAGGGCGCTAAGGAATTGATTTATGTAAATATTGACCTAAATTGGGGTAAAACAAAAAATAATTTGAAATTCAAAAAAGAATGTCGACTTGCACCTATTTGGGTCCTGAAAAATTTGTGTGCCGAATTTTATGGTCGCACGACGCTTGGATTTCCCGCTACCGACAACACATACACCATATATTTCTTTATGCAAGATTGCTGCTTGCACAATGTACATTTTCTCCGAGTTCAATTTTTACTTATTACCTCCATTTCCATTAGACAAACAACTGATAAGTAAAGCACAACATCCAGCAAAGCAAACAATTCTTTCGAGAGCTGAAATATTCTCAACATTAATACACAGGTATAAAAAAATTTAAATTAAAAAATTTACGGCATGAATAATGAATGCCCTCACAGAGAAATTGTCAAATGTAATTTGTTACGCGGTTCGATTACTTTAATTAATTTCGCGATTTATTTAATTTGTTGGAAACACTTTGCATTGCAAAATCTTCGATTATATTATAAAGAAAAACAAAAATAACGAAACTGCGTTAGGTTGCCGTGCTAATTGTTTTAGGGCGTTCATTAGATTGAACTTAGTTTATGCAAAGGAGAGAGGAATTTCGAAAGCTTGAAGAATGGATGTATCAATTTTCTATTATTCTAGGTCGATACTCTTATAATTTTTTTCTATTTTGCACAATTTTTAGTTGATATTTGTTATTTCATCTATAATTTTAAGAATGGAATGCGACTTTTAACGTTACTGTTGATTTCTGTCTATCCGCTTTCCCTGAGAAAAAGCAGCCCCACCCTTCCGCATTTTCGTCTCAATTTGATATTCTGAAAAATTCTGTGAATCAGTCACCTTCTCTAAACATCGGTGAAAAAATCTTTGTCGAATAAAATAAATTTATTGAGAAATATACTTTATTTCTTTTAGCTGAAAATTCCGACTAAGCAGCCGCCTGTATACTCCGGGTTTTTTAGTCGTACTTAAAGGGGGTGCATTGACGGAATTCTACGGTACACATTTAAACTATTTAACTTAATAATTCAAACTTCTGTGCCAGATTTTACAATTTTTAGTTCAGTAAAATTTTATTCAGCAATGTCTTTGCAAGGCATAATGCAAAGATTTACAGGGCATAATGCATTTTACAGGGCATAATGCAAACCAGGGCATAATCCAACTACGTATAGTTCTAAACAGGTGCAGAAAGGCTTATAAGGTAGTTGTTACAATTCGTACTTGAGATATCTTTCATCTAAAGATAAAACTTTGAATAACATTATTAAAAAATTAAGTTGCAACACTTTTTTGATAAGTCTTAGTATATTAAACAATGTTTTTCCCGCAGCGTTGACATTAAACATTCTAGTCAAACGTTGGCTCAGTTTGATTATATCGTATGGGTGGGATGTAAGCGGGATGTATGTGTAAAGATTCAGGTATGTAGTTCACCAGGGAATTCCTTTGAAGAATCCGAAAAGGGAAAAAATGTTAGATAATTATTATATACATACAGGTCAACTTTAGTCTTATTATAAAACACCACTCGTTTTAGCTACATTTTGTGTACACGTGAACCTCGTTGACGGAAAACCGTTCAACGCAAATTTTTAAGTGAAAATTAAAAGTAAGTTTAAAAAGTTGAAAAAGACACGTTTTCTTTTCCTGCTCCTGTAGTGTGCTTACTTCCATAATTGGTTACCAAATAGAGTCGAAAGTAGCAATCCAAAATGGATGCATGTCGTTAGTGCGCACTACTTTGAATGCGGTGAAGTTGTGTCAACTTAGTGTCACGGAGACATACATCGCTCGTGTGAACTTCTTGTAGCGATGACATTGTGTTAATGTGGTATTAGAAAGACACGGCCATAAAACTGATGGGACCCTTTAGTTGCAAATCTGGTGACAGAAAATGTTGTTGCTTTGATTAATGTGGCTGCTCTGTCTCTTCGTTTTGATAAAAGAGGCCTTTTCTTGTTTTCGAAATCAGATGATACTTTTACTCAGCTACATTTACCGATACTAACGAAGTTGTGTATTTCAGCAGCTTGAGTAAATATTTTTTGATTGAAATGTCTTTTAGAATAGGTCACATTTTCTTCGTCCTCGGGGGAAGTTGGAAATGCAGCTCCATTTACTTACGTCCCACTGTATTATTTGTGCAACGTCTTCTATGTGTAATGAGAGGGTCTGGAAAGACAACTATTAACTAGCTTGCAAAAGGGAGTATATTCACATCCATTATTTAACATTTTCATATACAAAGCCATTTGACTACATTAATTCAACAGAGAATTAATAATTTCAAATTTTCTGTGGTGTTTTAAACATATTACGCTCATAATTAGGAATAACCTCGCAATAACCCACCATTACCTCTTTGCACGAGTTCCATAACATAAGCATTAAATCAAAACACAGCACATTAAAATCCACATTTTAATCTTTAAAATAAATCATTATTTATTCATTTCTCTATATTATTATGATTAAAATTACATGAGTTTATTAACAAACGCTTAAGGAGGAGAAAACACTGTGTGAGACCAGGTCGTTTTAATCTTATTCCGAAGATTAACAATTGACTTAACAGTATATATGAAGACATGCTACATACCTTTGTGTTTCGGGTCTATTGCTCAACAATAGCGGAATTTTTGCCGCTTCTTTTACCGACATTTGGAATCAGCTTTGTCTTTTTGGAAAACATTTTCACTACTCAAAATAACGAATCGATCCTTTTGAGAGCTCTACTGCTCGAATCATTACGACATATATCTCTCTCCCTCTCTCTATCTCTCTCAAATCTACTGCTCGAATCATCACAACATCTCTCTCTCTCTCTCTCTCTTTCTCTGTCACACACATACACACACATATATAATATGATATAATCACGACTCTCTCTCATCGCTTTTGGATCATTATTGAATTCTATTCATTGTCTTTTTCTCCTTGTGTCCACATCATTTTACTTGAGGTCCAGATACGCTCTCCTTGCTCTCATTGGATGCTCCTCAGTGAAATGTCGCATCTTCGCAGCATTGGCTCTTTCAGTTTCCAATGAAGCTTGGTTTAAGTCTTGACCCTAGGAGATCTTTGCCCCCAATCACACCTGCAATTTGTGCTATTTGTATTTTTGGGGATCATGACTTTCCGGGCCAAGACTGCAATAAAACGGTGACTAAAAGTCTGCGCTTTATTTCGTCGTTAACATCAACTGCTTAAGTTACCTCCTGGTCTCATATTTTCTATTTTGCTTACAATTTTATAATGACTTGTGCAAAGCTTGCGATTTTACAGTTAGTAATACAAATGGTTAAAAAACATTATAATTTTGCATAAAAATTAAATTCAGCTTTTCCAAATAAAATGTAAAAGCATTCTCAAAAGAAATCATACCAATTTTTAAAGAAACAATTTGTACCGTCTTGAAATATTCCTAACAGTGAAAAATATGTCGCGCACAAACCTATTTTGGGCTTCTATAAAAGTTGAAAATACAATCGAAATAAATTAAATTACTTCGCTGATATTCTTACCTTCTTTAAAAATCATGAAATTCTCTCTCAAAAGGAAATAAACGGGATTTAGTCTCTTACTATATAAAAATAATTTATGAAATCTTTTCTTGCGACGATTTGGAATTTAAGCCTGTATTTCTTATTGAATAAGATGCATATAGGACTGAATCTCTTCAAAAAAATTGTTCCGTTTTCGTTTCTTAGCTTATGTTCTAATCCAAGTATGTTTTTTTATCAGGACGGTATTGAAAATTCATATGTAAAGAAAAACTCAAATTGAATACTTATTTTTCAATAGATGCTACTTATAAAAAATATAGACATAAGAATTGAAACAATATAAGGGCAATGTTTTTCGGCGAGAAGACAGAACGTAATCATCCGATTGCAGTTTTCGCATCATATCAAATTTAAAAGCATTAAATACAATTTTTTTAACTGTTTGTGATTCAGATTATTAATTATTCTAAGTTTTAATTGAGATACAATTTGAGTGACATTTGTCTTTATTGAAATTCATTACAGAAATTGTATTTGTTTACCTATAAGTTTATCCCAAAATAACCAGCATTTTATAAAGAAATTCTAAAAGAATCATAACCTCGTTAAAAGTTAGACTATTGTAAAATGTGCATATGTCTTCCCAACGTTAGATTTTTATTAAATCAAGATTACACTGCAGGTAAACGGCAACCGCAAAGTAACACATGGAGTACATAAAACAGCCATTCGTGCTTTAAATTATTCGCGACACAGAATATACTATTTTCAAGATGTTGACGTATTCACAATTACCTTTTACTAGTATCATGCTAATAACTTCTAACTGAACAATGTCCAACTTATACAGGGGATACTAAAAAAAGCCGACGTAACTAGAGGTATTCTTAACTGATCTACAAAATTCGAGAAGTCTCTAAAGGTCATCAATTTGGCGATATTTTGCAAAATTTAAAACCAAGGGGCCTAAATTTATGGCGAAGGCCAAGCTACTCGGACTTTCAAGTAAGGGTTAAGTTATAGGATTTATGAGTCAAGTTGTAAGGATTGTTGTGCTATCCTCGCTTTCATTTATTTCAATGCTCCCTCCGCTGGGAAAGAGGGATCAAAATTTACAAAATAGTCTCGTAGATTGTCAATATTATTAAGTGGATTAAAAAACGATATTTGGACATAAATTCTCACGAGTTCATGATATGTTCTTATCTGTATCTGGTGTACCGAGTAGTTTAAATGAACGTGGCATATTATGGGAGTATTGTACGGGTTAAAAGTTTCTTTGTTCTGTAAAGGTAATTTTAATAAACGTTTAGTTTGTTTAGTTAAAACAAATATAATTGTTAAGTTTACACAAATGTGAACCTACTTATTCATGAAAACCTCAAAGCTGTCAGTACTCCACAAACAATTTTGGTATCGACCAAGTTGTGTGCATAGTGGAAAATTGCGCATACACAAACATCACGTTAAATATTGTTTCTGTGATTTCTATAGTACTCAGAATATGCATATCAAAAGACATTTTTCTGGTACTTCACCACAACAATTTTCATAACGGTTACCTTACACCTTTCGGTAGGTCGGACGGCCTGGGTCTCAACAACAACAATTTCCCTACCCGGTTTAAGGCAAAGTAAAAAATATGATGCAGGCATGACTTTCCCAATATAATGCAATTAATTTACTTCTTTTACGGTGAAATAATGATGTATAATATCCACGGCAGAATGTCCTTAATATTGAATTGGCGTTTTTCCAAATGACAACATATAAAACTATTTCGAAGTATCCAATTAACTTACATTTCGGGCGATAGTTAAAGCTACATTTCGTCAATTTGGAGCTAAATTTGTAACTGAGTTTTCACAAATTTATTGCCAAGCGTTAACACATATACGAAGAAAAAAGCTTTTCGTATGACTATTAGCGACTTGAAATGACTATTGACGAATTGTTGGAAGTAAATGTACAAAACTATTGCACGTACTATTACAACTTACAAAACTATTTCATCTTCTCAGGTGAATTAAACGAACTAGATCCACGAAAATGGTGTTAACAAATTTGTTGCATAACACTGTATGAAAAGCGAACATATTTTACGATAGTTAATGCTGCTTTAAAACTTTATCTAATATTTTTGATAATTTTATAATGTAATATGTGCAATCTTGATAACAATTCATACTAGCGTTCTAAAGTGGGTATCATTCGTTTCTTAATGAAATATTTTGTAAGGAGTGGTCAATTACGATACATTATTAAAAGTGCTGTCTTTTAATGATTTTTCTAAAATTTCATTTGGAAATTTAGAGATCTTCCGAACATTCGATCGGGTTTAAAATCAATAGGCTTCCAGTATTCACTGATTGCAATATCTGTACCAAATTTAGTCCAAACACTCCATTTGTTCCTTAGATATCGCTTTACATACATGCGCACGCACGCACCCATCGCCACAAAAACGATCGATTCGAGTTCAAGTATGTAGATGAAAAAGAGATATCCCGAACATTCGATTGCATTGCAAATCAATACAGATCCAGTATTCACTAACTAAAATATCTGTACCCAATTCCATTCGAAACTCTCTATTAGTTCGTGAGATATCGCATCTATAAACTCACAGATAAATACATACACAGACAGACATCACCTCATAAACACAGATTCAAGTTCAGGGATGCTTGAAACGTGCTCTTCCGTCAAAAACTCAAATTCCAATTTTCGACCCCGTCTCAATACTTTTCCTATACATTATACTATGTATATACGGAAAGTAAAAAGGCTTATTAATAAACAAAATACATCTCTGATAAAGTAGTACATTTATTAAATATGTCATATTCGTTAATTATTTTAGTATTATTGCTTAATATCCTGAAAAATTATTCACACTTACTTAACTTGTCTGTAAACACTGTATTTCAAATCGTAGAAACATGTTTATATATGTATGTGAATATGATATTTTAGTTTATCCATTTCCACACATGACATATTATATGATTCACACATATAAATCTTATATTCATTGGTAGCTACATAAGCATTCGTACGATTTCTTTCGATCTAAGCATTATTTCTCTCTCTCTCAAATTTTCTTTACTCCTCGCCATTATACAATACTAAACTAAACTAAATAAAATATTCTAAAACAACTTCTTCAAAACCTTACTTTGGTTGAAACTTTGAAAAGAAGACGACCAGACAGTTGTTAGCTTCAAATAAAAGCATCGCTTCGAGTTATTTTGCTAAACAGACTGCTGAATAATTAATATGTTTTTCGGCATGCATGATTGAAATGTCACTTTCAATCGTTAAAGTTTACAATTTCATAGCGATTTTAAACAGTAATAGTTTCAAACAGGGGCTGGCCCTAGATGGTAATTACTTGCAAATCAATTATTCAATAAATTCGTTTGCATACATGATACCAGTATTGGCTAAATGTGAACTGGCACATATATACAAATGTGAGCTGGCACATGTGAGCTGGCACATATGCATTTGCCCCTATGAAGTCAATATCAGATGCATGTATTGCTGTTATAATACTTGCGGGAAAATGTATAGACCGTATAGATTCCTTGTGATGTATTGATATTTTATCTTATTTGGCCAGTAAATGGGGGAAACCTTATGCACTTCACACATAATCCCGAAAAATTGCTACTTAGGAGTATCATAAAATTACTACTTAAGTACATAGTAGCCCTAATCTAATGCCCTTAACACCTAATCTAAAACACAATACAACCTATTGTTTTCGATAAATCAAATGTGGCTAAGAGCAACAATTTTATGCTCAATATTTTCCTTACAATTGGCTTGTGTCCAGCCAATTACTACGGGTTTAGAGGAATAAAATACACATCTATACTATCAAAAGTCGTCTGACCATGTACATCCTGAGATGTATAATCTAGAATCTCGCGGATTTCTATAAATAAGGTAATGCTTTGGGAATGTACGGAAAATATTCAAAAGTTTAAAATATTTCATAGATTTTAAGTTATGTATTATAAAATCTCTCAAAATGCCTGGAACAGGCCAAAATTGACTCATTGTCTATGTGATTTTAAGAATCTTCAAGCGCCATAAAGATACATTTATTGAAATGGTATTTTCATAAAACCGCTTTCTGCACTTGATTACAGCAACAGTACTGTATAGTTGATTATGTTGGAACTTCATCCATTCTAAAAGTTATGCTCTAAAGCTATAGTATAACTAATTCTAAGAGCATGGGTAATCATTACATAGGTAATCATTTATATACACGTTGCATATTTTTTGCAGTACAGTACTGTGAACAACTTTTTTTTTCTGAGTGAATATAAAGTATTCGGAATGAACCGAGAACGTGTTTTCAATTTTCTGATCCCGAATAAAGTGTTGTGTCTGCTCATGTGTCTTTGCTACAAGAGTTTAAAACGTAAACCGCGTACCAGTAAATTCAATCATTTAAGTAAACGTTCATTTTCTATTTAAACTTTTATCAAAAAAATTTAACAAATAGATGCTAAACTTTGTTTTAAAAGTATAACGTTTTATCTGGAAACGCGTAAATATTGAGTTCGACACAGTTTTTATTGTGAAAGTGTTATCTACCAATCCCGGAAACGTTGTTTATGTACAAAATGCCATCGTACATAAATTTGTAATTCTGACGGTAACCAACCGTATTTATAATTCTAAAAATCATTATTAAACATTCATAATAGAAATGCATTTCTTTTTAATATATTTCTATGCTTAAAGCAACTTATGCAAAATTTCATTTCGGAAAAACGGAACTTAGAATAAAATAAAATTTATTTTCGCACTCACACAATAAACGTAATATTACGATCAGAAATATGTAGGAGATTTATTCCAGGAACGCAATACTTTTACATACCTTTCTTTGGTTTTTTAATAAATAAATAAAAAGTGGTAGAAACAGCAGCGGATGAATAAACTATGGAAAATAAACACTTTAATATAAAAGGATGTAGTGCAAAACCAGTGCACCTTAATGCTCTTTTCTAAAAAGAAGTCTGCCAGGATGTCAGTTTCAATTCTGAAGCTATTTTCGTGTTTGGACGAGAAATTTATAGTATACATGCCGTATTGATCTTAAAAGGATTGGAGAAACAGTTTATTACATTTTAGTTGACTTCGGTGATTTTCTGTATTAAGTTCGAAAGAAATATATATTAAATGTATGAAACTTATTTTGAAGAGAGTAAGTAAACTATTGAATTTAGGCCATTCCAAAAAAAGATGCATAAATTATGCAATAAAGTGGTATTGCAAAATATTTTTAAGATAAATAAAAAATAGTTTATTAAACTAAAAGAAAATTATAAATAGTCGTTAATTTATAATATAAACTGTTGTTTATAGTATGAACTATTTAAATGTTAGTTTATAATTTACACTGTCTGACATATAAAATGCAACGCCATGAAGCTTTTGCTGTATAATTATGCAGATTGCGAGACAAACGCATCTGGCCGATGTATGCAAATGATCTGAAATGCAAGTAGGTCACGTAATTAGAGCGCGGGATAAAAGGGATGGAAATGGCAAATGATCCTGTTTCTGTTTGTCGCCTACGAAACCCGTTTTACGGCCTGTTTTTCATGCCAGAAGACACGTGTCATTGAAAAGACACCTGGTCGACGACGAAGTCCATCTCACAAGTTGGATGAATGTGCGAGGAGATTCGTTTTAGGCCTACGTGCTGTACATGCTGGAGAGTCGTACTGACGTACCGCCGCTAAAACACGCGTAGATGCGTCCACTGTGCAAACGATTTGGAGAAGATGGATTGAAGAATGGCACGTGAATCGTCGCAGTGGTACAGGGCCATCCAGATGTACGCCAGCATGCGTTGATTTACACATTTAGAAGGCATGTGATGGCGGCCGCACAAACGACGACTGCCGACATTCTTCAAAATTTGCAGGGTACATTGGATGTTCCAAAATCAGCGAGAAGAAATTTTCGATGATTGGCCAAAAATGGCTTGCACTCAAACCGTCCTTTACTAGGACTGCCATTGACTATGAGACTCCGACGCGAGAGATTACAATGGTGTCAGGCACCAAGCCTTCTGGACGACTGAATGAGACAGCTAGTGTTTAATGACGAGTCTTTGTTCGGTTTGTCAAATGACAGTCACCGTGTGCGAATCTGGGGGCGACGTGGAAACAGATCCAATCCTGCTGCGTCTACTGAACGCCATACTGCTCTGCAACGGGGCATCATAGTTTGGGGTGCCATCGGTTCGATAATCGGTCACCTCTGTCTCGTATCAGAGACACAACGACGTATGTGGATAAGATGCTGCGACCGGTTGTACTGTCCTACCTTCAGCGATTGCAAAATGACGTTTTCCAGTAAGATAAAGCGTGACCGCATACGGCAACCATCAGCAGACAAGCCTTGCAAGGTATCTAGGTGCTTCCTTGACCTCCGTTGTCTCCAGATCTCTCACCCATCCAGCATGTATGAGACGTGATTGGTCGTTATTTGACTGCCCTGTCCCTGGCTCAGAGGACTACCCGTAGAGGGTGGATGAAGGCATATGGTCATTTATTTCTCAGGAAAACAACCGCATGCTCATTGCATCTGTTCCTCGAAGGGTTACTGCTTGTATCGCCGCAATAGGTAGTCCTATTGCCTACTGATCACACTCTATTCGCTCTTTTATGATGTTGCATTTTCTATGTCGGGTAGTGCATATAGATTGAAGTTTTTTAATTTTAATAAATGTTATATTTCAATTTATAATAAGAATAATATTTCTCTCTGTTTGACCGCGATGCCGAGCGATATCTATAATACTTACAGGGCTGATATTTTAAACGCAGTAGCATCTATATCTGAATTAATGCACCTCGAAGGCCTTTTCCAAATTGAATTTTTTGACGATCTAAAACCACGAGTTTCTTGAAGAGCTGTGATATAGATTTTTTAAAAGTACAATAACTGCACGTATTGCGTCATAAACTATCTTCAATCATACGGTAATCTTAGTAGATAGCATTTATTTCTTTCAAATTTACTCCCCTCGCTAACGGTAACGACAATCGACACAACTGCCATTCGTTTATTTGGCGTTGCTAACTTTAGCATTTAATGTAGTGCAACGGGAGAGCGGTAAATATATATGCGTTGTTTAAAAGTTGCGTTCATATGAAGTTGTGTTATTATGAAAACTGTTAACAGTAATAAAATCTATAGCAATTTTCTATCTCACATTCCAGCAATCAATAAAATTGAATAGGGACCTATATGTTATTAACTATCGCACCATAACTTTCCCCAAGTTATAGATATTTCTCTAATTTGATCCTATTTCAATTATATCTTCTAGATTTGGACATATTTCAATAATATTTTCTAGGTTTGGTCAAAATGCTGAATTAAACCACTTTTTAATGCATCGGTATGGGTTATCAGAGGAGAAAAATCATGTCGGCAGAGCGCCTTTCAGGGGTCATAAACAAATTACAAAAGAAAACAATGTTTATATAAATAAATAATGATTTTGACATTTATGGGTACAAAAGTATCTATAGGGTGCTTAAAAAAGACTGGCCAAACTTTACCAGGTGGTTATATACATCAACCCAAGCAGTTTTCGTCATAGTTTATAGGATAGGAAACGTAAAGGCGTTACATGGCACGAGGTGGTCCCATAGTTGGCACCCACGATCGCCTGGTCCGTCGTATCTTGACTTCTGTTTGTGGGGATATCTCAAGAGTCTCGCCTATGACACTTCCCTTGAATCTAAAGAGGAAGAATTTCTGCCGCTGATGCCTGTAGTTTGCGACATGCCTGGTCTGATCGAGAGCTTTCGCTAATCCCCCCATCGGCGCTGTAAGACGTGCATTCAGGTTGACGGTCGCTCTCTTCAGCCATTATTGTAATTATTGTTTATTAAATGTAATTTTATAACTTCCAAGTTATTCTTGTGTTTTTGCCTCACCTCATCGGTTTCACCATTAAGAGCCCACTGGCGCGTTTACGTTTCATTTCCGACCCAGTAAAGTATCACGAAAAATGGTTGGTTTGATGTGTACTACCACCTCGTAAAGTTTGGCCCATCTTTTTTTATTCACTCTGTATAGTTTCATAATAGTTGTGTAAAGCGGTCGGTCAGAGTTTTTGAGAGTTATCATCCTCAGTTGTCCCGATGACTCAACTCAAACGATGAATATGTTTAGTAAGAGCTACAGTTGTGACCATTAGGAAGAATATTATACTGGTCATCATTAATTATAAATATATTGCCAAAATGTCTGTTGTTCTGGCAAATTAGAGGGTATTTTTAGTTTTTTTAATCGTAGATAAAAATATATTTATTTTTTTGCATTTTAAGCAAATCCTTACGATCTGTATATGAATGTAACATTCTTTTAGTACCTGTGAGACCGGTAGCCACCCTATGCAGATTTTGATTGTTTGCGATGAAACAAAGTCGCAGATACTGAAAATCCAATAAAAACATCGGTACGATCTCCCACTGAGGAATAACCAGTGGACGCAAAATGGCGTACCCCCAGCCGAGGCGAAATTGATACTGTGGAGGATGGAAGATCGAAGAATGCAGCAGATATCAGAATGTCGTATGGCAATTGAATCAGTTGAAGTCGTATGACAATTGAATTGCTGCATTAGAAAGTGAAGTCTGAGAGAGTTGTGAGATATGAGAAAACAAGTCATGAGTTGTGTGAATGCCAATGAGGCAGTTAGTGATATCAAAGTATGATCAACAGATCAGCAAAACGAGTACAAAATGGAAAGGTATGTGCCGACCATAATATTAGGGCGTTTTTGTGAATTGAATTAAAACAAATATGCACTGGTCTCACACGGATACTTTCTCCTCCTTAAGCTTTTTTATAGTAAGTTTATGTAATTTTAATTACCATAATAATACAAGTGTTAATAAATGCTAATTTGTTCAAAGTTAAACATATGGATTTTAATGAGAAATATATTTTGATTTATTGATTACCATAAAGGGGGCTCGCATAAAGAAGTAATGGTGGGTATTGCGGCCATGTTAGCAATGACTAATCTTAGATTTTATAATTATAATGAAAAATCAATACATAACTTAATTTAAATCTCTTCTACTTAAAGTAAATAATACATAATTTATAAGATTCCCAGAATACCAAAATCATCAAGTAAAGAAATCTTAAAGGTGATGTCATAATATATAAAAAAATTTGCATAACAGCAATAATTATATAAAATGTTCATTGATTCAGAGAGAGATAGGTAGAAAGATAGATAGAGCGAGAGAGAGAGGAATATTTCAGATTAGCCAACATATCGGTGAGCCGTATGGTAAGAATTATAGCAAAATTCGCCAGATTTCATGGATATTGAATATCTTTTATAACTAGTTGCAAACAGCCATTTTTGGATACTAAACATTTTAAAAAGTGGTTAATCTGGCCATAAAATGGCAAAGTCCGCAACCATGGAATAAAAGGCATGTTACCTGTACTGTTCCTACTCTGAAACTTTGTGTAATCAGGCTGGCTCCTCATTAAAGTTAAGTAGATTAATTCCTATTCTTAATCTTTTCGAATACAAAACCATATTTATTTCTGGAAGATTTTTATTAATCGACGAGGTCAGCTTCCATTACGCAAATTAACAAGAGTTTGGGAGATTGGGAGAAAGAAAGTAAAATATTTTATTGAAAAAAATCGATTAGTCTCATTAATTAACTCGTTATTCAATTTCCAGACACAATTTCATCTACGCACACAAAGCTCTCGGTTGCAATCAAACAAATTAACAACAAAACGTCGGAATCAACTGTCACGATTCAGTTACTAATTAAATTATCGAGATAATTGAATTGAGTGCGGTGTTCAGTCGTGAAAAATAAATACAAAAAAGTAATTGGATTTCAAAGTTCAGAAACTGCGTGTCAAATGAGAAACTGTTAAAAATCAGAACTTGTTTAAACTAATTGTTCAATACAATTGCTCGCATGATATCAGCGAAATAAATTGATTTATCTATGAGATCTCATTAGAGATATTTTGGTATCTAAATATTTAACGAAATTTCCTGGTGGCTTTAAGTATTTTAATATCCGAGTCAAAGCGTGTTCGATAATATAAAAATGCCAATGTTTAATATTACACATCGAGTACTAAGATTATTAAAACCCAGTGTTAATACCATTCCTACTGGAATTTTACTCAAACAGTGAAGTTATTGGTAGAGATAGAACTTCAAAGTTAGCGCCAGTTATCATCATAATGTTCAATAGTAAGATTACTTTTTTTATTTGCTTTTATTTTTGTACTGGAAATAACGGTCGAAGAAAAAATGATTATATGCCGTAAACCATCCGTTATTTATAAAGTCAAACTCACTATGTAGCTGGAATCAAATTTATAAATCAAGTTCCATCTATACCACACTGCAAGACTACTTCTATATTCTAAAATTTTAGTTTAAATTTTAGAGTTTGTATTAATAGTCATTTCAATTGTTTATTTTCTCTTCTTTTTTCAGTGCGACCTGCTTCTTTGACTGTTCGAGGTCCCACAACACCTGTGGTCGCTGGAGAGATGGTTTCGCTAACTTGCACCGTCGAAGGGGCTCGTCCTGCAGCAAATATCACATGGTACAACAGGTCTGAAGTGATAGGTCCACAGCCTCAAACGGCCACAGACCTGATGAGTGACGGGACTTACCGGACAGCAAGTTCTCTGGTCTTAGTTGCTTCTAGATATGACCATAAAGGGGAGTTCTTCTGCAAAGGGATAAATGAGGTTTTAAGAAAGAGGCTGGAAGCCCCACTTTTACAAGCCACAACGCTTGAGGTTTTATGTGAGTTTTTAATGCATTTTTAAAGCCTTTTTCTTTATTAAAATTTACTGTATCATTAAAACTGAATATAATTTTTACGCAGCAAACACTGCAATATTGAGATAGAAGCGATTAAACAGCTTCATTAAAAATATTTAATCCATACTTTTCATTTAAGCATTTTTAAAGCTGGCATCAAGTTATTATAGGCATTAATGTAGGCATATTTTGCACATGTGGCTTGAAATGTAACTCTGCATGTTTGCTCCTGACGGGGATAAATTGTGGGTTTATATTCTATTCTGTGAAATTATCAGTTGTGTTTATTGTTAGCATATTGGTTCAATAACAAGATATACTGCTTCTAAAACATATGATCATGTAAAATATCAATTTCCATTTACATACGAATACCAAAATTGATTTATACATGTAAAATATTTATTACAATTAACACACAAAACCATCATTCTTTAATTTATCTCTTGTCAAGTAAATATCTAATTAAACTGTTTTTCACTTGAAGTGATAAAACCAGAAATTAATTCTTTTTGATGGGATGTGGGAAAATATTTATAATACTATGTGATGATGTGAATTCATATTGCGCTGTCTAATATCAACATGTCATCATAAAAAGACATAACAGATGTGTGTGTATAAGGTTATGTTGAAAACTGTATCGTATTTCATTAAAGGTTCCTTTATGTTGCTAGTTTAGTGTCAGATCTAGGCTATGAGTTCTCATCCGAAGAGTATAAAAAACTTGGTTAGTACTCGTATTTTGTTTATATATGACATCTGCCTCAGTAAAGTGAGAATTCTATTGGAGGAGACGGATGCATGATAACATATTGTCTATAGTTGACGAGCAATTATGTTGTTGATACAATTAAATATGCATAACTTCTCATCTTTTATACTATTGAGAAGAATATCAGTTTTTTAATGTTCCAAATATAATGACATACTTCTTAAAATTAAATATATGCTGTTAATTCTCTTAGTGTTAGGGGTTAATTCATTTGAACATATAAAACCAGTGTCCATATTGATTATATATGACCTTTAGCCCTGATTTATTTATAAAACATTGAAAAAATGCAGAAGTACAAGAAAATTGCAATTTTTAATGAAGATTCAGAAAATGTATCATTTCATTAGATTTAAAATAAGATGAGGAGTCATGTCAAAAATAGACTGTGATTCTTCATCAGATTATGTTAAATTTTAGCTGACTTTAATATAAAAGATCAAAGAAACATTTGCACTTCTGTGAGCTAAGATGTGTGGATTATGACCAAGATAAACAATTTTGTGATTTTCACAGTTGAGCATGTTCAAATGATTTTCATTTAAAAAAAATTTAAACTGAACAAGTATGAAGGAATTTCCACAAAGAACTATTTCTTAGGCTGAACTATTCACAGAATTAAAACTGTGGAATGGGTTAAAGAACAAATGTGATTGAGCGTCCTCTTCACTTTTATTGAAACTGCTACCATCACTCACAAAAGCACTTTCCTCATCTTATTTTTTCATTGTTCTCTTCTATTCCCATTTGAATATTTTCTAGGAGCGATAGATAATCGCGCTATTTTAAATGACACCTGGCATTTTTCAAGCATCAATAGTGTTCAGTAGGATCAAGCCAGTCATCACGTTTTCTACAATATAATTGCTCTCTTAACACATCCATGACACTGAACTTCTTTCACAGGGGTATCCAGTGTGATAGCATATGGCTCAGACACGTTTTTCTAACCTAGAAAAAATTTCAGTTGAAGTTAAGGGCTCGTCTGTATTAGCTGATAATAGCCTGTCATTCATAATTGTTTTTAGTGATTTAAGGAGATATAATGTTTGTCTATCTTACAAATGCAGCTGCTGGCACCAGGCCCTATAATATAGTCAAGCAAGTCTTCTACCAGATCATCTTTGAGCTCATCTGAGGTACAAGTTACATTGATCGTGATTCTGCTCTTGTTAACAAAAAACGATGTTAAATTAACAGAACTAACACACGAGTGCCAAATGTTCCCACCAAAATCTTCTTTGACGGATCACTCCCATAGTGTACGTTGGATTTGAAAAAATATGTTCGTATCTGCCTATCATGACAAGCATGATATAGCACCTTTGTTGCATCTACACTGTTATCCTTGAAGTTTTATTTATAAGACAGTCTCTACTCTTGCAAACATATATTTTTTCTGCCAGAAGTGAAGTTTATTTCTGATTTGTGAGAGGGGGCGTACCATTAATCTGTTACATAGATGTCACTACACCAGTTGATGAATGTTCGCCATTTGTGTTATCAATATTTTATGATTCGATAACAGGGGCGAATACCAAATTCGTAACAAAAGCTCTGCAATTGCTGCAATAACACAATAGCAGTAACATTATCATTGCTATTTTCGTCAGTAAATCTTTTGAGTACTGTAGTGCGATTGATAACTAATGCGATTGATAACTATAAGATGCATTTTCGGCTGTGCTGCTTTTTGACCAGAAATCGTCATTGTTTGATAGCCGTAAGTATTAAACATCAGGCGCACTTCTTTAACTGATGTATTGAAAGAAAACTGCTCCAGTAGTTTCCATGTAACAGCTCCATATACTTGAAATTTCAGAGTGTGCAATACAGACATTACGTTATGGACAACCACATTTACGCAAAGTCGGTCTGTAGTTATATATCATGCTCTTTGTCAAAGTTCTAGAACTTTTCTAGCCTGTGTTTCAACTTAACTTCTGCGTGTTTTATTCGTTGATCAATGTAAGAAAGATTAATGGAGATATTGCATGATATTAAATAATAGTACGAGACTAATTTAACATCATGATTTTGAGAAGAGTGAATTGCTTTGTGAAAAACCTATAAAGTACATTTTCCGACTTCTGGTTTCCCCCTTCCTTTTACAGATTAAGTGATTCAAAATATTTTTGGTACCGTTTTGCGGACAATATATTTCTCAAAACGCTTTTACTAGACACATGAGCTAAATTACAAAAAGGGAGATTTTTTTATCCTCAATTATTTTATTAAGATTGTGTTATACAGACTTCATTATTGACAGTAATTATTGACAGTGATACATTTAAAAAGCCGTTTAATTAACTTAACTTTATCGATATTATTTTTTTTATATGTGCAGACTTTGCATTGCCACAAAAGTTTATTTATTGTCTGCATGTCTGTCCACTCTATTCACTCCAACTTCCTTTTTAATTGAAACAAAAGACAAAAACGAATATATTCGAAAAATTGTTCTCTGACTTCTACTTTTATGGGAAATCGCTAATGACCAAGGTTAATTGATTATTATATTTTTTTAGCTTTTATTAATGAAATAATTTATTCGGTTTCAAAATCTATATTAAAATAATGTATGCCATTAACTAAATTCATTAAAGAAAAGGTCTGTGAAATGATTAATCAGTTTTGATAATTAATTTCAAAGGTCCATTACTCTCAAGCTGTATTAATTAGTATAGATATTTTTTATGTAAAGCATTATTTTAAGCTTAATTATATTTATGTAGTGAATACATTGTATAGAACGCTAATACACCAAGTGAGAAAATTTAAGTATTGCATGTAAAATGTCAAATACGATTCTAAAGTGTATTTCTTATTCTATAATTAAATGTAGACAAACGTTGCCGATGTTCAAATGATCTAGTAGTGATAGGGTGTCTGGTACGTAGAAGAGCAATTCATCAAGTAAAATGTACTACTTGTTAAATTATTTTTTATGATAGTATTTATCCAACATAATTAGAAGATGACTAAAATAACTAAAATGTTATAATTTAGAATTGGATATCATCTTTAAAAAAAACCTTTCTTGGTATAGAACGTACATTGTAAACCAGTTTAGTAAACTATGTTTTGCAAACTAGTTTACATTGTTAAATGTCATACTACAGCTGTTACCAAGCTTGCAGTTCAAAATAAAAAATAAAACATTATTCAATAGACCATATATATATTTATTTAGTATTGACATGGAGAAATATCTGAGTTATCTGGGATGAAGCGAAAATGAAATTAACGCGGTAGATTATATCAGATGAACACAAGACACATGAGCTAATCTGAAATATTTAAGTGAAAAATCGGCTCCCAATTAGCCGAGCAAACCAGTCAAAAGGATACATAATTCAGGTATATAATTCAGGTGAATCGTTTTATAATTACGAGCAGTCAGTTCAGACAGACATAACACATTTCAATATTGTTGTTGTTTCTTATCCCACTTGACCGACAGCAACATCGGATCAAGTCCATGAACCCGTGAGTCTTCAGAAGATAAAGAATTACTCCAGGACTAGAATGCAGCTGGCTCCTCTAGCATCCAATACATGTCAAGGTATGGGAAGGAGAGGCCTGAGCCAAATTGTACTTCGGGCAAAGGGGATATACCTTGGAACCCAACACATGCCGAAGAGCACGAAAATGGCAGCTGCGGAGTCTAGGCAGAGCCGTCTGTTCACCCCTACTGCCCATACCAGTCAAAGCAACACCAGGATCACACATATCTATAGAATACGGTATTACTACAGTCTAATTAGGATGTATATACAAGTCTTTTTTCGGGGGGGGGGATTTGGATGGAATCGAAAACCGGCATTTGTGAAATATTCGTGCATTTAGGCTCAATATATTTCTGTGCTTGTATGAACATTCCATAAGATATACAGAAAAGTATCACTCCTGGCTGCTTATTGTGTTCATTTATAGACATATTTACTTTTTTTGTGTTTTAAATAGTACTACCATCCGATAGCATGTACTAAGTTTTCGACTGTTAACCATGTCTCACAAAAACATATTCTTGCATTTGAATTTGATTTGCTCTTGAAAATATTATCCCATTCTTATTCTTTATATACTATCATTTGTATTCTGAGTTCAGCATTCTTGGACCATAAGAATCAAACGAAAGTTCCGTGTCACGTTTTGTTCCTCGGACACAGTTCATACGGTCATGGTACGTGATCGCATTGCTAATGAGAATTTCTCGCAAAAATTTAAAATAAAATCTTGGTAGATATGGGATAAAAATGAATAAAATTCTCATGCTTTAATATTTTTAACCATTGGCAATAGTCTCGTCTAAACTATGATCCCAAGTTGGCATGGATTTTTAAAGAATGTGAATGGAAACAAATTTAATAGTAATTTACTGCTGTATTTCAAAATTAATTTTCCCTTGATGGCTTTAGTTTTAACATTAATAGTTTTGTGGTAGTTTCTGTTCCTGGACGAATACATTAATTTTTTCACAGTTTTGAAATCAAGGTGAAAATCTAAACATGAGAACTCATAAAATATTGATTTGAGCAGTTACCATTTTTCAATGTGCTTTCGGCATTTGAATCTGTTAGAGACAGGGCTGAATTTTTTTTATCTTACATGAAGATAAGGATACCGCTATTCCCCTTGTATCCAATGAATAAATGTTCTTTTTAGAAATAGTGTTATTAAAATTTTGAAATACTTTTCATACATCCATTTTATTAACACACCATTATGGAAGAGTTCATTGAAACCACCAATCTTGGCTTACTAAAAGCCTGTTTAAAACCTAAATTCTTTCCCGCCTAATTACGCATATATAATTTAAATAAAATGGATGGTATACTTTGAACATAACTGGGTCTATATAAAAGTTTCTGCTCTCTCTTGTATCTTTTTTTAATTTAATTGCCCTGACAACTGCTGGCTACCTAAAGAATTTAACTGTTTTTAGTTTCAAAAGTAACAACAGGTGCAAAATGAATTGAATACTCCCTTTTACTAATATTGTTACCGCTAGGCAGAAATATTTTTGAAAGATTGCCATTAAACATTTAAATTTTAATTACAATTATACCCGCTATAGCAGGATATTGGAAACATGAATCGTGAACAACACACTAAAATGTTGCTAGATGGTTGTAAGGAAAAGTAGTCGTTGTATTGATTATAAAATAATCCAAAACACTAAAAAAGTAGCTTAAGTTTTTATACTTGACATTATCGAATGGCTTCATTCGCCTGTTAACGCCATGAAACGACGTTGGCATTATAAATACTCCCAATATGTTTTGCATTGGTTATTTTTTCCAGCACTTCATGTATTTTCTTGTACAATCTTGTTTCTCCTACAGCTTTTGTCATTAATTTAGTACATATGCTATTAAATGTCACTTTCTCATCCATCAGTTAAATAACTAACTGAATTTTGTTAAAAAGGAAGCGAAATGTCAATGATGAGATTTATCAAAACGGTATATAGCAACGACAACCTTTAGGTTCTGGAAGATCATCAATGTACTTCTTTCGTGGTTTAAAATCTCAACATCCCTCAAGATTAATATTGAAATCGAATCCTATTATTTTTAAGTTTTATGTTTACAAGTTTTTGAAAGTCTGTTTTGCGGCCATAAATTCTGCCTTCTATATTTTAAAAAAACTTTCGAGTCACAACCAACGGTGTGCAACTAAAAAGATAAGAATGCTCAACCAATTATTATATTTTAAATTATATCTCATGAAGCCTGTATTTACAACCAAGGACCTTGATTCTCACCATCGGCAGAATATTCGAAACTTCGTTTATTTTTCATTATCCTACGAAACACCTTGTACTAAATTAGAACCCATGTATTATCGGAATGGTCAACCATATATTCGTATCGTTCAAGTTTTCTCAGAATCGCATTCTTAGGATGTGTTCATTGAATCAATCGGAAGTCTCTTCAGCAAGTGACATTCGATATCGCAACGGAATATTCGATTGCTATATATAGTAAATTCTCAAAAACCAAATCACGTTTTAACGGTATGTCGACGACTTTCACTAAGAAAATGTTTTAAAAAACGCTCTGGGGGCAGAATGCGACCTATAAAGTGTGTTCTCTTGCAGCGCAGGCGCAAACATGTCTTTGCCACGCCCTCTGCGCTGGCGTTATGCGCCTAAATAAGTACAGGGTAGCCATAATAAAACTGTCCCGTAAACGTTTTTCCAGAATTTCATGAAAACGTAATCTAAACAGCAAGGAGATTATTAGAAGACTTTTCCGGATCAGTTTTATTTTAGCCACCCTGCACACGGAACGCGTAATATTCATATACATAGACTTTATTAACCCTTATTTATAGAACAATCGCTCTGTCTTCACTTCATCTGCACTCACCTCAGTGATGTGTACTTTGGTGCAGGTTATTACATCATATTGTACTTTTGCACCTGCGTGAACCTTTATATGTGTTCTCAACGAATATATTAAAAAATGAGTAATGCTGTTTTTTGTATCTTGTATATAATTTAAAACTTTTCTGACACCCTTCTGCATAATAGCCACTAGTGGGAAGGCGGTGACATTTAGTTTTTCCCCATAAAGATGAGGGGATCCCAAATGATTGGGGAATGCTGATCTATATTATTGGGGAAATGTGCAGTTTCAAATATAAAGAGACATCTCCTTGAAACAATTAAGATGCCTAACCACGAAAGAGATTATTTGCTGTAACTCAAATTTCCGTGATAACTAAAGATGAGTCAAATATAAATTCGATTTCTTCTCCGATATAATATTATTCTGCGTCATTATTTTATATTTCTCACTTAAGAATTCTGAAACTTTCCTTGAGCGTATGATATGGACATTTGGGATTCACTTATTTGTTTCGGAGACAATTCTTACTATACTATAGTACGTGATATACTTACTAATGGTTTTCTTAAAGAGAATGTATCTAAATACTGACCGAATGGAATTTGGAGGTAGATTATATAAATGGTCCGACGACTGTTTTTTTTATTCTGGTTCATGATATAGTAAAAGACGTAATAGCTCAAAACAAGTAAATTTAAATAAAAATAGTTTTAGTTTTGTGACTGTTATTTCTTCAGATCATTTTACTATATTGCATTTAACAGCAGATTTCTTATTTTAGATTTTTCCAAAAATTTTATTTTTTTGGAAATTTGACAATTAAGAGGCTCCCGTTCTCAAAGTACTAGCTCTCTCAGATGTAAGGAGCTACATTCAATAATCGAGTACCATGTTTTTATCTGATAATATAGCCATCCTTATAGAGTTGATGGTGACGATCTAATTGATTCGATCACGAATATGAGGTAAAAAAAGGGAATGTCAAAGTAAAATCACATGTTTCAACGATTATAATTGTTTCAGAGCTTAATCAGAGCTGTTCATTTCAGAGATTTATGCGATTATACTTTTATTTTGATGGATTGGTTTTATGGAATTAATAAGCTGTGCGTTTTAGGCATCAGGTTGCGAATATTCCGGCGGTTATGTTAATTGACGTTTGTAAAATTTTGGAATCAAAAGATGTTTCATAAATACATAATTTATTTAAATAATTTGTTTAAAACAAGGAGAAAAACGATGTTTTTCCACTACTAAAAATTTGATAGGTGACTATGCTCGCCGATAGAATAGACTCTTGCAATAATTCATTCAAATTTCGCTGTTTCTAAGAGACAACTCCATTAAGGCCATAGATTAATTAGAAACAGACTTACAGGCAGTGTTTACAAATGCATTGCACTCAAAGAATTCAGAGCAATTCAACCTATAAAGTTGACCACGTAGTTTTGTTTTGAATTTGTATAAGATCACACTAGAACAACTCGTGACTGCAATACCATTTTTACAGTCACAAACTTCGGTAATATTCCCATACACTGAACATCTTCTATCACATATGGTTTATGGATAATATATATCCCACGTTTTATTAACTCTTTGTATTCCGAATTTCTCTTTATATCTTTTTCAACCGTACTAATAACGGAAAATACCTCTCTGGATCACGTTTTGTCTTACAGGCGCAGTTCATGCCGTGCTAGAACGTGAGTGACTTCCAAACTGCCTCTTTAAAGAGAATCTCGGCTAAATACGGATCTAATAGGGCATCAAAAGATTTCTGAATGCTATAATATAGCAAAGGGAACATTGTTGGTCAAATCGTCGCATATATACAGGAAGAATGTATTAATAATATATTAGAAAATGTATTTACTTTTGAAAAATTACTGTAAAGTGAAGGCTAAACTGATATTAAAAATACACCACATTAACATATGGCAAGATCTGTCAAATTTACGGCGGTAACCATAGTTATTCATTTGATTATATTTTTCATGCAATTCTGAAAAGGTTTGGAACAACATTTGTTAAAAGTTTTGAAGAGGCACTGAAAAATGAAACTAAGAAATTTAATAAAGTTCATACGGTCTTGTCAAAAAATGTTGTCGGTTTCTTTAGGGTAGAATATAAATCAATAAACATAGTTCTTGCTTGTAATGGACGTATCGATAACTGGTTTTTGTTAGTGATGGTCATGTCGATACTAATATATCGATATTTGACCTTAATACACCGTTATTTCATATCAATACTTGCTGTGCATCAGACAAAAGCATACAACATGTATCGCATCAACAACTAACCCAAATGGACACACACATTTCTCAACTATTATTTTAGTTAATTGTACATCACCGGAAACTGAATATATTTTATGAAATTTACTGAATTTCATGAAAAAAAAATTCTATGAAAATGCAATTAAAAACCAGTCATAATTTTGTTTCTTTTTTAATTTTCCTTAAAAATACAAAGAAAGATAGTGTTTTCAATAGATTTAGATAAGTAATCAAAATAGCAAAGCAAAAGCCAAACGGTATTTACTTCTTCATAATTGAGAGTACTTTCAATACTCTAGAACTTACTTTGTTTTCACAAAGAGATGCACCTTCATAGTTCTTTATATTAGTTTTTATCCAATTAATAGTCTTATGTCCTTATTTCAGCCAGTCTTCACCTGTAAATATGAAGGATCTGAGTACACCAAGAAGACCAAATTCGGAACTTCCGCTAATCCATTGTTACTGCTGTTACTCAAATCTGATATAGGATTAATATATAAGCGTAACTTACGCCATGCACATAAATTAATGTAGGATATTCGAAATAAAAAAATATTTGTACACTTATATAAACAAAATCATAAATTAAAATAACTTGCTACTCTGAGGAAAACAATAATCTTGATAATTTACGAAAGGGTATGGCGATATTTTACTCACTCCCGCGCAAGACAAAAGTAATACCCCCACAGCTTGTCCTTTCTATGTAGGCATATGTGTTGATTAAGACTGCGAAGCAGAATGAGGCTCGGGATGAAATTTTTTTCGGCCCCGCTTTATATACTATATTATTTCATTCGAATATATAAATTTGAATTATTACAGTAATGAAAAATCGAAAGCGTTACCAATAGTTATATTTAAGTTGTATTGCACACAATTCATACCTCCAGTTCCGTTGAATACGATGTCTAAGAATTCGGCCATTTTGTTGCATAAGATGATTATTATTTACGATTGGAAGAATAAAATCTTTCACTATCAGTCCCTACCGTAGTTCCTGCGTTTTTCACACCATTGATGTTTATGGCAAATGTAGCCTAATGTCGAGAGAAGTCGAAGCAATGAGCAAAGCGTCTTCAAAACGATATTTGCTGTTTACGGCCACCTGCGAACGTTTGAAGATACTACTTACTGTTGCGTCAATGGGAACATACAACTATGTTGACTGTTAACGCTATAGGATTCATGTATTGGTGGTTCTATTCAATTGTTTAATGTTACGGTCTTAACCCCTCACTTTGCAACTTATCGCCTTCTTCTGTCCACTCATGCAATGTCCGTATCACTGTGATCTCACTACAATTTTGGTGTAGGATAATCTTTAACAGCCTTGCCTCGTTCAAAATGAGATTATTGTACATACTGCTCATGTATTCTGAGACAAGGCATATTACATATCGCAATTGAACATATTCGATGAGGATACGTATATAGGGAAACATAAGTATGGACGTCTATTTTATAAATATCTCAGGATATTTAAAATGACGTTTATTGCAGACTACACTTACATACGATCACAGTTTGTAATCTCTTGAACATCTGACGGTGAGCTACATGTATTTTGCAGTCATCCTTAAACGTATAATTTTCTACACGTTTTAACACTGCCGTTTTAATAAAGTAGATTTGAGCAATGTATTGAAGTACAAATAGAAAAATGATACGGAACACAGTTGTTTCGGAGATACACTGGACCGCATTCATCAGTGCTATACAACCAACAAACCAGTTGTCAATAGGACGGAATGGCACAGATAGAAGCGACATAGGATATGTATACCTAAGTTGTGGATTAAAATTCCACCTGAGAGAGCATCAACTTTCCAATATCCTTATTATTGCTAGCATATATACAAAAACGGCTTACCGGAACTTTATAGAAGTAACATCTCATCTTTTCTCGCAGGTTTCAACTACTAGATTAAATCATGATATAAAAATTTCATTTTATTTGCTTCTCTTATTTCTTCAGACAAAACCTCATTTAAAGATCCCCAAGCAGTGGATCACGTTCTATACTTCGGTAACAAATCATATTTGCTGGAGACGTGAGGGTTTTTCGGCGTGTTGACATAGAATAGAAGGAAAAAACACTACAAGTGCCATCTTGTGAAAGAAATAAATACTGTCATTACTCGCTTGCACTAGAGTGACCGTGGAACTTTATTATGAGCATTAGGAATGTGATGATGTGAAACAAAATTTAGAAACATGACACGTGTTCCAAACATCTAAATATCTGATTATGAGAAAACGCAGGTCGATACGGTGCTAACTTCAGATCTTAATAGATTGATGTCAGTAAAAATATTGTATATATAGGAAATAAATCTGATGTGTCGCTATAAAATAAACATTTTCGCTATAAACTAAAAATATTGATATTGTTTAACCTTTTGCTTGCGGGTGGGACAGCGTCTATCTCAAACAAAGAACCTATCAAACACTACCTGTCGTCCATGGACATCAATACCTTCAATAGGGGGTCGAACTGTTAGGGATAGGGTATGTCAAATACCTGTCTTTTTGAGAGGTTCTTCGTTTGGAATTAATGTTGTCCGACCCGTAAGCAAAATGTTAAAAAGAATAACACAAACTAGAGCTTTATTGACATCTTTCTGGCAGCAAAAGACATTATTATCTTCTTAGAACTCATCCAAAGAACAGCGCACATTAGTTTTCTTATAACTCTTAAAAACATCACAAATTAAAACTTTATTAGAACTCTTTTGGAAAACTGCACAAACTACCTACACTTTTCTTAAAACTCTTTCAGAAAAATAAGCATTAGAGCTTTTTTAAAACTATTTTTTAAACCAGCACATATTAAGCTGTTTTTCATCTTGGAACGAAAATGTTTGTGTAGTATTTGGTGAAATTCAGGATAATTGATAAAGAAGACGCAATTTTGAGCTACATAAATTATATAAAGATTCTGACATAATCAATACATTAAACTTAACTCATTGCAATAGACAGGACATTAGATTATAATGGATAACAACAGAATCACAAAGAAATATTTTATGCACATTCCGATCAGAAAGAGACAAGATAGTGACAGAAGGTGAGTTGTGCAGATAAGAGTAGACTTTAGGGTGTTAAGAGTTTTCAAATTGGAGAAACATTCCTCCAAAGAAGGCCGCTTCGAAGGATCTTCTGGGGACGGCCAAGATCCACAGTGGGCTGTCGAGTTATTTCTGATGATTACAACATAAAGGTTACTTTAAAACTCTTTCTGAAAACTGCAGAAATTAAATCTTTCTTAGAACTCTATGAAAACAGCAAATATTTTAGATTTCTTTAAACTCTTTTTGAAAACAACACAAATTAGTTCTTTTTTAGACCTCTATCTGAAAACTGCATAAATTAAAGCTTTCTCAAATATCTTTCTAAAACAGAAAATATTGAATATTTTATAGAACCCTTTATGGAAACAGCACAAATGGGAAAATTCCCAAAAATATTTCTTCAAACGAAAAGAGTTTTCTTTAGCGTAATGTATCTTTTATTTAGTATAAGCATATGGCATTTCAGGAAAATAGTTTGATTCTTTCGAGCCATATCCCCTTCTTTGAGTAAAATTAACATTTTTTTATATTTCGAGTACCACCTCGGTGTGATAACGCTTAAATCGTGGTTTAGGGTCATTTCTAAAAAAACTTACTTGCAAAGTACTCATTTACAAAAGTTCTCATTTGAAAAAGTTATCTTTTCACTTTTTAAACTATAGATCTATAATACATCGAGGACGGTATACATTAGCAAACTTAAAATCGCGTTTTAAAAAATTACATTTAAAACGACTATTTATTTTTAAAAATTTAACTTTCTTTTTATGGTATTTTGTCTTGAATATGAATAGCCCAGTTTTTTGCAGAGATATAAAGATCCCACACATACACACAGAGAAATAATCTTAAGATTGTCGATTCACATTGGGAGATGCTTAAAATGTATAAATGTATCAACATTCGAGAATTTGGCATTTGACTGCATATAATACTTATACATATACTTGGTATTGTAGGGTAACTGAAAAGGAAATGCAAATTGCGGACCGTATTTTATTGGGGGGGGGGGCACATGTTTTCTGCACAATTACAGATCAGTGATAATCAAATGTTCTCACTGACTCATATACGAGCATTGGATTTTCTTTTATTGGATCCCTAGTTCTCATACTTAATCCCCATGTACTTCCATCCGATATTTTCCACTTCTTTGCATTGAGCATTAAGCACCCCGTATCCCATCGAAAAAACTATATCTCTACTTCGAACGTGAAATACATTATTGATATGTTATGAAATTTTAAATGTTTTGGAATTACTTTTTTTCCAGAAATCTGTCGATTATTTTATGAAGGTTTTATATCTTCTTCCTATCTCGCGGCGATTTTTTAACTGCTGTATTAAATTACTGTATTTATTTATTTATTTATTATCGAGGTTATCTTCTTTAGATTTTCTTTATAACAGTTGATGGTTGTAAACAGAACACGTTTTATAATTTGCCAACAAATCATTTGATAGAAAAGTGAGTTTTGTAGACACGCATGGGTTTGTAAGGAGGACAGAAGCAAAGGGAAACACAGATGTGCTATCTAGTGATGGCAGAAATTATCCATTTCTTCTTTTTGACTTAGGATTTGCTGGATATCTTGCAATGACGAAATGGATCAGGCGTATCATCAAAATAGCTGTATGCCACATTATTATTTTATTTGTGCTTAGGTATGTTGCTTATGTTTTACTTATCCTTTGCACAAACTGTGTTTTACTTATCTTCGGATGTGACGTTTTAAACGAATGGTGGGGTTACTTTATACAGATTCCGAATGAAATCTGAGTGCTTTATGGGCCAGATACCGTTTCTTGATTCCCGCTTCTCTTTTGAGATAATTATATGTTTCCTATCAGGTAATTTACACCGGATTATAATTATTATTTTATATACAGGGTGAGTCGGAATTGTGTTTACAAAAGCAGAGGGGTGATAGTACCTCACCAGACGAGCAATAATTAGCATGGAACAAAGGATCACATTGCACTCAGAGAGGCAGAGAGAAGTAAAATTAGAATACGAACCTGCACGTACACCAGTGTTGGGAAAGCGATTGAACGATACCAAACGTTGCACAGACAGATTTATTGTGCAGCGACAAACTCACAGCAAGTGCTCAAAGTGGCGACCACGCGTGTCGTTGCACCGTTCAC
Organism: Amaurobius ferox; assembly: GCA_951213105.1. Lineage (NCBI taxonomy): Eukaryota > Metazoa > Arthropoda > Arachnida > Araneae > Amaurobiidae > Amaurobius > Amaurobius ferox. The sequence continues at coordinate 135,840,476 of OX578146.1, read as the reverse complement.
ACCGGTGAAGGAATGACTGACGCACCCTCTCGAAGATTCCGGGTGTTGTGTTAATGTGGTCTGCGGCAACAACGATGCGCGCGACGAGATCTTCCGCCGAGTCCACAGGCGTCTCGTACACTAAAGATTTCATGTGGCCCCAGAAGAAAAAGTCCAGTGGGAATAACTTGCAGCGTTGAAGTTGTGCCGGTTTTTAAAGGGCAACGTGTGCTCTGATTGTGTATCGCCGGAAAACCTACTAGGAGCCAGTTATGCTGATTCTACTCTTTGGACATTTGCATACGGTAACTGCGCTCGTGTCTGGCGTTGGAGATACTGCGTAGGCAGGTACACAATGATGTCCGAGGGGCTGACTGCATCATGCTCGACGCGGTTCGATGTACCTCTTTTCTGCCTCTCAGGGTGCAATGCGACTCTATGTTCCATGGTAATTATTGCTCGTCTGGTGGGGTACTATCTCCCCTCTGCTTTTGTAAAAACAATTCCGACTCACCCTTCATATAAATATATATATATATATATATATATATATATATATATATATATATATATTTGTAGATCGCAGTTAAAGTACGATACTCAATAGTAGTAGAAACACCATAAAATAAACACCGCCCCGGCGCGCAAAAATAAAAATGTGCAAATACTAAAAAACAGTGGTTATGGCTCAAAAGTTATGGTTTTTTGAGTTGCAACTTCTCGATATTCTATCATTGGATTTTCAAACTATTATTATTATTATTATTATTATTATTATTATGTATACAGGGGGTGTCCCAAAAGGAATGAAACTCGCTTTAATTCTTTACCTGTTGGAGATAAATGGGCAATGTAAATTGCAAAAATGTTGAAAGTAAGATAGGAAATAAGACTACGTTAATGAAATACTCTTCTAAAAAATTTTCAAAAAATTACAATTTTTAAATTTTTATACGACTCCATTAGACAAATTTGATCAATCAGAATTTTTTTATTTTTAATGCAACAAGATCATTAAAAAACCCGCATATCTGTTTCTTTGAAATCAACTGAATTATGATAAAGGGAAAAATCTGACTTATGCCACTTTTCCGTACCATGTGGAAGGCTGTTTCATCCGTGAAAATAGGGATCATAAGCAAATTGACGATGTACATTGCTTAGATCAAAAATACGTTAATATGTGTCAACATTTTTTATTGGTATGTCTCAATGCGAAATATACTTAAGAATTAATAAAGTATTAAGAATCGTGAGCCTACGCGGAATTTGCAAAAATGTGTTCTATGTATTATCATACAGTTTTATCTTTTTTGTGATATGTCACAGATTTATATTTCTGATTTGATATATGGTCCCCATTCCCAATGTTCAATTTTCGATTACTCGCTCAATTATAAAGATACAGATATGCGGTATTCTTAATGATCTTGTTGCATTAAAAATAAAAAAAATCTGATTGACCAAATTTGTCTAAGGGGATCGTATAAAAATTTAAAAAGTGTAATTTTTTTGAAAATTAATGGGGGGACTATTTAATTAACGTAGCTTTTTTTCCTACCTTACTTTCAGCATTTTTTCAATTTTCATTGCCCACTTATCTTCAACTGGTAAAGAATTAAAGCGGGTTTCAATCTTTTTGGGACGCCCTGTATGTATACACACACACACACACACACACACACACACACACATATATATATATATATATATATATATATATATATATATATATATATATATATATATATATATATATATATATATATATATATATATATATATATATATAAATTACACATATATATATACAGGGTATATATAAACTGATGGTCAGAACTGTAATGGGTTATAGAACTCACCAAAACAAACAACTTTCACAATACAGTGTGGGGTCGGAAAACATCCGGCGAGCCACGAGAGGGCGCTTTCTCTGGGAGTGGATGAAACGTCGCGTCAAAATGGAGTGAAGTGAAGACGAATACAGTGAAGAGGAATAATGGAAATTTATTGACAAAATGTTTAGATCAAATGCTCAAATGAACGACCACCAACTGCGAGACAGGCGTCACAGCGGCGACGGAGTGAATCGCGTTCACTTTTGGAAGATTCCTAGCATTTCACGAACGTCTGCAGCTGCGACGATAATTCGGGAGACAAGGTCCTCTGGTGACTCGATGGGTGTCTCGTAAACTGCGCTTTTTAGCTGTCCCCAGAGGAAAAATTCCAGGCAGGAAAGATCGGGAAATCGGGGAGGCCACGCGACGGAATCACCACGACCAATCCATCTGTTTGGTAAGACAATGTCCATGTAGTTCTGCACAATCCTGGTGTAATGTACTGGCGATCCGTCGTACTGGAACTACATAATCACTCGATGATTTGCTGGTACAACACGTAGTAAATCTGACAGCACCTGCTGGAGGAAGGTGAGGTACTTCTGTCCGTATAGGCAGTCTGGTAACAGATACCGGCCAATTAATGGGTCGTGGATAATCCTTGCCCACATATTCGCGGAAAACCTTTGCTGGTGGCATCTGGAACGTGTAGCATGCGAATTTACTGTATTCTTCACTTTGACGCGACGTTTCGTCCACTCCAGAGAAAGTGTCCTCTCACGGCTCACCGGTTGCTTTCCGACCCCACATTGTATTGTGAAAGTTGTTTGTTTTGGTGAGTTCTATAACCCCTTCCAATTCTGACCATCAGTTTATTTACACCCTGTATATATTTATATATATATATATATATTACACAAAATTTATACATCTCAGTAATTTATTATATATACATGTTAAATCATTAAAGCCATTAATTCAAAAAATGATTTCTTTTATAAAATACGTAGCAAATTGCGCTTTTTACAAGTAATTTTTGCTAAAATCAAATCTTTATACATAAAATTTTACCACTGTCTACGTGTGTATGTTTGTTCTCTCATCATCACGGAAGAACGGTTTCACCGAATGTCATGAAATAGTATGTGTAGCCTTAGAAATGCCCCACTTTAAACTGAGTCCATGTTTCGAGTTTCTTTGACCAGAGGTCGTCGATATATTAATAAAATACGAACCTCTCACAGAAATAGCATTATGCGAACAATACTTTTTCTGTTACATTTATTTAAAGAAAATTATATCATATTGCTCAGCAATGCAATTAAATCCAATGCGTTTATATGGCAGACGATTTTTAAAATTTAAAGAAATGGATATAAAAAATATTTATAAATGGACGGTAGTACTTTTTTGACTAGATTATATCAGTTTAAAAGAACTTTTAAACCTGCAGGTTTAAAAGTTACGGGACTTATTGATAGTTTCAATTTCTTAAGTCATCTGTTTTGGCAAAGATTTTCAAACTCATATATTGTCAACCAATTGTTGAAATATAATAAAAATGGTACGGATATATCTTCTATTACCATTCTAGTGCTTTCATTTTGGGATATATTTATCAAATTTTATATAAGTTTAGTTACTAACCGGATCAAAATGTTTTATTCATCAGATCTACCTGAGACGATAATTTTGTATATCGAGAACATAGATTCGTATACTTCTTTTCACCAGAATTAAATTAAATATTCTAATCGTATGTTTTGTATGCCGTTTAGAATACTACAGTAGTTTGAATATATTGAAAACGATGAACAACGTCGGATATGCCTGCTTCCTGCTATTATCTATATACGTAACACTGTAAATTGAACTTTTCTTTTCCTTAGAATTATTATAAAATTTCTAAAATATTTTAAATACAGGAAAATTTGCCATGAATAATACCTAGAAGAGAGTTTTTATATACTTCTATATTTTTATTTTTCTGAAAGTTATTTATAAACATATAAGGGAATTTTTTCTCCATTTCGCAAAGCTTTTCCAAGTAACTTGATGTTTTTAACCACTGTTGTACAATGTAAGAATATAAATGATCATTTCTGACAATGAGTAATCCTATATTTATTATTGAGATATTATTTCTCTATGTAGTTTCTACTGTATTAGCATTCGTTTCAAAATATGTATGTCACAGGTTCGAATCTACTGAAAGTACACCCAAAATGAGAGCCTCAAAACACGCTCAAGTAGTAGGGCACACCATTTTTAATTTTCCTATAAAAATTCGCCAAATTGGCGATATTTACAGAGAAGAGTTGAAATCTCTAAGGTAGGTCAGAGCCTCAATCGTACGAATTTTGTTTCTCTAATCCCTGTAATAATTTCAGTTATAATTGCTCCTCTGTCGCTTTGTGAGAATTTTTAATTCTACAGTTTTGATTCAAAATAGGAAGAGTTTGGAACGTGATAACGTCTGAAACGCGTTTTGCGATGGAAGAGATGAATGTTGAGAAGGTTTAAAGTTGAGTAGGTTTAAAGTGTGCGAATATTTAAGTAAATATGAAAAAGGGCGCATCCCAAAATGTTTACGCTCTGTGATGTTTCAAAACAAATTATTCAAATTCAATGAAAGTATTTCCATTCTTATTTACAAACAAATATTTCATGCCAACAAAAGTCGCTTTCTACATCTTTATACACTGATAACAATTCATCCTGTATCGCTTTGAATTTTATCTTTTAGATTAAATCATCGCCTAAGAATTTCATTTTATTCTCGGGCTTATTTTCTTTGGAATTTATTTCACCCAGCCCCCAGTTGAAGGTTTTCAAATGGTGTATCACGTTCTATACTTTGGCAACAAATCATATTTGCCAGAGACGTGAGCTGGCTCTCGACGTGTTGGTATGGGACAGAATAGAATCGAAAGTGCCATCTAGTGGAAGAGAATTAAAGTAATATCTTTATCCACCAAGACAGCATTTACCAAATGGGTATGTTGCGGACAATTATTTTTCTGGAGTTTAGGAACAAGAACTCGACAACAAAACGAGATAGGAAAAACAACCCAACTGCAAAGCATTATCTAAAGCTATATGTCTATATGTAGATCATTATCTAAATAAGTAGAAATAGACCCTAAATCTGTTACAAAAAGCATTAACAACACAATAGAGTTGATAGCGATTTTTTGATCTATTCAGAATGAAAACCCTAAACAACGCTACAGGTATAGGCGCCCATAGGGTGGGCAAGAGGGGCCACTTGTCATCCGCTGGGCTTTCAAAGTGGCAAAGGTGGGCATCAATCTAGTCGATGTTGTACATTTCATCCTTAAGTTTGCCCCATTGATGCCTGTGTTTTAATTACTCTATTTTACAAATTTCATCAGATCTTTAGGTCATAGGAAAACTCACTTAAATCTGCGAGTCCTTTTCTTTTTTTTTTAACTCGCTTAGCAAATATTTTTTTTTATTGCTTGGTTTTTAAAACTAAATTCCCTGCTATAAACGGGAATTGATAATTTTTTTCATTGTTATTATGCTAGGGGATTAGAGGAAGAGAATTAGCACAAAAATGAAAAATGTCAGAAACTAAGAAAGAGGCTCGCAATTACAAATCCGATTGTTTAAAATTTACTTTGCAACACGCAATTTAAGAAATAAAAGTTTTATTAAAATTTAAGTTAACCGTAATATATAGAAAAGGCTTTTTTTCAACCAATGCCAGTCTTGCCGTCTTTAGATATCATGAATGGATTCATTGAATCCCTGATTTAAAATCCAGACAACGTCGTGTTCATTCGCTAGATTTTTTTATATTATTTTCTGTAGGACAGTGTATCCCAACTTTTTACCTCATCACCGTAATTCTAATATCTGTGCAGCAAAACGGTTGGAAATCGTAAGTTTGGGAAAGTAGATTAAATAAATTCAATGTGCGTTGTATTGCGAAAAAGTTGTTTTTATTATCTCCCCTTCTTACACAAAGTTAAATAGTTTGATTTCGTCAAGAAACTTAGAACGACTGTCTCAGCAGATTTTTTCAAAATCTAACGTCAGATAAGGGTCCTATAAGAATCTTTACTTGTGCCGGACAATTCGAGGATCAGATATTTAGAAATCAGTCATATTTTATAATTATAATAGAAAAAAACATTGGGGACAGCACATGATCTTCACCATGATGAATTCTATTAAATGTCTAATAATTCACTCATTCAATATAGATATTCAATTGAATTCAATTTAGGTTTAAAATGAAAATGAGTACAACATAATTAAAATTTGGCGCAGTTGACTACTTTATAAATATCCTTCATTTACCATATGAAAACAAAAATTCGTGGCGAAACAAAAAACTGTTACAAATATTCATTTTATCACGATTTTGTAAACTGCACGAAAATGGTATTGTTACGAATGCATAAATTGTCTTCATGGCTCATTGCCTGCCCTGGAGGCAAAGCAACTTTTACAAGCAATCATTATTATTATTGAAGGGTCTTGATTGTTTGATCCTGGCGACACATTTGACGAAATATCGCCAACTTCGAGACTTTTGGCGAGTTTCGGACGCTACTCGAATTTTGTAGATTGGTCAGGGATTTCTCAAATTAGTCGATGTCTTTAGACGTTTCTAAAATATTGTATAAGATGATTATTATTCAATAGTTGAGTTGGCGTGATACAAGTAAAGTGTGAATTCGTCACTGACTTGAGAATATAATCTTTTGATTTGTGAATAAGAGGAGCATTTAATGGCTGTTTTATTGTGCCTGGATATTGTTTTGGGACTTTGTAAGATAGTTAGAGTGTTGTGAACTGTATAATCTTTCTGTTTACGTTTACGGATGCTTAAAATAAACGTTAGTTATCTAGAAATTTGGACTTGTTCTTGTATTCTGGTAATGCCCCCCCCCCCGGATTCCATAGGACACTTCGTAATAGTGTAATACATAGATGCAAACAATTATTTTCTGTTATCATTGGCGATATTGTACATTCCAGGTAAAGAGGGCAGAGAAAACATGTTTTTCTAGGCAAAGGTTATATATGATCATGCAGATGAAAGAGTCATGCCATTTCCAGAAATTTTCAGTAATTTGGTTTCTATAGATAAATTCCATACGATATTTATTTCGTATCTGTTCGTCATTAAATACTTTTAATAAAGTAGATAAATAATTATTAACAAGTTTATAGCCTATTCTGCGTTTATAAAGTGGTGGTGTTTCTATATTCGCGCAGAAATGTTGACCTGAGTATACAAACGATATCAGACTTACGTACAGAAATACTTAGTGATGCGTGTCCTGATAAGATATCCTTGGTGTTGAGTCTGCAAAAAGTAGTACTTCGTTACTTAACAGCATAAATATTTTATTGAATTTATTTAACGGTTTCGAAAGCAAAGAACAGTTTTCTTCAGCAGCGGTACCAGTATCAACAGAGGCAAAAACATTTTTGTCCCGTTTTGTTCGATATTCTTATCTTGTTGGTACTGGTGCTTAGTGTTTTATCTTAAAGAAGGATGTTGTATTTTGTCTCCGAAACAGGCTAACATTTTTCACTTTTTATAACATTAAACTTACGGAGTATTTATTTTTGCGGATTGTTTCAGACAGCAGTTTGACTGAATTTTTATTCCTCTGTGTAGACAGTGGTTAACGCAGGCATACATAATTTTGAACAATAATATTTTCAACTTTTAGAGTCTGGCAATGTTCATGTATTAGTCAAATATTGTGAGTAAGTTGTATATGAAACCAACAAAAGTTTTACTTTTACAGTGTCAATCACGCATTTTATTTGACAATTTCCATATATCCAACAACGAAATGATCCTTACAAACTAACTAAATTGTTTGTTGAAAATCTGTTAGAAGTATTTTCTGCCGCTGTAACCGGTTTATATCGCTAGTAATTTGTTTTATATTGTGTTTTATTTTCCTCGAGGCAAAAGGCGTAGTGACACACCTCAGCCCCTCTCCCCTTAGGAGAGTTAGTTAGTTAGTATTGTGTTTTAACGAATTTTATTACTTTTCATTATGTTGTGAATAACATGTTACTACGTATTTAAGCATGCTTTAAAGTTTATATCGCATCAACTCCAGAAAGATTGGTGGTAACGTCCTCAAATTCATTGGTGCTGGGTTCGAATTCTGATACAATTTTTGAAACTAAAGTACGTATGGATGTTTAGAATCCATAGACAGGGCCCGTTTTAACTATAAACAGACTGTAAAGTATCAAGGCAATGCATGACTAAGCATAAAAATAAAATTAGGAATTATGAAATTTATATGCTATATAGATTATCTAAACTATATATTTCAGAAACTACAAAAAAAACCTTGTTTAAGGAACTTGCTGGCATATGTATTTAGTGTGTTTTCCTAATACAAATGAACATTTTTGTCACGCAACACGTTTTCTAAATTAGAAACACGTGAACGCTGAAGCTAATAAATAACACGCCCATCTGGTCTGAATTTAGAAACTTTCATTTAGAATGCAAATGATGCTTTGATAGGACTGTCTTGTATTTTCAATTACAGAAAGTTTAGTCGAGAATTAGGCAGAATTCTACGCCAAGAGGGCGTGCTGCTTTTTAAATTACAGATCATTTTCACTAGTTAAAAATTAAAATGGTTAATCTTTATATATTTGGCTTTATGTGATTTATTCCATGAACAAGAGCAACCATTCATGAAATCACAATGAGGATGTTAACCAGTAAATCTTGATTAATAAGGGCTAATTCGTACTTCTTGTAAAGTATAAATATTCTGCACGTGTTCTTTTCCTGCAATGCACGTTAGTACGGCGCGTTTTCTCATAGAAAATCATCGGAAGACATCCTTATTTGGAAATATGATTTCTGGCATATTCTGACAATTTATTCGTCCCCGAGTAGATGACCTTCAATGGAGAGGAATTTATGATCCACGTTTGCCAAATAAAAGTTATGGTCTTACAGCCGAGATTATATACTTTTTATGAATCGTTTTCTGATTAAACTTTCCACAAAGTTTACGCCTGAAGGTCTTAAGTTGAGTAATTAACAGTAGCGTTTTCTATTTTCTATTCATGTTTGTACTGCATAAAAATTATACACTGTACAGTACTATCAACCCTTAATTGTTGCATGTTTAAATGTTACTTTGTTTGCAAATGTAAGCACAACAGCATATCGACAATCCGGTACATTCCCCTTAAATCATTCAATAATGAATTAAAAATTCCATTCCATTTGTTATTTTTCGCAAACACTCTGTTCTTTCATCTTATTCGCAACAAAGTTTAGTTCTTAAACACGCATTTATAACAGCCTTCAAGAGACATTCTGAAAACTTTTATACAATGGTTGGAACAAATTTTGATCCACATTAAGTAATTAACGAGGATGAGACATAATGCCAGAATGAATCAATCTCCAACAGTATTTTGACTGGCAAAGGTTCAAACAAATTCTTGTAAAATATTACTTCCAAGTGAATTGCGATGGAAATTGAGAAGTATGTTGTAAAAATTGGTTAAGTCTACTTACATTGTTGACTGGAGATTATATTTTTAAGAAAAGTAAATCAAATTAGTATATAAAGTGATTGTGGTAATAATAAAAAAATTGAAGCTGAGTAATTGATGCTGATAAAATAAAAACATAATAAAATGCGCATAAAAATAATCTAAAAATGTTTATTCGCAGTTGTATTTACGTACTATCAATTCTTAGTGATTAAAATACACTATTTTTCTGAGAATTTTATTAAAGGTTTCAAACATTGTTACACAAGTAAAAAAATCTGATGTGCACAGCACAGGACTTTCCTTATATAATACAATGAATTGACTACTTTTACAGCAAAAAAATAGGTTATTCTTATAGTAGATATTTATATTCTAAGATATTGGATTTTCGCCAATTAGTCGTCATTTTCATTGATTTAGCGTCATTTTTATCCATTTGGCGAGATTTTCGCTAATTCGGCAACATTTAAAAAAGTCGCCAAGTTGGCAACATTCCGCTAAATTCGTCGCCAAAATCTCGCCAAGCATTATGGGCGGATAAGTAAGTTATTCTTATAGCAGATAAATGACTATTGGCTTTCAAATACAAAAGTATTACTCAAAGTATCTTTTCTCATGAATGAAACGAGCTAGATCCACGAAAATGGTGTCACCAAATTTATCGCATGATATTACATATGAAAAGTGAAGATGTTTCTCAACAGTTAATATATATTTTTTAATTTATGGGCTTTTTTGATAAATTTATTTGAAAAATGTGCAACATTCGTAAACGGATCGCGCTAGCGTTCTAAAGTTTATGTCAATCGTTTTCTAAGGAAAAATTACATAAGAAATGTCTATTTGCGTATTTTTATTAAAGGTTTTGATTTTTTAATGGTTTTTTCAAAATTTCTCTCGAAAATTTAGGATGTTCTGAACATTCGATTGCATTTAAAAACAATAGGCTTCCAGTATTCACGGATTGTGATTTTTGTATCAAATTTTATTCGAATCGCTCCATTCTTTCGTGAGATATCGTCTTCATAGACTCACTGACACACACACGCACACACACAGACATAACCTCAAAAATGTTTGATTTGTGATCAGGGATGCTTGAAACGTGCTGTCCCGTCGAAATATCGAATTCGAATTTTCGACCCCGTCACAATACTTTCCTTATACATTATGTATATAAGGAAAGTAAAAAAATATTAAAATTTACGTGCTTCATTATAGATCCCAAAATATAGCTTCATATCAAAAACTTGAATGTGCACATGAGGTTAATATTTTATTTATCCGATTTAAGTTATCATGTTCACCTAAAGAAACTAAGAGCAATAATATGAAATTGCTTCTAACTATTTTAAAATGTTAACTTATATCAAAATATTTTATTTTAGTTCGACAAAATTATGTCTAAGTGTTTTGCGTTGAATTTTGGAAAAATCAACTTAGTGTTTTATTTTTGCCGTGTTACATGTGTACAGGTAGACGGGCTGATACAGAGACTAGCAACCGATTACAATGAATACGATTTCCTATCATCGAATATGAGTACACCTAATTAAGTTTTCGGAAACCAGAACCTGCATTAGCACAAGTCGTTTCACTAGGAACTCTTCCCACAAAAAGTAAAAATATTTCCCACTCTACATAGAAAATAGACGTTTGGTTGACAGGTGAGTATTTTCCGTGAGAAACGGGGGGAGGGGTAGTGATTTTCTTAATAACTCAATGATTCAATGTGACATCACACTTACTAGATGATCAGGCGCACTATTTTTGTCCATTGTGAATGTGCATTTCACTATGTCATTGAACATCTTTTAGGATGACTGGATAAATCATTACGGAGCTGGTGTTTATTGTGTGAAGTCATTGTATAACAGAATCTATTGTTATGAAACGCATCCTCTAGAATCATGTGTGGATACATGGATACTCAGGATACAAGAACGAGTCCAAGTTTTTATATCACTTAGGTTTATTTACAAGCACAAAGTAAACATGAACAGTATGCAATCAAAGAGTACTTAAAAAGCTCCACTATTTTAACAGTATAAGCGATATTAGTCACAAAACATTGACGAAAATAATTTCACAAAACTGCCGCTACTATTCTCAAAACATTGACGAAAATAGCAGTTCAATATAGCTCGTGTCACGTCCATTTGTCAACTCTACTGCAATGGAGGGGTGAATCCTTTTTATAGTCTCTCCATAGAAACTGCTGGAAGTTTCCATATCTCAAATAATACTCGTTCCAGCGAGAAGTTTCTGGAACGTTCCAGAAATCGCTAAATATCGTCGAATTGGCAATACATCGCCAAATCGCGCAACCCTTTTTCTAATTGGGAAATCCTGGCAAACCTGGGCTCACGTCATCCTTACATCTTGCACTATATTTTCTTCACCTGGCCTTCGAGGTAGACGAAGGAGACGGCGCCAAACGGAACTTTGCGCGCTCGCAACACTATAAAGATAACACAATGTGAATTCCCCTATGAGTTTGGGTAACAAAAACTCTTTGTGGAAAGACTGTAGTGAAACACTTTTAATTTTAGACGCAAGGACATAGTAGGAATAACATTATTTATTTTAATAGTAATTAGGAATAGTAATATTTTTTCAAAATTCATAAACTGAACTCCAAATATGATGTTAAAAATTTCAGGTTATCAAACCATTTATCATTTTTCCAATATGTTTTTGTTCCAACACCACTTTTAGAAGTCATAAAAATTTTCTTACTTTTACATCCATATCTTTCCTTACTAGAACCTGAATATGACACTTTTATGCGAGCATTACCTCTGGAAATAGACTGGATATATATTCGGGACAGGATTTATGATCAGATAGTATTAACTTCTACAGCACTTTGCGCAACAACATAAAACTAGTTTAGTATTTCAGTCGACCCTACCGGAATCGTATGATCGTATCTTAGGTAATAGGTAACAGAGTTAAAATGGAAAATATTGCTTTTGGAATCAAGAGTTGGAAAAGGCTTTAGAAACTGGAAATAACTTGGTTGATATTCTTTTAACGTTGGAACAAAATTTTGTGTTATTTTGGTGTCTTCGTAGATCAAGAAACTTATAAAGTAGTTGTGCTCAAACAGTTGTGCTCAAACAGTTGTGCTCAAAAGAATTGCATTACACACATATTTCCATGATTTCGAAGGAGAAGAACAGTAATGCATTTAAAGTGTTTAACTGGACTTGTACTGTTTAACTAAACTTTTAACGTATTTAACTGGACTTGAATGAATTGTAGACTTCTTGCTTGACTAGTTATAATTTATTCGTTTCACAATATCTTTGGTAGAAAAGCCATACTTACGTAAGATAATTGCAACACCCTGCTTTGGAAGTGTTAATTGAACAAACCTCGTCATATTACGTTTTTCTTTTCTACACATACCACCCGACCTACCTAAAGGCGCAAAGTACGTTTAAAATTACGTCATCTCTTAGCTCCTTATCTGATTCGATGCACTAAGCATATGATGCAACATTCACGATTATTATGCTATAATCAAACATTTATTTAAAAAATACAGAATTTTTCGGGGGATACAATTTTTTTAATACTACTATAATAAAACAAATTTTGGAAGGATTGCGCTAATGTTGTAGATAGAAGCATTTTTAGAATAATTTCCAATTTAAGCAATTGTCAGCGTAGAACAGCCAATACCCCCCCATGATATCAGGTAAACTTACTGTGTCCTACATTCTTCTTTAAATCTGCGGAAACAAGCATTTTAAGTTTTACCGATTGGCTTTAATATTTTTTGAAGAAGGGGGTCAACCTGTATGATATTAAACAGCCGAATGTCATACTCACGGAAATAAGAGACGTTCATCAAATTAGAATCGTTGCATCCAGCATCCATGGATCGGTTTAGTATCCGATTGAAAGTATGGAATGTATGTAGGTCTGTAGATGCTGTCATTCACAATATGAGCGCAACCTTAACTTAGAGAACGCCCTCTATAATTTCATAGTTACAAATAGTTGATATATCTTCACGGAATATTGCCTTTTTGTAAAAGAAAACGACATTTACAAGCAACCATTGTCATTTCACGAGTCGTTTGATATTGGCTACAAGTTTGACGAAGTATCTCGACTTTTGACGTTTCCTCAAAATTTGCAGAATTTTACAAATTGGTTAAGAATTCAGAGAGTTTAGTGCTTTATTTCAGAATTATCCCACATAGGCCATATAAGCTGGTCATCATTTCGTTAACGCGTTGAAGTGATACGAGTTAAAATGAATTGTAAATACGTCAGTATCTTAGAAAATCTGGTGTGGGTAACACATGACTTTCCTTATATAATGCAATGAATTTACTACTTTTACAGTAAAAAAACAGGTTTTACATATAGTAGATACTTATATTCTTTCCAAGATATTAAATTTTCGACAATTAGTCGTCATTTTCATTCCGCCAAATTCGTCGCCAAAATCTCGCCGAGCGTATGGACGGAGAAATAATTTATTCTTATAGCAGATAAATAACTATTGGCGTTCAAATACAAAAGTATTACTCAAAGTATTTTTTTTCATGAATGGAACGAGCTAGATACAAGAGAATGATGTCACCCAATTTATCGCATGGCATTACATATGAAAAGTGAACATGTTTCTCAATAGGAATTTTTTTTTCTTTTATATGACTTTTTGATAATTTTTTTGAAAAATGTACAATATCTCGAGAACGGTTCATGTTGGCGTTCTAAAATTTATGTCAATCGTTTTCTAATGAAAAATTACATAATCAATATCTATTTGCGTAACTTTATTAGCGGTTTTGATTTTTTGACGATTTTTTCAAAATTTCACTCGAAAATTTAGGAGAGTTCTGAAAATTCGATTGCGTATAAAAACAATAGGTGTGGTGGTTCCAGTGTTTATGATTTTTGTACGAAATTTCATTCGAATCGGTCCATTCGTTCGTCAGTTCGTCAATTGTAACACTATATCTTAGTTTTATGCTGTTTCCCCAACGAATCATTTTATTTATACACATTTTTGACATTCTTTCAACCTTTCCTTTAAGGATTAAAGGATCCTTAAGATAATGCAGATAATTATATTTATTTCTGAAATGAGGATTTTTTTGCTTCATTTCTTTGCTTCAAAACACTCATGTAAAATACGAAAGAAGTTCTATGTTTTGAGCAACCTTGAATTCTAATCAAATATTATAGATGTTCGGAAAGGGGGGGGGGCACAAATGAAACTCTAAAACAAATGGTACTATTGGAATGAAATTTTATACTGTTATAGCAATCTGAATTCTGAAATCTTATTAATTTAGACGAACCGCCAGAATTCAGCAAACCTAGAATATATCACTACTGTCTCGTTAAAAATTTATACTGAACTAGACACTAAAATATGTTATTTGTAATTTCACATTCCGAAACAATCAGCAGTATTTTGGACAAATGGTATAGTAAGTGTTCTCGCTACCAGCGCAGTTATAGGCTAGTGGCTGTGGAAAAGCGTTTCAAAGTGAGGAACTGTACCGGCACACCGATGCAGCTCGTTTTACTAGAAACGGAATTCATAACGTATCCTTATCGTCGAGTTTTGTGTTTACTAAATTTGCCATTAAAGTCTCGAGCAGTGAATATTTAAATTTACAAGTTGCAGGGTATGGAACACCCAAACCGTCCGACTCGTCCTAAGACATGAGAAGCTGTTTGGACAAGTTGCAGTGTGTTGTTGAGACCCAGACCGTCCAACCTACCAGAAAGGTGTAAGGTAACCGTTTGGACTGCCGGGAAGTGCCACCCAATTTAGACCGGAACCCAGTGGGGGAGCCATCCACAGGAACCGTACCCTCCTTCCCCTACCACCAACCTCTCGGAAGGACTTAGGGTTAGGGCCCACATGTTTATCGTGATCGTACTCCGCATGAACACGGCGGCAGTTGTGGCAGCGTGCAAACCACCGGGCTACCGCGCCCAAAATGTGCCAACAGCACGCGGTGTTCTCAAGTGGTCACCTACCCAAGTACTAACCGCGCCCGAAGCTGCTTGACTTCGGTAATCTAACGAGAACCGGTGTTTTCAGTACCGTAATTCCGTTGGCCTAGGTTGCAGGGTGTGACTTATTTCAAAGGTGGTCATATATACTTAGCACACAGCACACATAACGTTTCTCTTCTGCCAGTGCAGTTATATCTGCTTTTCAGTGATGAAGGACATTAAAAAGTGTAAAACTAGTTCTCTGGTGTTAGTCGCTCTACTGGAAGCTCGATCCCATTCATATTAATACAGTTAGTGGAACTCTAAAAAGCATGCGCATATATTTCTCTTTATGAATGATCTCGAATGCGGAATTGACATCTGAAATTGAAAAATGATACTCTCTCCATTTTTCAATTCCCTCATCTGAAACCGAACCACAAAAGCTTCATCACTGTCACTGGTAAGGGCAGGAATTCACAACCCCACAACTTCTTAAAACTCTTGAGAAAAGTTTGGAATTCTAAGAATATGACAAAGTTTTGTTAGAGTAATAAATATTGGGCTTAAGAATTCCTAACCCCAAAGTGACAGACTGTAAAATACCTCTGATAACGTGTAGGTACGGTTAAACTGAAGGTGAATATAATAACGAATACGGGAGTTCTTCGCCCTGAGGCTCAATATCATTTGAGTGTCTTATAGGATATGAATGGACGCTAATAGATAGTATTGAGTAATACACGAGATATTGTGATATAGGAACATAAGTAACTGTGCAAAGCATAACATAATGTATAACTTCAGACTATGTGTATTGAACAATTCAAGTTAAGTCGTTTAAAACTTTTTAGCTTTTTCTTACTGGAAATATTTGTAAAATGTTCAGATATAAATTCATATTACACATATATTAATTAAAAAGATATAACAACAACCAATTAAAAGTAATTACGAAATATTAAAATAATAAAATCAAAACAGTTAAATCACGGCTACCATGCCGAAAAACGAAATGAACAGCTTTAGCTTAATTTGGAGGTTAATTAGACTGGATTCATCATCAGGTCTAAGCATCTAACTCTAATTAGCCCAAACATATGCTTGTTTCAGATATTGCAATAGTGAGTTACAATAAATCCCATAACTGAGACTACCAGCATTAAAAGAGAAAAAATTGAAAAATTAGTAAGAAATCAAGTATTACCATGATCCATAAAGCAGAACTTTGTATGCACGTGCAGGAATAACGAGTAGTTGTAACTAAATAAAAAAGTTGATATGCACCCGGGATAAGGAGGAGAAAATAAACCATGGAATCAGAGGTGGACAAATAGTTGAATTGACCTCCACTGAAACCAGTCCAGGGATTTAGAGTAGGAGATAGGACAACCATTAATAAAAGGTAAACAGGATAAACAGGCATCATAAATGAAAAATTTTACTATAAAAGTGATTTACAGAATAAATGAATAAACGAGTATGCCACTAACACCATTAACAGGGAGTTCAAATCGTACTATCAAACTAGCTAAAGTTACATATTTTTAGCGAAAATAATTTACAAAATATTAAATATTTATGTATCTCATTATCAATTTTTTTTCAAATTTTTTAGTTTATTCTATCATTTTTCATTTTTATATAATCACATAATTAATAATTATAATAATTACTCATTGATATTAGCTGGCATAATTAGGAATGTTGCCTTGGATGGTAACGAGTGATAGTTGATACATTGAGTTGATAATATTAATTACAAAATTGGAAGGATATGCATTATTAGTTGCAATATTTAATAATTCTATAAAATGTGCTAATTTATAATTGTCTACACACATTTATTGATTATGAGAACTTGGTTTGATATAATATTTCTAAACACAGATATATGCAAAACAGATTCAAAATGCTGAATTTTAGAAGTATTAAAATTTATATATATATATATATATATATATATATATATATAATCATATATGTATAAATATATATATATATATATATATATATATATATATATATATATATATTTTGTATATAGTCTAATTAAACACTATATTGATCCAGTGCTGTTTATTTTATTCTTTCGACATTGTAGTCGTGGTTTAACTGTTTTGGTGATTTTATTGATTTAGTATTTCGTTATTACTTGGTATTGGTTATTATTCCATATTTCTATATTATATATAATAAATAAAATATGGTTATCCAAAGAAATAATAGAGATATGTTATAGCATCTAGAAAAGACCGAAAATTAAACATTTCAGAAAGTGGCAAACTATATTGATATAAAACAACTAATTATTTTATTTATTTATAAGCTGCTTTTCCGCAAAAAAAATATATTTTTACTTCCCTGCAATATATGGTAATGTATAGGGAAAGTATTGGTATCATACCGAAAATCACAACTCGAGTTTTCGACGGATCTACACGTTTTGAGACCTCTAGAATACGAAAAAACCATTTTTAGGGTGACGACTGTGAGTGTGTGTGTGTCTGTCTGTCTGTGCAATGTATGTATCCACTCTAACTCAAAAGCTAATGAACCGAATTTCATAAAATTTTGGAGGTAAGACCCTTGGGTATGACCCTGGTGCTGATTAGTTTTTGGTACAATTCGAAAAAAACAGAACCCACCTTTTTTGCGAAATGGCCCTCAAAAATCACATGTATTCACTCTAGCTGAAATACAAATTGATCAAATTTCACAAAATTTGGTAGATAAAATTCATGTGGAATACTCTGGTGATGATTAGATTTTGGTACAATTCGGAAAAGAACATCCTGCCTTTTTTATGAAATGGCCGCAAAAATTGCCAATATCTAAAAAAGGACTACGTATGTTCAAATGTATCAATTAAATGTTTGTTTTATACGTAATTTTTGACAAGGAAAATAATAAGACCAACTCGCTATTAGTCTAGGACTAAGCGTTCTCGAGATATTTGAGATTTTTTGCATTTTTTTTATGCCGCCTTTGAAAAAATGTCCAGTTACCAAATAAAAGCAGAAATCGAATTAAAAATGCAAGTTTAGTATCATTTTGTGCAATTAAACTCAATTTAATGAGTTCTTAAAGAAATAAAGGAAAAGTGAATTTGAGTCTGCAGAGAAAGTCATGTGCTGCCCACATCAGATTATTATTTCTGTTATTACTGATAATATTATGTTTTCTAATATTTTGTACTAAGTATTTTCACATTTAAATTGCTTTAGTTTTTATGAATCTTTTAATTTAATTCTTACAATAAGCGATTTTGCATGGGAGAAGCTAATATAAGGCTTGGTGAGCATTTGCATTATTCATTTAGATAAATTCATGGGTAGTAATATTGTGGGGGATTAATTTATTGAATTAATGGGTAGTAATATTCTTGAATTCATTTAAATGAATTCAAGAATATTACTACCCATTATTCATTTAGATGAATAATTGTAAGTAATGTTGTTTGCCCCAAGCGCTACTTCTTAATAATTGGTTGTAGCGTTGAGGATATTATACTTTCAAAATAAAGTCAGACACAGATTCATTGAAGACAGGCTCTAGCAGTGGAAATACAGACAAATTATCCGATCCCAGCGTATCACTAGCTTTACAATGGAGTGAAAAAATTATCGTTGCTCATACTAACATGGAGAATTCTGATCTCATAACAATTTCTATTTACTGGAAAAATAAAATATCTTGGTGCTCCACACTTCCAAATAGAAATGTAAAAGCAAAATCAACTGCAGTATTTCAAATTCTGTTGTATTGAAATTTGACCGAAAGGTTTCAGTCTGTGTCATTCGACACCATCACACGAAACATAAGTTTAATATGTGGTTCCAGTTCCATGATGAAGCAAAAACACAAAAATAAACCTTGTGAGATTCATATGCCTATACTATATTCTTAAACTTGTTTCATATGTTTTCGATAAACATATGCGAGTTTAACATATGACAAACATCCTACATTTTCTGAGGTTTCACAGTCTAAGTCTTTGAGTCATCGTAATAAAGATGTGTATGCGTTGTGTATAGAAAATAAAGCACATTTTTATTAACTCGAAAATGCACCCAGCTTAGCCCAGGATTAAAAGGAGAGATTCACTTAATGATCTAATAATTACATTTTCCAAAATATGACAGGGCTTATTGGGATAAATGAAACCCTGCGGTAAATATTGGACAACGCTGGTTACAAAGTAAATTTAAAATAATCAGACTTTTGCTGGTTTCTGTCAAAATCTGACATTTCCTGGCCTCTTTCTTGGCTTCTGAGCTTGACATTATTATTTTTATTTAGGTGCCAGCCCTCTTCCTAAAAGTCCTTAACACTATATCGATGAACAAAAATTATTAGTTTAAGCTTACAGTATGGAATTCAATTTTTAAAAATTTAATTTTAAAACAGATAGACAAGCAAGCATTTATTTCATTTTGAAGACCTTTCAGCACAGTTGAAAAGTGTTTATAACTTTGTTCATTCTGTCTGTCTGTCTGTTCGCACAATAACTGCTGTAAAAATCACTTTATCAAAATGAAATTGTAGTATGTTGTTGAGACGATCTGTGAGACATATGAGAATATAAATATATAATATCACCAAAGTTGTTTTGGATTGAACCTGGGTTGAAAAAGTGGCATACATTGAGCCCTGTGGGGCGTAATTTTCAAATATTTTTTAAGCCAAGTAAAAATTCACAAATGGCTTCATAAATTGTAGGAAATTTTCAAATTATCCCCTATAGCAAATTATCCCACTCAATATGGTAGTTTTTAAAATAAAAATTAAAACAATAATTACACACTATATGAAGAGATCACGTGACCCACTTCAAAATAAAATAGGGCATCCATCTTTTTTCGACAGTAAAATTCGTGATTTTTATTCTTCTAAATTTTTATTTAGTGTTGCATCCGTCCTAAAACAGCTTTAGTTTTGCTTATTCTCTGTGCATCTATATTGTAAAAGGGGGGAACGTGAGACACAAGCGCCAGCACAGTACCAAAACTAATGATCCAATAAGCCGCCAAAAATAACTCCTTGGGTTCAACCTCCTGTCCGGAGAAGCAAATCTCCAAGATGACCTGTCCGAAAACACAGAAGAACCAAAACATGAAATAGCAAACCCTTACCTTGAAATTAACGTCTTCATCTCCAGCAAAAATATTAAATAAAACAAAATCACAGAAAAATCCAAATAAACACAGATAATTTTCGAAGTTAAAATAATAATATTATTTATTAAAGGTATGTATGGAGCTATCAAAAACACAAAAGCTGATTCCTTATCAGTAGAAATATAAAGAAATATACAAAAATATAGAAAAAGAAATATACAAATCAGAGTGGCAAAACATTAAATAATAATAGACTTTATAAATTAAGTTGGTATGGTCAAAAGAACGGGGGTGAGCATTCGAAGTATATTCGAAATAGAATTTCGAATATAAAACATTATAGATAATCAATTTCTGTTCTTTAAATAATTAAATAAGCAAATGTAATAAAACTTGCGAGCCGGCAAAGGGGTTGCAAAGAAGTTAGGCTATCAATTCTTGAGTCTTCCGGGTGGTAAAATTTCAGTCTGAGATTTCCAGGGAGCGAATCTCAGGGTTCGTATCGAGGTTAGAATCCAAAGGCTTACCTCGAGTCACGTTGATGATGGGAGTCTTCAAACATACCAGTGGAAATCTGAGTTCCTTGTGAGTAACACTCGCTTCATATAAAAACGAGTCCGGCACATCAGGGCTGACATACTGTCACATGGTCCAGACAGGCTCGTCGCTCATGGTTTCTCTCAATATGGAAACAATCAACCAGTACAGCCCAGCTTCGTCAGGCACGGAGTCGGACCCGTCATGAGCCTCGGGTCATCCGGAAAGCCGAAAGCAGTGACGATGTTAGTCTTCAATTCAGTAGGGCATCTGATCATCCGGACGTCTCTTGGCCACATTTCCCCACACAGCAATCACTCACAGATTTCAATGAACCGGCACTGGCGGTCAAGTTCCCGAGTCCGTCTTGAGCATCGAAATTATCGAGCCCGAAGCCAGGACAGCCGTAGAGTAGTCAGGCAGTCAAATGGGGAAATGCGCGCGGGAAAAACAGTGTCCCGAGTATTTATGTCCACCTCGCTGACGCAGAGAGAGCTATCATTTTTTAATTCAAACCGTCAAAATTCTTCTCACGATATCAGTACCAGATGCCCCAAAGTCGCGCCATCAAAAAGTGTCGTCGCAACTCAAGGCCACCACCTCTACATATTCTTTCTCAACAGAAACACATACATTGAAAGCATTCAATTTCATCAGCCAAAACGATGACCTCAAACTCAACGGAAGAAAAAGGAACTCCGAATTCTTATTTGTTCGAAATAATACTTTTAAAAATGAATTTAGATTGTGGCTTAAAAAGTTAAAATATTCTAAAATATATCAATTACACAAATGAATGTCAAGAGGGGGTTTCAACCAGAATTAAATAATTTAAAAGCTTTAAATAAATTACATGACTTGAAATACATTATGAGTTTATACACTTTATACAAAAGTATTGCAGGGTTTCGAATCCCGACATGACAATATTATGTGCATGCCAACGCAATTACAGTATTTTTGAGTTTAAATGATCATCAAACTTTGATTATTTCTATATCGAAGCCTAATTTTAATGTATGCAGAATGTAAGCAATTGATTGTAAAATGAGTTGTTTAAGAATTGCTTAATTTTTTTTCACGCAAAATTATGTTTGTCTGGAGTCTGGAATAAAAGGGATATGAATGAAATAACCATTGCTTTCACATAGAGAGCCAGACAATTCATATTTTGATTACGTCATTTGAATAAAATTATTTTTTTTCGTGGAAGTTTCAAGTTTTCAAATATAATAAATTATAGCAGTACCGTGATAATGTAAAATATATTAGCGCTGGATATATCGCATTTTAGAGATGTTTAAGTAAAATTACATTTCAGTTGGAAAGTGTTTTATAATCAATGATTTATGCAGGATTAATCTTTCTTGTTATAAATGAGAATCAGCTTAAAGTGTCAAAGTGACCTCTTTACTTTCATTAACGTGCAATTTTCAAATGGCTACTAAAGATGACAACATAGAACTGCTGCAATTCTTGCCATTATTTATTGGAGAAATACACCATAAGATTTTTAAATACGTTCTACACAATATTGAGCAAAACGTATAAGTAGTTTAAAAATATACTTGCTTCTATCACAGTTTGACCTAACAGCTTGCAAATTATCTAACATTTTTGAGATCATCCTGCTTAAGCTCATCATTCTACTCATCTGTAGGTGGAGTCGTGGTAACACACATTTGCTCTGAGAATGGATCTTGAACTGTTACCGTGAAATCCAAACTGGGTCTGAATTTTTAGATACAACTATAATAACAAAGATAAATTTGAAGGTGATGACAAGTTTAGTAGCACAAAAGAAGGAAAAACAGTAAAACGAATGAAGAAAATACAATTCAAGAGAAAATGTCAGAGTTAGCTGCAAACTGTTTTTTATTGTTTTGACACTATGCATATGGTTTTGAAGATTTTCCTCAAGTAATCAATCCGACAAACTAGGAGGAAAAAAGAGATTTCTTTTCAAATAAACTAAGGATCAGCGTTATTCAAGTTGCAAAGAATAGAACGTGGCATTTTGCTAATAGACTTTAGACAATGCCTTTACCAGACATGATACTAGAAGTAAATTAAAAACGTGACTTTCTTCACAATCAGTAATAAGCATGTGTATATACAAATTACCAACAAATGGCAAATCTCACAGATCCAAGAGTCACTTTATTTTAAAATTATCCTACAGGCATAAAAATAATAGCCAGAGCGCTTTCGGACATTTTGCATGTCTTATCCTCAGTGGCAGTACAATTAGAAATGATTAATAAAATGAGTATTGGATCTGTGAGATTTATTTGTTGGTAATTTGTATTTGAAACCGTGACGTGTCGCCACTCTTAGCAAGCATGTGTATGTTTAAGAAGGATTTGCGGCTTTAGTGCAACAAGCATGTACCAGAATGCTAACAGGAGCGCATACTAAGTTGGTTGAAGAAAACATATTTAAACGACAGGACCTAATATGGTAGCCCAGCCCAGTGTGAAAAAAGGAAAAGAAAGCAAAGAAAAAATGGAAAATCAAGGAACTGTGAGCTTGAGAATCACATATGGAAAAAATAAATAAAATGCAGAGTTTATGAACTCTCAAAGCGAAATAGAGAAAGAGCGAAATAGATAAATGAAAATTACACACGTTCCATACCTCGGAGAAATAGGATGCCATTTACAAGTCATTGACCGGATACTGGAATTTTTATTCATATGAGAAGCTTACAAGAAATCAAAATCAAAAACTGTGGAATACTTTTAAATAATGGTGATAGAAGAAAAATCAAACAGGAAACAAACGGGAGGCTAGAAGTAGCTTACAGTACTGAAAAAGCGCCCCAAGTGAAACCCTAAACCGAATAAACGATGAATTGTCCAAGGAATACGATACAATTAATTTACTTACTATACGTTTATTGTATTGTCTTATTTTAGTATTATTCGTTTAAATTTCCAAATATTATACTATAGTAACACATTTAAATTTTTAGTTGTGTTGAGCGACCATTAAATATTTATCAATTGTCTTTCTGTGCATCTCATGAAAAACATTACTAGAGAAAAAACTAATATTCGAAAACTTTGTTGGAGTGCCATCCTAATGCACATTATGTGTTTAAATAAAACTTTGTGAAGTTGTCCAAAAAACAGAAGAGTAATTTTCAGATAATTTTTAAGGTTCGGTGTAGACAATCAATGAGTGGCATTTTTGATGATTTCTGAACGTCTGCATAGTTGAAGCGGAAGGCGCCCGATCGAGAAATCTGGTTTAGGTCCTTTTCGGTGTAATAACGCAAATTAAGGTAACATCTGGGAGTATGTCAAATGGACAATATTTTAATTCTTTTGTGAGCACCTAAGTTTACTGTCAGTCGGTGTAAAAAGAAGGCAGTTACAGCCCACAGTGCTAGATGTCAGTTTCGGACAATAAAATGTTAAGTGCTCTCAACAGTCGATTAGTTGAGTAACTTGGACCGGATTTGTGTAACTGGATTTCTTCTTGCTGATGTGCCCTTATATTTGAATCTTTCCTACTTTTTACATACTGGAGTAAACTGTATTTTATTACACTGATCAGGATTACAATCAAATATAACTTTTTTTGTTTCAGAAAGTTTGGCCAATTGTGTAAAGCACATAACTATTTATTGCCTGACTTGCGGTACGTTGGGTGGTCACTGTTTTCTTTTTATACTTGTTGCCAGTAGATTTAGATGTTCACATTAAAATAATGCTCGTTTGACATACTCCAAGATATGACCTTAATTTTCATCAGTTCACTCGGGGCGAGATCTTACGAATTGTTTTATGAGATGTCGCGTAAGGATAAAATAACAATACAGAAATTGCCGATATTTTACCTACTTACGTAATCTATTATAAGGTACACCCCCAGTTCAGATAACACTGTCCATAAGCCAGTTTGCCAGTTTTAAGAGTAAGCGCTCGTCATCATGGAATATCCAATATCTGCAATGGCAGCAAGCAACCTTTTTGTGTGCCACAATTTTGCGTGTGTCTCTATGGGGACGAGTAAATCCAGCTTCAAAGTAGCCGGCTGCAGATTTTGGCTCGAACTGCACGAAATTTCAGCGGCTTAGTTTGTGGACACAAAACTCGCTTTGAAGGGCGTTTTAAGGGAAGGTCCTGAGACTATGTAATGTATTATATTTCATGTAAGATGTCGAACCTCATATTCTCCTTGCTCTCTATTAGTTGTTGCAATGTGTAAGTTATATTGCAGAAAATATATTTATATATTATATCATCTGTTTTATTTCCATTTAGTGTACTGAATTAAGAACATAAATTCCTTTAAAATGTAAGCCAGAATATTTTGCTTTTTATTTTTAACAATTCTCACATTAGGTTTTCTTATTTTCAAAGTGAGCATATAGATAAATATTTAAATCGTATATATATTTTGTAGAACAATATATTTTTATCAATTTATGGTTAAATTATATTTATAATTTATGTTTTATTTTAATCGCGAGAAAAGTCGGGTACCTCTGTTAATTCCATTATAAAACAAACTACATTTTATATTTTCATGTTCATAACGTTAGTCTTTAAAGGCTCAACCTCCGTACTTTTCAATCCCTCTCTACCTTGTCAGGAAAACTCCTTAATCCCCAAAACATTTTCTCCCAGAAGACTTCGCATTTTTTTTTCTTTTTTTTTTTAGAACCCGCAATATTTTCGTAAAACAGTTGGAAGCTGAACAAACTTGTTTTTACAGCTGACAGTGATTGAGCATTTTGGTAAAGCTTAAGCTGACAAAATATAAAAAAACTGCGTGTATCGCACCATTTATTATTTCGAACATAAAAAAAAAAATTTCTGGGAAGTATTCTGTTGGATATATGTTTGCTCTGTTTTCGGTAATTCTTACGAAATTATACAATATTTAAATCATTGTGTTTTTAGAGGAATTTTTTTCAGTAAAAATTATGTTCTGTAAAATTCTGTAAAATGTAAATTTTTTTCCTGTGCGAAACACTTTTGGAAATCCACTGTTTAAGAACTTGCGCTTTCTTTTCAACAACTTTAGAAGTGCTGTTCATCTGTGTCTGGAGTGTCATTAAAGGGAGAAAAGCACCATACCCACAATAAATTTAGGGAAAGTTGTATTTTTTGCAGAGTAGTACATGTTGAAACCTGTATGTTTCCTCAATTCCCCATTTGCACTTCTCTTTTTTTCCCCATACGCCCTCAAAACATTGTATGTAGTGTCTCAGATGTCCAAAACATTGTATGTAGTGTCTTAGATATAAATTTATATTTTATGAAAGATACATCGAGCAATATAGATGACACCAAGCTACGAGTATTTTAAATACCTTAAGAAATATATATTGTATTTATTAAATATTATTAAATGTTTGTATCCTTTCATTAGAGTATAAAATATGCAAAATTTTGAGAGTTTTTTCCAAAAATGTGCAGTTATTTATCAGATATATATTATTTAGAGACAATTTATTTCCCTTTAATTAGCTTGCAAATAACCAGAATATTCTAACTTTAAAACGGTGCTTAGTATTTAATCTAATGGTACGAAAAAGTGACATATTAAGTAAAAATGCTACAGTTTCATTTGTAACTTAATTTGTAGACATTACAAAGGATGACGTTAAAAGTATATAGCGAAAGGTGTTCTGGGATATGGTGTAGTATTTCTACACAAACAGTTCGATTTGAACATTGTTATCTGTCCTAAAAATTGTTTGAAAATAGGCATATGTCCTAAAAATCTAGTTGCTAATAAGGCTCACCTTTTCTCCAATTTCATCATTCATTTTTACTTTCCTTATATACATAATGTATAAGGAAAGTATTGTGACGGGGTCGAAAATTCGAATTCGAGTTTTCGACGGGAGAGCACGTTTCAAGCATCCCTGATCTCGAATCAAACATTTTTGAAGTGATGTCTGTGTGTGTGTATGCGTGTGTGTGTGTGTGTGTGTGTGTGTCTGTGGAGACGATAACTGACGAACGAATGGACCGATTCGAACCAAATTTGGTACAAAAATCACAATCCGTAAACACTGGAAGCCTATTGCTTTTATATGCAATCGAATGTTAAGAACCCCCCTAAATTTTCGAATGAAATTTTGAAAAAATCGTCAAAAAATCAAAACCACTAATAAAGTTACGCAAATAGACATTTCTTATGTAATTTTTCATTAGAAAACGATTGACATAAATTTTAGAACGCTAACATGAACCGTTCTCGAGATATTGTTCATTTTTTAAAAAAAATTATCAAAAAGTCATATGAAAAAATTCCTATTGAGAAATATGTTCACTTTTCATATGTAATACCATGCGATAAATTGGGTTACATCATTCTTGTGGAACTAGCTCATTCCATTCATGAAAAAATATACTTTTAGTAATACTTTTGTGTTTGAACGCCAATAGTCATTTATCTGCTGTAAGAATAACTTATTTCTTAGTGCATAACGCTTGGCGAGATTTTGGCGACGAATTTGGCGGAATGCCGCCAACTTGGCGACTTTTTGAAATGTTGCCAAATTAACGAAAATCTCGCCAAATGGATAAAAATGACGACTAATTGTCGAAAATTTAATATCTTGGAAAGAATATTAGTATCTACTATAAGAAAAACCTACTTTTTTTTACTGTAAAAGTAGTAAATTAATTACATTATATAAGGAAAGTCATGTGTTGCCCACATCAGATTTTTTTTATTGCAAAGTGCACTTGCTACGCCTCCTAATAAACCTGAGCGATGTCTAGTGTCACATCTGCAGACACATCATCGCCTGCTATTGTTGAATATATTTTATAAAAGTTTTGTCTGCTGGTCAGTTATGTCATAACACTTCTGTGGTTTATAACATAAAACTTACTTTAGTCCTTTCTTTGCAAATTTTTGTGATATTACAAGTGTTATCCCACCCGGCAGTATATATCGAATCATGTGAAATCGCTTGTACTGATTTCTTTGTATAAGCAGAGTTGAATCTATTCCGTTTGCAAAGCTGGCTTTAATTGGAGGTTTCAAATTATTGAAGCTCAAATTTTTGCTCAATATATTGCACAAAATGAAAATATAATAACTGGTTGACAAAATTTATATATTTTTGAACAATGGTATCAGAAATAATCAACCCAACTAGCACACTTCCGTTTTTAATTCGTTGAAAAATCGGAACCCAGTTTCGTTTTTATTTCGTTGAATATGTAACGAAATAAAAACGAAAAGATGTCTCGGCGCTTCCACTATTTTGCAACCAATTTTTAAAACGTTACTTTTTCGTTTTTCACACATTACTTTTGCATGGAGATTTATATGATAACGATATGTATCGCAAAAGAAACGAAAATGTAACGGAGCAGACGGAAAAAAAACGAAAATATAACGAAAGTTAACGCAAATAGAGCGAATATGTAACGAAATATAGAAACGGAAATGTAACGAAACGGGCGCAAAACAAACGAAAATATAACGAAATGGACGCAAAACAAACGAAAATATAACGAAATGGACGCAAAACAAACGAAAATGTATCGAAAGTTTACGCAAAAAAAAACGAGTATGTAACGAATGCTAACGAAAATAAAGCGAATATGTAACGAAATATAACTCGAAAGAAACGATTATGAATCGTAACATAGAGAATGCATTAAAAGGATATTATTTCCTTCAATCTTTTGTTTCAGTTTTTCCATGCTAGAATATGGGGGGGGGGGATTAAACCTCGGGCTATGTCAGTTTTGGGGATTTTTCGCTGCTATTATTTGCAAGGACAGATGTTGAGAAATTCGATAGAGTAACTAGATGTATTTCTAATATTTCTGAGCAGCATTAATTTTACAAAAATTTTAGAAACACTTCTCTAATTATTTTATCAATGTTTTAATAAAGCACACATTTTCCTCTTTTTAGAATTTATGCCTTGCAAAAAACAACAGGACATATCCTAAAAACTAAATGATATTTAGTACTATATTCCATATGTTACCATGGAAAAACTGAAACCAACAGTTGAAAGGAAACTATCCTCTTAATGTACGAGTAGCATGCTAAACTGAGTAATGTAACGAATAAGCAAATATTTTTATGCAAAACAAACCATTTTAAATAACTTTTATGCTCTGTTAAATAGCATTTCAAATTCTAGAAGAAAAATCCACTAAAAATTACATTTTAAATGTTATTTACGAAACACATCTTGTGTTTTTTCGTTGGAAAATATTTACATATTCTATTACATGTTTGTTACTGAATTCTGCACATTATTTTTCAGTTTCGTTGATTTGCTTCCTGGTGATTTCAAGCTTTACCTTGTAGGAGCATATGTTCCAAGTTTCAAATTAGAACATTATTCACATGCAATTTAATTAATATACTAGTGTTAACACTGTTGACTTTTTCATATAAAGAAAAATTAACATATCTTTTTTTTCCAAATTTAAGATTTTAAAAGTGTATACCTTTAGGAGTGTGGACCTTCCAATCTTATTAGATTGCATTTACCTAAATAAAATCACTTCAGGTAAAATGGAAAACTTTAAAAGTTAAATAATCAATCATTCCTCTTTGTTGTCTACATTTTTCTTAAGCACAGGTGTAAAGACTTGATCCCCCCCCCCCCTCCACAAAAAAACAAACAAAAAAAACTGCAACAGTATATAAATGTTTTTCTTCTTTCTCTAGTTCCATTTTAAAATCTACTTCTGAACTAGATAGATTGAGGCGAGATGTTTTAGCTATCGATGCTATTGAAAATTTATTTCAATGTTTGATCTGTATTTAGCCATGTGATCAGACATAGATTTTATAATCCTGACAACAGAAGGCTAAATAAAAAAATATCAGTTTCATTTTAACTTTGTAAATAAGATAATTTTAAGTTGTATTTCATAAAATTTTGAGTAATTAACAAATAAAGACATTATAACAGCTTTTTAAAAAGAAATGAGAGTAGTAGTTTTAAAAATATTTTACAAATTATATATATATTCTTTATTTACATGTAACTGAAATTTTTGATAACTGTTAATTGTCTATTTTAAACAATACAGTATATTTAGATTTGTCCACTAACAAGACTCAACTAAGAATCCTGTTATCGCACATACACTTTATACACCATTTAAATGGCCCGAACTACCATTCTGCTGCTCATGACTTCAGACGAGTCGATAGTTCTGGGCTTTCGACACCATTTAAATGGAACAAGTTTTATCAGAAATTAATTTACTTTAATTTTTCAGTTTATAATAGAGTAACATAAAATCAAATCTCTTGTTATATTTACTTTGAATATAAAATGAGAAAAAACAATATACTCTGAAATAAAATTAAACATTCGTTCTCTGCTTAAAGTGCGTACTTGTGGAAAGTTTATTCAAAATGACATAAGGTGATAATTGCATAAAACCAATTTTGGATTTGGGGATTTATTTTCCATATATAAATTGTATTTTGGAATGATGCCATTTTTGTTGAGCGTGTTAGCTCAATGGAGCTTTTGGAGAAGTCAACATCATAAGATATTCCCAACTTTTTTTTATTCAAACACCTTAACTGTACTGCTACCATTTTGGGAACCATAAATTGTTAGGCTCATATTTTTGTGATATTTTGTAAGAACATATTATTCTCAATAATTAAAGAACAATGTTTGTATATGAGACATAGATATATTAAAAGACTACCCTAATTTAAGAAGCAATTTATGTATTCTATTTCCATCACGAAACAGCTTCAACAAAAACAAATAATGTTTCTTGGAATAAACAAAATTAAAATTTTTATTAAAGTAATTCTTCAGACATTAATGACTGTAATTTTTCACTCTTGTATACATGCAGTGTACATGAAAATTATAGCAGTGTACATGAAAATTATAGCAAGATTTAAGGTTTAAGTTAAAAATAATAATAAGGTTTCGAACTCCACACAAGACTCTGAAACAGATATTTTATTTTAAAATATCACAAAACTTTATACTAAAATTGAAAAACATCTAAAATATGCTTAAAAAAGAGAAATAACTTTTATTCAAAAATATACTTTAAGATGAATAGCAAACCATATATTTTTTATTTTTAAAGCATGATCAATGAGTTTCTGTTTGGAATCTGTAAGTTGATATCGGTTAAAGATATTTAGAAGTAATTTCCATAGATTTTAAGACAATTGTTTTATTGACGAGCAAGGTTGGAGACGTCATTGCGGTAGAAATTTGCTGTATTCAAAAATCCAATATAGCATGCTTCATATCATTATTCAACTAGAAGCAATGTCCTTTTCATGTCTTTTTCAATAGACTGAAGAAGTAAAAATTGCAAGGAGAGAGTTCTGAAGAGAGATCTACGGTTGCTTCAGTCTCAGTTTTAAAGGCTTGCAATCTGTTCTGCACAAGAAGTGGGTGTTCAACACATGTTCTTTACAACACCATTGTGGTCAAACTGCCACCATGTTGAATATATGCTATCATAGCCTATTGAATTTCTTTGGACATGGAGAGGTCAAATGCTGTCATTGCATGATTTGTAACCATGCTATGGATTTGTAACCATACTATGCACCAGATTTCATCACCAGCTACAATGAACTCCAAGACTGTGTTGCTTTCCATGTTGAAACTCAGCAAGTGTTGCAGACAAACTGCTATACAGTAGGGCCTCTGATTACTACTGACAGCTCACAGGATCCACCATCAGCGCACTTTGCTGTATCCTAGGCTCCATATGATAATTCTATCAGTTCCATAGCTCCACCATCATCCTTTTTATGTTACTTTCACGGTGTTTCTAAGAAAACAAGAGACATAAATATCTTTAAAAATGAAGCAATTATATTTGTTAAAGATTATTAAACAATTAATTTATGTTACAGATAGGTTTGAGTATTGTTTGTTTAAACATCAAGGATTTTTCTCAAGACATATGTAGAGCTTAAAAAAAATAACGCAGTTGTCAGACAAAGTATTTTAGCTTGAAAATAAGTTCAAATTTTGTTTGGTAGAATAGAAAAACAATTTTAATTCTTTCTTAGACAGTTGAAGTAAGACATATATAGAAATTATTACATGTTTACTTTAAAAAAAATTTCTGCTTATATTTTTATTTTCTTTGTGTAGATCAAATGTATTTATTTCTTACATCTTGATGTTATTGTATTCGTGTAGTATTACATTTATAATAACATTTATTTCTTTTAATATCCTCAGTAAAGATGCACACATTTATACAATTTTTTTTTAAAAAGTTAAATTTACTAAAGAAAAAAAAATTAAGCTTTAATTACAAAAATGTCTTATGAAATAAATTATATTCTTAAAAGCTTTACTACTGAGTACTTTCTAATAAGGTATTTGACTATTTCTTAGACTGAATACTTTTGTTCAGTATAAACATATGTTAAAAACAAATTAAAATTTATTAATGCTGGGCTTTTAAAAGTAATTAATACATATTTTAATGGGACATGCAAAAGAAATGCATATGATTTGCTGATTATGGTTCTCTTTCAGATAATAAATTCAGTATTTGGCAAATAGCTATTTGTTGTATCCCAAGTAACTACTGTATATTTCTGAATATAATCCAATCAGTATATAAGCCAAGTCGAATATGTAATTGTAATGTAAGAAATTTGATTAAAACTGTAAACTTGTATATAAGTCGAATAATAATAAAAAAAAATTATAAGAAGCATCGGCAAATGTGTGAACGACGAACTATCACAGCCAACCAAATCACATAGTTATGAGGGCATTGTTGATAATGAAAGATAATGACATAGTCTGCTCAGGTTGCTGTGTGAGATCGTCCAGTAGGTTGTGTCAGTAGATGTTCTGGTATATGATTGCCTCTGATTTACTTGTGAAAATAGCACCCACAAAACAATGGTTTCATTGTGCTGTAGTAAGTATGAGATAATATTTTTATTAAATTGTTCTTCGCTTTTGAAATTACCAGTTCCAAAATTTTCAGCTTTTCAACTTCTGATATTTTTGCCACGCAATCCAACAATATAATGGCTCGCCTAGTTTTTACCGAGTTTGTTATTTGGAAATCGAAATTCAAAATTTATGTAAAAAAAAGATTATATAAAATTCATTAAAAAGAGACAACAGAATATGATCAATAAGAAAAATAACATATCGAGCTGTAACATGTATTCCACAAACTTATTTGGAAAAGAACGCTCAAGTTAGGCCTCCATCCTCCAGAAACATCCAACCACATGCTAGCATTGAATGATGAATGTGATGTCACAATCTCAACATGTGCAGCTTAAAGGTTATAAATTATGCCTAACTATGTAAGAGTGAATGCTTATTACTTTATTATTGCATTTAAACAAATACACTTTGTTGCAAAAAATATATGCACCCATAAGAAATTGAGCTACAGCCGTGAAACTCGGCATGAAGGTATTATTTGAGGAGATATGTAAGTGATTAGAATTTGGCGTAACCCTCTAAGTTCAGGTTCCCTTGTTTCAACAAACAAAGAATCTAACGTTTCAACTAGTTGTTCATATCGTGAGGAGATTCTTTCACAAGTCCTTCCATGTGAAAGCCAGCGAGAGGTGGACACTTTAATCATTTTCAGCATGTTTAAATTGTATACGTTTCCTTGAATTTCTTTAAAAATTTCACCCTTCTTTGGGCTATAATGGAACATTTTCCACAAAACTAAAAGTGAGTCAACTGATTGAAGATTGATTGTCATATTTCTTTAATAAGTGAACGAATACTAAAGCTAATCTGTGGTTTCTACAATTTACGTAGATACAATGAAGTAAATGTTGTTTCTTGTTGGAAAATTTAAAAATTTGAAAATGAACAGCAAAGTACGCACTGGCATAGAGTCAATAAGTGTTGGCTGGGTCATAAAAGTACACAGATCCAGTTTCAAAGAAAAACATTGTTCTCTTTATTTCGTGAGAAACATAACTAGGCAAATTACACATTCCAGGTAATTTTCCATGCCACAAAACTTCAAAATATACTATGTACAAAAAGTTTGCAGTTGTAAATAATCAGACAGAGATTCCTTGAAGCATTGGTAGTAAGTAACTATACTACCTCTATCACTTGTGTGTATTTCCAACCACCATCGAAGGTATCACACTTGGCAAAGGAAAACCAAAGGATAAGACATCAGAAAAATATTTAAAGTGACTTCCGAACGTTTGTAAGTAAATTTAACGTTCAATACATGCTGGTCTAAACTGACCACATCTGCATCCGTCTCGACTAAAAACCGTCGTCAAACGATATCCCGCAGTGCTTCTGCCTAAAGCATTTCTGTCTGCCTGCATCAGACTATCAGCATATGTGTCTAATCGATCGTCGTGATCGGATTAAGTCTTCTGATTGAGTCGTCTGCTGAAGTCGTCTGATTGCTTCAAGAAACCTCTGCCCTATATATCCGAGAATGGACACTTCCGGAAACGCCCCCGGATATGCAAATCAGATGCGTACGCATTGAGAACTGATTTGCATGAAACCTCATGTTGAAAAACGTCACGGTTCACGCCGGTGAACGGAAAGAGTCGTTCATATTAAATTTGCATAAACGCCCGTTCACGGGAACGTGAATTGCGATATATTGATTTTTTCCAACAGTTTAATTCGACGTTGAACACCTGAAAGCTCTCCGCTCATTACATTGGTTCCCTCTAAAACTATAAATAAACAATTGAACAGCTTAACATTTTTTGCTACAGTTGTTTTCTCAATAGCACTCATAATTTCTTCAGCATTGATAGTAGTTAAGTTGTTGTTGTTGAGACCCAGACCGTCCGACCTACCAGAAAGGTGTAAGGTGACTGTTTGGACGGCCGGGAAGTGCCACCCAATTTAGACCGGAACCCAGTGGGGAGGCATCAACAGGGACTGTACCCTCCTTCCCTACCACCAACCTCTCGGAAGGACTTACGGACCCACATGTTTAACGTGATCGTACTCCGCATGAACACGGAGGCAGTTGTGGCAGCATGCAAACCACCGGGCTACAGCGCCCGAAATGTGCCAACAACACAAGGTGTTCCCAGGTGGTCACCCACCCAAGTACTAACCGCGCCCGATGCTATTTGACATCGGTGATCTAACGAGAACCGGTGTTTTCTGCACGGTAGGGCCGTTGTGGTAGTAGTTAAGTGTACAAGTCCAAGGTACTTTTCTTTAACATTCTCATCACCCTACATTTGGTAACATACTATTATACCTAGCTGATCACGTTGAGATTCATCAATCGACTCGTCAGCCAAAATTGCATAAAATTCTGAACATGATAATTCAGTTAAGGTTTTTGTTCAATGTAAGTAGAAATGGAATATAAGATATTGTCAACAGATATGCTTAATAAATGAGTTGCATTTTACCCATATGTATTTAAATACTGTGCAATTTCTTTATCCTCTAAATTTTCACCTAAAAATCTTACAACTGACCCAAAGTTTTCAAATACCGCCCACTGTTTTTTAACCATGAAGTATAAGATTTCGACACATTTGCTTAATAAATAACCTTCTATTGAAATTTGTTTTTGATTGTTTCACAGCCTCTGTGCCTTCAGTATTTTTTTAGCAATTTCTTGTTTGTCGGCATCCTTTGGAAAGGATGTCTTTGGATTGTTTATGTCTATTACTATTTTCAAGCTTCTTTATAGTTCTGGTAGGATGACCTCCCTTAAAACTCACACCAACACTTGTTCAAGGCTTATTACCACTGTACCCAATGGAACATATTTTACATAAAAAGCCTGAAGCTGCTAGACTAGTAAAACCAGTTATACTGTCTTTCATAATATGTTTTTATGAAATAAGCTTTTCTTTTTTTACTGTTTTCTGTAGTTAACAACATATCATCTATATTTTCTTCATCAGAAATATATAGATATTTTCTTATCTATATTTTCTTCATCACCTCATTATCAGAACCTCATCATCAGAAAATTCAAGTCCAACGTCAATATTTTCTTTTATATTGTTTTCATTTTAAGTATTCTTTTCTACATCATTTTCAGCATTCTTTTTACATCGTTTTCAATTTCAGCATTCTTTTTCAAATTCACTGCATTTTCTCCTATAGAAAAATTCAACCTCATCTTCATTCGATAATTCAGTTGCACCGTTTTCTGCATTCCTCTTTACATAATATTTGGCGTCACTTTTCTGAATGAAATTTGTCGTTTCAGATGCGCTCTCTACTACTTTACCAGCATTCCGATTTGTAGAAAATTTGGTTGTAATTGTGGAAGTATTACTTTTCTAATCTGCTTGGAACTTGCTTTATGGAAAAAAAAATGTAGGATGCTCTCACAACCACTGCTATCAGCACAACTGATTTTTTTTTACATAATAATCTGAATTTTTTTAGAAGCCCCAGGTTGGAGGACGTCTACTCTTCATAATATTTGGAGTATCACTAAATTTATCCGAAAATAATTATTGTTAATTTAAAATAAAAACTAACTAAACTAATTAAATAGAATTGAAACTATGACGATGATGTTTCACCCTCACCCAATGGTCAGCGAAGTAAAGGCAATCTGCCATTAGGGGGTTTGTATGCCTAACTGAAACTAAATGCAAGACCAAACAGCAAGCAGTGTTGCCATATTACTTCCCAGACTGTCCAACCTACCA
Organism: Amaurobius ferox; assembly: GCA_951213105.1. Classification (NCBI taxonomy): domain Eukaryota; kingdom Metazoa; phylum Arthropoda; class Arachnida; order Araneae; family Amaurobiidae; genus Amaurobius; species Amaurobius ferox. The sequence goes on along the minus strand of OX578146.1, from coordinate 135,803,860 downwards.
GAAAGGTGTAAGGTAACCGCGAATTGGCTGTGTGTCATTCCGCAAAAAACAGTTGATGTTTGTGTATATTTTTATTCTGCACAAAAATCGAAACATTTGAAAATAAAATGTACATGCAAAACACGCTTATGCTAACACAAGACATATTACTTTTGAATTTTCATCCATATTAACAATAATTAAATGCATGACACAGTTGAGGGATAATAAATATAGGCATCAAAAATGAACAAAATTGTGTTTTTCACTTTCCTTAACTATTGTAAAGTGGTAAAATTTTAAACGAAATTCTTTGTGATATTATTCTAGAATTTAATGTGGCTGCTGTCACAATCGAGTGGAAGAAAAAGATTATTCTTCGAACATTGTCGCCCATTCTTGAGGACAAGAATGTGCGATTTCACAAAAAATTATAGTTAAAAGTTTTAAACGAAATTACAGTAGGTTTCCCCAGCAGGAAAATATGTTTCAAGATCCCTAGTGGATGCTTGAAACCATGGATAGTACCAAACCCAATATTATACTATATTTTTTCCTTCACATATGAGAAAGTTTAATATGAAAAACCGTTCTATTTTCTATGAGAAAGTTAAATTTATAAATTAGACACTGTATAAGATAAACAACAATAACTAATAATAAAAAAGAACAAGTATAATAATATACTGTAATAAAAGTTGTGAATGTGATCTCCCCCTCCCAATATAGCTTATTGTACAGTTTTAGACTAATCCTTGTTCTGGTGATAATGATACAATGCATATTTGATGGAATGAGAAAAATAATGTAGGAATTGTGATGCAAGGTTAGACTATTATTGAGAATCATTTGCTTTGGGAGATCCTGAATTATCAAGACATGACAATGTTGGTGATTGGATGTAAGGAACAGACCTTGTCAATGGTTGAGGATTCTCGATAGTTGATTTTAGTGATGTCGACACTGCTAGTTATGCTTCAATTTCTTTACCTTCATAGACAGGATACTTTTGACTTAACAAGTTCTTTCAATTCTGCATTTGTTACCACATCTTGATGGTCTTCAATATATTCCTTCACTTCTTAATCAAGAATGTTAGAAAAACCTTTTCTACCAACTTGTGACTACATAAATGATTTTCTCAACTTTTCCACTGATCCCTGGGAAACCTTTAAAATCATAAGGTCTTCCTGCAGGCATTTAATGTTACTAGTTTTAATTCATTTACTGCAGTTTTAGTAAATGTTATTGTGTCAACAATACTGATGATTTCCAATCACTGGTGTGTAATTTACATTTTATGAATTGCTTATTTCCGAAATTTTCCATTTATGATTTTTTGATTGTGATTGACTGAAACCATAGAAAAGGGGTAACTATGGTATACCAATATTGAATTACTTAAATTTTTTTATTTAGTGTGAGTATAGCTTTTACAATTTAAATTGAATTTAGAGTAGCCTACCTTTAAGCCATTGCCATTTGAATTAAATCAATAACGAGTAATAAAAATATGGAGTATAAAACATGACTTCCTATCGAGTCCAGAATTAGGGTTTTAAATTAATGTACCTATTCATATGTATAACTAACATGGTCGGATGAGTTTTAATTAAAAATATTTTATTGTTTTATCGTTTCTAAGACAAAGGACATCAGCTAGGAAAGCTGATATTTCAAGAACTCCCAACAGCTTATTTTTGATACGATAAGGAACAGACTTACCTCATAGACTGTCAAAAGTGAATTAATTCAAGACTTGTTAATTGACACGGTACAATGTACTTGGTAGATTAATGCAGGAAGACAAAATTGACTCCAAAAGTGGGGTTCAACCCCACAATGGTTCCAGTATTTTCCTAGAATGATGAAGAAAACAATGTATTGAGACGTTTGAGCTAGGAAATATAAATATTCTACTCAAGATCTTTAAATTTATATGCAAAAATAATTTCCTATGGTTTTTCATAAACTTGTATCAATTACCGTTGTAAATAAAAATTTCTGCCATTCTGCCAAACTAAAATTGTCGGCTCTTGATATGTTTTCACATTGCATTTTAAACATTTGTTCTACAATGGATTTGCTCAATCTTAGTATCTAAATGCTGTTACTATTAAAACAGTTTCTCTCCTACAATTGTTGTTCAAGTTAATAAAAATTTTTCTAAATCTTTATATGAACATGTTTCTGAAAAATATTTTACTATCATTTTTCAAGTTGAGCTGGCAGATTACTAAAATCCACAGAAAATTTAATTGCAGCAATATTGTGCTTATACCCAGCGATATAGTTCCCCTCCGCACTAAAAAAATAATGTAGGTTCTTTATATATATATTTTTTAAGCCACTTCTTGAAAGAACAGGCTTTTTTCAATTAATATATTTTTAAATGTATTGTGAGATGTATACATATCTCAAAAATATATTGATCAATTATAAATGCATTTTATTTTAAAAAATGTGCTATGTTTTCATCCAGAAATTGTGGATCTTCCACACAATTTTTTTTTTCTTCTTACATGTCTGTTAGTAAACACAAGCATTTTCTCCATCTAGTATGCCCAAGTTTTTCAATCTAAATAATCCTACAGATATTTTAAATAGTTAGGGTATTTGCAGGCGTCGTAGCCCATTGGTTAGCGCACGGGAATTGCATTCGGTAGACCCGGGTTCGATTCCTTCCACTGCTAAAAAAACTGCTGCTGTGTTCACGTGGAGTACGATCATGTTAAACATGTGGGTCCATAAGTCCACAGGGATGCGGAACTAAACCTGTAAACCGAGAGGTAGGCTAGGTCCGCACTGCTGTCTCCAAGTTAGAGTATTTGCAGTATTTCTTCCAAGAATGACCTTTGATATATATTGACAAAACTAAATATGCTCTTAACTTATGTATTAAGGAATATGAAAACTATATCATAAAATGGGAAAATAAATCTCTGACTGCTCAACATTGTAGAAATTCTGTCTATCGTTTTAAGTTTTCTTCCACTAGTATTATACAAAAATGTTTGTTAATTTATAATCTTGACTTTTCTATACCTTTCATATTCAGAAATAGTTAAGTATTTTAGCTAATGATTTGTTCAGTAACTTTTCCTTTTACTGTCTTGTTAGATGCCTTGTAATTGTACCATTTTTCTTTATATTTGTTTTATACCTTAAGGAACTCTTCAATGACATTTGGAATTGTTTTCACCAGGTTGTGTCTTGTCTCATCTTGTTGGGACATTTTTGTAATGTCTTTGAACAATCCAGCTTGTGTGTTAGTTCTATGTTGCTTGACTGACTTTCTAGTATCCAGAATCCTTCTTTAGTTTTCTGTTTTATAATTGTGAACGCATCTTTTAATTATAGGATACCTCTCTGGCTCTTCTATTTCTGTCAATTTGATCTTTGATCTTTTTGACTTTAGATTTGCTGGCACTGATGAAGAAGATCCAACATTTCCTCGAAACAGCTTTATGCTTCACGTTCTATTATCATATTTTGCTTGATTCAGAGTCAGTAAAAATATACAGAATGCTAAATAAAACTATTTAAAAATAATTTTATATTGGAATATTTAATTTTTTAATAGTTTTTTGGAAATAAATTTAAGAAAAAGACACCAATAAAAAATCTATTAATATAAAACATTAAATATTAATTGCTATTTATATTGGTATCATACTTGACATTAGAATACAAGAGTCAGAGTCGAAGGTTTGAAGTACTGACTCCACAACCCTGCTTGATACTGTGCTCTGTTATGTGACATCTTCCTGATCTTGTAATCTTACGTTCCACATAATTATTCTACATGTTCTATCCCTTTCCTGTAGTCCATCCGATTTCTTTCCTATTCATGTAATTTGTATGAAGTAATCAACTTCCACCCATTTTATATAAACTTAATGCTCTTGTTTTACTCATTTTAAAAGCATACCTATAATTTATACTATATTTTCTCATGGATACAATATTAATAATACTTTCATACATTACAAACTTATGTGCATCGTAATAAAGTTTTAGAATTGTGTAAATGTTGTAAAATATAAATAAAATTAATGAATGAATTATTAGTGTAAAATGTGAAATTATGGTGGCGACCTGTACTTGGCATATGATGGAGTTTGTTTTCGTGCTCAGATAAAACTGGTAAGTTAAAATTTATCAACTGAAAAGCATTTTAAAATGTTAAAATAAATATATTGTATTTTAATAAAAAAAAATCATTGGATCGTTTTTGACCCACTTCTGCAAACTATATATCAAATTACTTTTCTGGGAACAAAAGGTAAGATAGCAGATAGTGACCGAATTATTTTGTATATATGTAAATTATTATTATTAGTTTTGTGCTCAATGTTCAAATATTTACACAGAGGAAAATAAAAATGAAAAGTGAAAAGTATCTGCAAACATATATGTTGACTTAAAATTTGAAGCAAATTTCGGAAACTAATCATTTTTTGTACATTAGGATCCATGCAACAAATTAAGCATACCAGGGATCTATTTAAAGGAGAGGGTTGAGGTTCATTGCCCCCCCCCCCCAAAAAAAAATAAATAAATAAAAAGTTCCTTTGTATAATCATATATTAATTTTAAATTATAACAGTTTGCTCAAATAAATTTTCATTAAGTATTTGTTATCGGAAAGAAACCGGTGAAATTGGATTTTAATTTATTATTAAAATTCATTTAATTTTGATAATTTAGAAACATTCAGAATCTACCTAATTGAAATTAAAACCACAGGAGAAATTGAAAATAAAATATCATTATTAAATTCTAAAGTAAACAGTACCCATTGAATTTCAAATTTTCACAATCAATCAAGCAATCATAGTGCAAAAGTAATTCAACTTTTTTGCAATAAATTTAAAAGTAACAAATTGCAACTCGCACTTGATCAATGATAACTGAATGATCATTTCCTCAAAAATAAATTTAAAATGTATTCTTCTCTATTAAATTCACAGATCACATGATGTTCAATTTCTTCTGTCTGAAATATGACATCTGGTACATGGGCGTCGTATATTTATCTTGCTGCAATCCAGGCGAAAATACATTTTTTGTTCTGTTACTGTAACAACTTGAATGTTGTGAAGAACAATGTTTTATTTGAACTTTGAAATGTCGTCAAATAAATAAGCCTTAAATTTCTTATCTGGAATTATAATTATTTTTGTATCCGATTCTAATTTACCCATATGCATTCTTCATAGAACAAACTGTTATTACTTAGTACGGGGCAAGGATATTTTTATCCACTAATTGAGGATTTTGTTTTATGTGTAATTTCAAATGCACATTGAAACGTCTTATAATTTTAATAGCACTAGCACTACTTGATTTACTTTATCTACAATGCATGGAATATAAAAAACAATAAAATCAACAATACAACAATCAGTTTTAAAATGTAAAAACAATTTACTTACCCTGACTCCTAACTAGACAAAAGAAGACAACAAACACGAGGTGTCTCAACAGTTCCACGCCAAGTTGCCAAACACTTTTGCGCCAATGTTGGTGTGAGCACGTGTTACAAGCTAGGGAACGCTGCTGTAGAGGGTTACCATACATTAAAGGAAAAAGGATACTTATCGCTGATTTGGCACAAATTTCGTGCAGTCTAGCGAGGAAATATTCTGTCTAATAAACTTCCACATTTTCTAGAAATCTATTCAGTCAATTTTATTATTGCTTGAAATATTAATACTATTGTAATATTAATATAAATTTATAATATTAATAATAATTTTTAAATATATACCTTAAATAACGTGATTAAATTAAATAATTCAATAATTCTATAAAAGTTTATAGGGGGGGGGGGGGGGGCTAGAGAATGTATTGAAATTGAAGTTATCCATATATTGCTATAAGGTGAAATAATTTGTTTAATGGAATTTGCTGATGACGCGGTTAGGTTAGCAAATGAAAAAAACGAAGAAACGCCCCCCCCCCCCTCCGTTAAAGCAGGGTGCAGTTGTGTGGAATGGGGCTTAGAAGCAGTATTTCTTTCAGGACTTTTCGGCTGGTGTGTATGTGTCTGTGTGTGTGTGGGGGGGGGAGGGGCAAGTTTTCTATTTTCTCGACAGAAAATATCTAAACGCTATGCCACATAAATAGAAACTAGGTAATATAAAATGTCTCCGGGGGGGCGATACTCATCTCTGAGGGGGAGGGGGGCGCATCGGCCCCAGAGGTATGCCTGAAAGAACTACTGATTGGAAGCACCCCCCTTCCTTGTCTGAACCATTAGTTATACATAAAGTCAATATTTGAAAGGAAATTCAGGATTGCTACCTTCCCTATTAGGTTGAAGACCCAGACCGTCCGACTCGTCCGAGGACTTAGTCGGACGGTCTGGGTCTTCAACCTAATAGGGAAGGTAGCAATCCTGAATTTCCTTTCCAAATATTCCCTATTAGGTTGTCAAAATTCTGGCTACGCCTATGCGTGGGTGACGCAACTTACCCTTACCCTGTTAATGCCAGAATGCTCTAAAAATATACTAGTTCTTTATATGGTCTATACCGAATAACTAAATTCAACACATTCGATCGTCAACCCCCTTCCATTTTTCCAAAATCCTGGCTACGCCTATGTCTAAACATGAATATTGATTGTTAAATTTAGATCAGATAAATATGTTAAAATCCAGGAGAAAAGTAACTTCGACTAATTGCACAAGGAAATATCGAATGTATGCTTAAAGTTTATGTACAGATAAATTTTCGGTCATTAAATTTATTTTGAATATTCTTTTCGTGTACTATACAAAAGTATAAGCAAGAGTACCAATTCCTCCATCTCAACACTCATGCACTGATTCAAGGTCATTTACTCTCCATTAGTTAAACATATTTAGTCACTATCGATAAAATCTGACCGTCAACCTCCTCCCTCCTCACGACATTTCGGCTACGCCGATGTTAACTAATCCAAAGTTCTATATTTATATATTTCATAGTAATTTTACTTATGAGCGTTGTGCAGGATAGGATAAATTGGTATCCTTCTCCCCACACACACACACACCACCATCATCACACACATACACACACTCCCTGAGACCATTTTTAGCAGAATTCATGCAATTTTTATTCAATCATAAAAAAACTAAAATAAGAATAAACAACTATTTCCTTTTAATGCCTACAAATATCAATGGTTTAAATAAATTTTTAAATTTTATCAACTGTCGAAAATTTAAAATTTACAATTTTAACAAATTTAAACAAAATAGAAATAACAAAATATGCAAAAAAATAGAAATTTATTATTAAAAATACCCATTAAAAATCATAAATTCCAATAGCACATTGGGTCTTTACGCTAATGAGTTAAATTTACGTATTAAGAAATTTAGCATCAGATTATTTTTTGGAGGAAAATAGTTGATTGAGGAGGAGATATGAAAATATTTATCATGAATAAGTGTAAAAATTTTAGAAAAATGCAACAAAAGTAAAATGATTTAAAAACGAAATATATAATCCATTTTGCAACGTAACACATAATTCGTTTTAAAATAATTTTTAAATCGCAATATTTGCAACCAAACGAAAAACCAACGATAGCAACAAGTTTGCAACGTTTTTAATCCAGATCGTGCTACTTGGGAATGGAATCAATGGAAAGTCAATGGAATCAGAAAAACAATGGTATCAGGTGTAATGTTCAAATCTGAGGGTTTTATGATATTGGGCTTGCGAGTAAATGTATTTAAAGAATTCACTACATAAACTATTCCTGTTTCGTACATTTTCGAGGTAGTTTTTTTAATTGTTGCTGTAACACCGTTTCAAAATTTTACACCACTGATTTTCAATGAGCACTAGTTCATTAACTTCAGCCGAACACATGCATTCCTACATCTTACCACGTTACTACTATTTCACCCTATTTCACTCGTGGAAAAGTATTTCCATAAGTGGATTTTCAGTATTTCCAGCAGAGCTCAATATAACGAATTCACTATAAACCGGAAATATCATTTTAATTTATTCCAATACTGAAATTTGCAGATTGTAGGTTAGAATTTTTTCTCAAAAGTTTCTGTGTTTATGTTTCAAACTGCAAGAAGAAACATCAAATCAAAACTCCCCAAAACTTTGAAAGCTACCCTAATATGGCCTATCCTAAACCATACTGGATTTGAGGTAATGATTATTTTTATGTAATATTGTCTGATAGTAGTTATTAAGACGTATTTTGTGAATATATTCGTCAAATTTGTTCAGAATTTAGATTAAATATCGCTCATTAATATTTTAATCGCTTGTATTTTTGAGTCTGGGGATATTTGCTTTTTCATCTGGTTTAAAATTCTTTTGAATATACGTACTGTGTGTAGGTTCAGAATTTTTTTTTTATTTTGACCTATTTTTTCGTATTCAACACGTGCAAAAATTATGTTACAAATACTTGTAAATAAGTGATTGATAAATTATGTAGACAGGCAAAGACAGAGAAAAACAAGTTATATCATGGGTTAAATGACCAAACTTCCTCAAAAACTCGAAAACATGTGTTCAATTTACTGAAATACCTGTTTATAAAAGACTACAAAAATTAATAGAAACAACACAAAATAAAGAAAGACAACTGGTTTTGAAAAACTACATGAACGGTTCATCAACTGGATTCAAATAACATTGGGGTCAAATCACTTTTAAAATATCAGTCTGCGGAATGCAACAAAACAACCATTTTCGGAAGCTCTGCTTCATTATCTAAATAAAAAAATAGAACAAAGCACTGGAAAAAATATCAAAGACTTAAAAAATGGCAAAAGTATGAATAATTTGCTGTAAATTGCATGAATCAAGTGGTCTCGAAAAGCTACATCTTCAACTAAATTAAGATTAACATTCAACCAAACTATATATTTTAAAAGCACCAGATAACTAAAACACGGAGAAATAATAAGAAAAACTGTTTCTCTCTTTCAATTATTGTTACAGTCTTACGTATTCTACAATACCTTATTCCCTGTTAAAAACAGTTTACTTGCATTTTTGAATGTTATTTTATTGTTATTTGTGTTCAGCTGATGAATATAGGTCATATAACTTTCGGAAACAATTGTTTGCACATTTATTTTATCACAAGGCACCTATGTTCAAAGTATTATTCACTGATAAAGTTGCTGAATCCTTCTACTATTCTTTTCCTTTCTTCCTACTTTTTTTTTATTTTCATATTTTTCTATTTTTGGTTTGAGAACGATATCCTTACGGGGCCATATGATACACATATTTATTCGCAGACGTCTTCTTGCCTATGATGAGGTGGCCATTCTGTATTATAGTGTATCTGTATTATTCTGTATATCTGTGTTGTGATTGCTCTATTTTCTCCAGAAGGAGGGTTTTTTTTACCTATAGTGGTGTGATTGCTCTGTTTTCTCCAGAAAGAGCCTTCTTTTACCTATAGTGGTGTGATAATTCTGTATTTTCTCCAGAAAGAGCCTTCTTTTTACATATAGTGGTGTGATTGCTTTATATTTTGTACAGAATGCGCTGTATTTTTACTTATAGTGGTGTGATTATTTTCCTACAGAAGGAGACTACTTTTTTGTCTTCAAAATCAATTAATACCTTTTTAATTAATCATCTGCTTATGTTTTTACTAATGAAGCTTTTTTCACTGTAATGATAGTTTTAGACAGTAGTTAGATCAAATTTTTCAATTAATTAATATACTTTTAAACCTAAACCTAACTCAATAATCGTAATCTTCAATAAGATACTGAGAATGATTCAGTTTACAAAATCAAAAACTTTGAATCTCTAAACAGTATTAGTATTCATAAGAATTTTAAATAGAATAAAATATATATCCTAAAACTTAGAAATGCCAGCGATTATAATATTAGTGTGTAATGAATATCCGGAACGAAAAAAATGAGGTTGGATATATTCTCAAAATGTCTTAATAACTTCTGTTAGACAGTAATGCGTAATCATTATCCTTACCCCAAACCCAGTAAGGAACATCTAATAAAGAGCTCATTCGACAAAGCTTTCATTCGATAAACTTGTCAATTCGCAAAATTTCTTTTCGCGGGAATTGTTTTTGATAAATTAACGCTCTGTGCAATTGATTACGGTGACGTTGCATTCGATAAACTGGTTTTCGATGTATTTGTTTCAGTGGATCCAAAAAGTTTGTAAAGAAAGGTATACTAGCAATACCAACATACAAATTAAGTTCAATGTCTCAAAATAATTGCTCTCAATAAAATATATGTAGCAAATGCAGGCCCCTATGCATTACATGCAGGGCCAATGTGCATCAAGTGCGGATCTCTAAGTAGCAAATGGTCCCAAATGCAGAGAAGGACGGTTCCTATGTGACAGGTTTGGTGTCTCTCTATTTCATTACAAGTTATTGACCTTATTTTCTTATTATTGGATATGCAGCAAGGATCCTCTCCCCTCCCCCTCCACACACACACAAGCCTTTACCCTATGCAATGCATCGTTTTGCCTAGCCTGACAGCAGCCTTGCTGAAAAGGACAGCTCAAAAATTGGCAATTAAAAACATTTTAGGTGACTTCTGAGAAAAAAATGAAATTTTATTACCACACATCCCCATTTAAGACACATAAATTAAAACAATTTTATTCTATTACAACCGACGTGTTGTCATTCCACAGTTTTTCTAAACATCCTCGATTTCAAGAACTCCTAAAGTTTATACACCACTTTATTTCAAAACAAGAAATATTTATTATGTTTCATTACCATTGAAATACTTATCTTTTGGAAACAAAAGTTACCTCCTATAATTTAACAAGGAAACGTGCTCTTTTAACGAAACTCACAAATTGGTTTTAGGAAAACTCGGTCTGTTTTAAAAAGCTAAAATGGATTATAAGAAGAGCATTTTACTTTTGAAGACAGGGACCAAACTTTGGAAAAGGTAAAACACCCTGAATAATTACAACTCCAAATGAATACAAATTACTTGAGAAGAACAAATCAAATTAGCAATTTCCCAAGAGAAAGCTTTTTTTTTTAGGAAATTTCTTTTATGTTAACGAAAGTATCAATTCTAAACTGCTAAATTTAAGAAAATTTAGCTTAAACTTTAAATTTCGAGAAATAATACTTGTATAAACCTGAAGTTGATAGTATTTAAAAAAAATTAGTGATCTATGTGATTAGCATTGGAGTATAATCGAACAGACATCCTGCGATCTCAAAAGAAGTGATTTTAACAACTACATTATAGGAATTCGAGTTCCCTGATTTTCGTGCAATGCATTCATTTAAATTCCATTCTAAATCTTGGTATTTGCGGTTGCATCCAGCCGCCAGACGAATTGCTAGGATACTCAAATATAACAATGCGAAACAACAGAATGTGAAAGTCTCTATTTATGAAACGAGTTTTATAGCATAATGAAGTTTAACCTAGATTGTAACTCCTAAAACTTTTCTATGGAGAAAATATATACCATAAAAAATTTTATGCAGTTGTTTAAAATTTTAGGTGCACTTCAGGCCTTTGAATTTTAGTGCCAAACTCAACCAAATTTGCAGTAAATACTATTTAGACCCAGGAGTTTTGATTTTTGAAAGAAAAACAAAATAGTTCGGTTTTTGCCGCCGTGGTCCAAAGTGGCGCTGTAAGTTCCATTTTTGGAGTAGGCATAGGAGGTACAGAAAGTTCCGTCAATGCTGAGAGGTATCGAACAATTCTGCTGAACTTTGTTATTCCGCAAATTCAACAGCGTGTATGATATTTATGTAGGATGAAGCACACCTCATATTGGATTGTGCGTATAGGAAGTCCTACGGCAGCATTTTACTAACAACCGAATAATGTAGTCGAGTGTTTCCTATGAAGTGGCCAGCCGGCTCGCCTGATCTGACCCCTTGTGATATATATATATATATATATATATATATATTTGATTATGGGGTCATGTAAAGGGCTTAGTATATCAAGGGAATGTGGATAATTTATCCACTTTGAAGGACCGAATAACATTGCACGTCAAGCAAATCAAGGAAGATCGGCTGCATTCTGCAGTATATAATGCTGTTCAGGGAATGCATTATTTGGAACATATGCAAGGAAAACATATTGAATCACACATGTAAATGATGTCGATATAAAAATTGTCATACGTATGTAAATGTAGGATGCAAATGTAAATATTAAAGGTACTAAATACGCATAAAATTTAAATGTGATGTTGTTTTCAAAATGCATGTAAAATGTTAATTTTCTGTACTCCTTATGCCTATTTTACTCCAAAAATAGACCTTACAACGCCACTTTGTCCCGCAGTGGCAAAAATCCGAACTCTTTTTTTCTTTTAAAAATCAGAATCCCATGGTGTAAATAGTATTTACTGCAAATTTGGTTTAGTGTGGCCCAACAGTTTTCTCACTATCGGACTCTAAATATCTCTACTTTAATTATGGCAACCCTGTATATGATCATTTCATAAAACCTATATAATTTTAAAATCATCAGAAATCAAATTTAACTGTAATTTTATTATTATTAAGAAACAAATAACACGGATTTTAGAACCCTGAAATGCCCCAGTTTTGAGATATTGAAAGTTCATTTATAGAACGACTTATATTCGTATAATAAACTTTTTATGAGAAAATTGTAAAATAAATCTGTCAACTCCTTTGTCATGGAGCATTTTCGAATTGTAGCACATTTTAAAATACTGTTGAATAGCGATGCCATCAATGTAGCCAAAAATGCTAAACAATCAAAGTAATAGGAAGTCAATATAACTTTTTTATATAATTGTTGTACATGCATATAAATGAATGTAATGAGTTTATTAAAGATTGGATAACATTAAAAACCAAATGTTAATATATATTCGATTGATTCTACGTGAATAACAGTGGTCAAAACTTTTTGCACGTGATTATTAGATTGCTACGGAAGTAAACTAACCTCTGAATGAAATTATTTATATACAGTTCTCATCATATATTTTTGATTCTTGAATATAAGAAATTACCGCATATATTGCATAGATGGTTATTAATCTAATATGATTCTAAATTTCGTATTGTAGCTCATTTCTGTATTAAACTATTAAATCATAAGAACAACTGTCAAATTTTATTTTAAAACTAAAAAACAATAATTTACGAAGACATTTAAAATATGAAGTAAGAATTATTCTTACAGTAAAATGTTTACATCCCGAAGTTTTATTATAAATAAATTAGCAGCTCATTATTGTTAAACACAAACACATATAAAAACATATTTTTAATTTTATTTGAATAGACATATATAAAACATATTTTTAATCAGCGCTCCTTTGTACGAGTTGCCACAGTACACCCACCTATGGAAACAAAATTGAATTAAAAATGAAAATTCAGTGTTATTTCAAATAATGTTGCGTTTATTTTGGTAATTTAACTCGATTTAGTGAATTATTAAATAAAAAAAAAAGAGAGAAAATGATTGAGTCTGTAGGGAAAGTCATGTGCTGCCCCACATCAGCTTTTTTAAATATCCAACTGTTGATTTTACTTGAAACTATTTGAAAAGACATAAAACCAGTTTGAAAGACTGAAGTTCAAATTGAAAATATATCCAATTTAGTTTTCGATTCCGGGATATATGGATGCAACTTTTCCAAAAAATAATCTTGCCATTTTGGAAGAAAAAGGATGAACTCTATAAATTCTTTTAGATACACAGCTGAGGCCTGACCGCAATCGTTCGATCAGTGTCACACATGAGTAAGGTGGTATTCAATCCATACTTTCAGAAAAGTTCGGGAATTGTGGATCAGAAGAAAATGACAGGTTTTCGAAGAAAGAGATAAATAATATCACTAAAGATCTTAATAAAATATTTTATGCAATGTATTGAATATTGAAGAAAATATTTTTTAGATTATGCATATATATATATGTTTAGAATTGATTATATTTATATTGTTAATCATTTCTTTTTTATCCTTGTAATATCCTCCTTACTATTTTATTAGGTTTTACATGGACTTAGTTGTATATATTTATATACAAGCAATTCTTTTATTTTTATTTATATTATTTATATGTGTTAATGTCATACTCTTTATATTACTTAAACTATTATGAATTATACATCTTATTTGATTTAGTGACTGGCAAATATATTTATTCTTGTTATTATATAATTTGATAAATATTGCCCGGTATTTTCAATTTTGTTGGGAATTGTTTAGACCGTTATCAATTTACCAACTGTGTGCCGTGGATTGTTTTGGATATAATAATTGCCCTGCTAAAAATTATAACTTCAACAAATGTAAGAATAAATATTGTAAAACCTGCCCATTTGCTTCTAATTCACAAATTACTAATCTAAATAGTCATAAGACTTTCTGTAAAATTTTTAATTGCATCTACAAATTATCTTGTAATATTTGTAATTTATCTTATATAGGACAGACCAGTAATCCTATTCATCTACGTATGAATGTACATAGAGATCATGTTAAAAAATATATCCACAATAATAATTTTCTTCCTACTTCTAATAAAATCAAATATAAACACTTTGCTCATCATGGTTTTGAAAATATAACTATACATATTTTGGACATTAAAACAAATACTGCTGATAGATTATTCTTTGAAAACGTCTATATTAAATCACAATGTACTCTGTTTCCATATGGATTAAATCAATTATATCTCAATGGTAATATTGTTAAGAATAATTTTGTAGATAATAAATATTCTATTTTTAATCACCTTTTTTGTAATCCTCTTTTACATAATAGTAAATTGGCTAAACTCAAAAGATTTAAACGCGGTAAAGGAAGCTCCTCCCAACATGATTTTAATGCGGAGATTAAAAGTATGCATCAACAATTCAATAACACATTTCAATGGAAATTTATTAAATCATGGGTATTTCCATTTAAGAAAAAACAATTAAACACAATTTATGCTATTTTCTTAAAGTTAAATCTTACTAATGAACATTTTAATCATATTTTTTATGATTTGCTCATTCTTTACTAGATCAAATTACATTCATTACTAGATCAAAATATTTAAAAATAAAACTTAATCAATTTCATAATAATAACTGTTCTAATTCTTATTGTGTAATATCATTTAAGCATCCTATTTATAATTCCATAAACTTTAAGAATTTATTTAATCATTTTCATCATTTATTTCCTGCAAATAATATGAATGTTACTAAAACTTTTAAATATAACAAGCCTATTGAAGAATCATTTTTAATTACAATGCAATTTCAAAATCTCTCTCAGTCGACATAGATTCCTCAACAAATGTAGATGGTGAATGTATTTGTAGTGTTGATAATTTTTCTGAATTTATAAATCCACACTTGGGTCATATAATTACTGGAGATTTAGCCATTGTAAAAGATAAATCTTTAAGAACTATAATGTCATTTGGCACTAAATTCAGGTTACCTTCATGTAATAATTCTAAACAAGTCTTAAAGTCAATCAATCTGGACCTTGATAAAT